>CM031858.1:67455135-67519926 GCA_018697195.1 Certhia americana
TGTCGCAGACTCGGTGCACCCTGGGTACGCATCCGCTGCCATTCGGCTGCACCTGGGTTACCGCATCCGTGCCCCTTCTGGCGGAACCTGGGTACCGAATCACAGCCTGCACCCTCGGCTGCACCTGGGTACCGCATCAGTGCTCCCTCGGCTGCACGCCCGGGTACCGCATCCCGCTGCCCTCTCGGCTGCACGGCCACTGGGTACCGCAGCCGCTGACCCCTCGGCTTGCACCCTGGGTACAGCATCCCGAGCCCTACGGCTGCACCATGGGTACCGCATCCCGTGCCAGCATCGGCTGCACGCGGGGCGTGCCCACGCTGCCTCTGCCAGGAGGCATCCTTTTAAAGACATCGCGGGCACAAAGGAGGTTCCGAAGCGCGGATCCTACGGTCGAACAAAAAGTTTCTTGGAATAGTAAATAGCAAGGGTTATTGCATGTTAGGCCAGCAAGCGTTTGCTAGCTTGCTGCAGTTGCAGTGTGGCCCAGATACGGGTGGATACTCTGTCTTCTCCTCTTTATATTCCAGTCTGGGGGACCGCAAAAACTTTGTGAAGAGTAACATCATCAGAGAGACAGAGAGAGGGAAAAAAAAAAAAAAAAAGGGATGAGGTGGGCTGGCCCAGCAGCCAGCCTCAGGAGATGGTGAGACAGAAGAGCTATTCATTCTGAGAGCCAGTTGCTCTTTGCCCTGCTAGATTATAAATTGGACACCTTATTAAGAGTTGATCCTCCAGCAGCCCCACCCAGGGCTGTGCTCATGCGCTTAACCAGTGGAACGTAATCCCATTTCACTAGTGATGCCTGCTACTGGATAAGCACATGTGCAAGTGTGGCAGAGGATACAAGGCAGAAAGAAGCAGCACTCTGGCTGTTTTCTGAATTGTCTGCTTAAGAAAAGAAGATAAGAGTTTGGGGAGAGAATGGGGAGGAGGATAATTTGCACTAAAATTTGGACACTTTCATGATGATGTTAGTTGCCTTACCAAATGATTAAACCAGCATAATTTTTGTTTTGTTTTTTGCTTGTTTTCTTAGATGTAATTAAAAAATGCTGTCTCTCTGGCATGATGTGCAGCCCAAATGTTGCTGCTGGAATCAAGCACTGGAAGAGCCTGACAAGATATAACCACACCAAGGCAGAGGCTTGGCGTGGGCCTCTTTGGTGATTCCAAGTTCCAGTTCTGATGGTTTGCTTGGCCACTTACTTCTTTTCAGATTAGCCCAGTGGTCTGAACAAATTTAGGCAGATTTCAAGTTGAATGGTTGGAAAATTTCATGGAAACTTTTGTTTAACGTTTCAGCAAATTTTTATCAACTTTGGCAAGACCTCCAAGTTTTTCAACCTTCACACACCTTTTAACCATTTGAAAAATTGTCTGCCTGGCATTTGAAATGCACGAAGTTACTGCCAGTTGTTGTCAAAAAAAAAAGCCTGATACGGGCTTATTTTTGCACTGAAGAAAACAGGATGACTTACTATGAACCTGCTTTAGTGTCTCTGAACAGTATCCCAGCTCATACATGCACATTTTTCCTCCCAGGCAAGACCAGCTGGAGGATTCATGGAATGCTAGATGCATCGTGAAAATTCTGCATTGTCAGGGCATTTATTCTGAGTAGTGCATAGATACATGTGTGGTTGGTTCCTCTACTGGGGCACCTCCGCTTTACTTTTCTTGGCAGGCAATTTAAACATAGATGCATTGCAACTGAGCAGTGGTCAGGAAATGAAAAAGTGACATGGAAGTGCAACCTTAAAACAACGTACCCTCCCTGTGCAGCAGTGAGTTATGGAGATAGATTCAGGTGTCTCAACTTTTTGCCTTGTTTTGCATCTCATATAATTGAAAAGCAGTCTTTGGATTTGTTCTAGGATGAAATAAATTTCTGTCAGATCTAATTATCATTAGTGACTCATTTGTCACTTGGAAGTGTTTGTGTGATTCTCTCCAGGTTCTGAGTTGCTGGCTGTTACTGGTGAGTTGGAAAGCAATGACTTCTCAGATGTTCCTGTATACCTTTATTTATCTGCCTCCAATCGTTTTTGAGCTCATGAGAATGAACACAAGACATCTTTGACATTCCTCTTTCTCATTTCCTCTCCTATTTTTTACATAGGGTGCTTTTGCTGATAACTCTTTCCTGGTAAAATAAAGCATCTGAATTCATGCTATGTGTGTAAGTCTGTATGTATCCATGATTCCATGTGCCTTCCCTTCTCATCTCCCCAAAAGTTTGAGCCCTTTGACTAAAGAATATAGATGTGAAAGTGAAGTTCCTGAGAGTTTGAAAGAGATGGGCAGATGGGTACATCAAAGAGCCTGTTTGTGCTGAAGCATTAACATGCTACCAGCTCAGTTCACCTTTTCATTAGACACCAGGGAACTCCCAGTCGAATCCCCTGGAAGTCAGACTTCTGCCAGTCGCTCAGTCATGGACTCCTTGTTCATGCTGATGGTTTTGGTACAGTTGGAACAGAGAAAGGAAGGCTGGGTTGAAAAACTGGAGTTTCTCCTTTGTTCTTATGGATGTCTCTTGCAGGTTGTGTCCTAGGCAGCAGGGACTCTCTGTCCCTGGTGCACACACTCTCCAAAGAGGGTATTTATTTTGTTACAGAGCAATATAGCTGTCAGGTTTCAACAGTGTCATGTTTCAGAAGTGTGGATGCCCTTAAATCAATTTTTGCTAAAGTCATGAAGACTTTGAAAATAAGAGCAAAACCTTGAATTTAAGCTGGGACTGAGTAGTCAGCAGAGCAAAGAACAGATCTTAAGCTTGTTTGGTGGTCTTGTGCTGCTGAGCAAATGGCCAGAAACATTCTTGCATGTGCTGTCATTTCTAAATCCATTAGGTTGTAGAAATCAAGTATAAGGGCCAAGTCCAATCTTTTCAGTTATCTGATTGGAAAATCATGCTGAAGGAGTGAGGCTTTTGCAGAAACCTTTATGGGGTTTTAAGGATGATGGAATTCAGATTAACGCTAAATCTTCAGTTAGTCTTAATGCCAGTGATGGACATTATCAAAGTGTAAAATACGTTCCTATACAATTGTCAGCCCAGGTTCTTGCAACAATTCAGCTTCTGCCAACTTCATTCCTTTGCTGATCTTAGTCAAGCTCTTGAAGAATTGAGTAATGGTGTTATTTGCATGGGAGGTGAAGATAATGTAGAGATGGGTGTCATATGTGTACTGCTGACAAGTCAGTCTATGGTGCCACTGAATCTTCTCCAGAGGCTTTATATAGATATTGAACAGGCTGGGTGAGAGGAAAGACTCTTGAGTTATTCAGCAGGTGGAAAAGGTTTTGGAGGTTAAGGAAAGAGCAAGTGTTTATCATAAATCTCTTGAGTGTACAAGAGATTTATGTAAGGGATGTCTGAAGATGTACCAGCTCAGTTCCATGAGGCTGTGGATGGCGTTTATTTTCAAACAGCTGAGCTGGCTGGAAATTTTACAGCCATTCCAGATGCTTGCTACCAATCCTCTGCTGATGGCACCTATATCCCTTGCTCTGCTCTTAAAGGTTGTCCAAGGTCTTCCTAATCTGTCAGGTGAAGCCTTTTCGATAGTTCTAAGTGCAGGTAAAGGTGGTGCTTGTTAACCCAGCTGACATTCCTTATGTTTAAGAGAGAGCACTTTCACTAGCACTGCTTTACCCTAAGTTTTAGAAAAGAGGGAGAGGAGAGAAGGTGCCTCAGTTCTTTCCCACAGAACACAAACAGTTCCTGAACAATTCCCTCCTACAGGTCTGAGGACTTGTGTGGGTCTGGATGCATCTACTGGAATAGACTATATTACTTCTCTTTCACGTGCATGTGGACTTTTACATTTTGTGCCAAGCATGTGTGTAAAATATGTGTGAAGTATTTATTTGTTATGTGAGCAACTAAAATGGTGTATCTGGAATTGTGTCAACCTCCTGTATAAACAAAGGCTCTAGGATGGGTACACAGTGAGGTAGAAGCCCAGGTGAATAAGAGATCATTATTTTCCAGAGCATTTACGAGGAATTGATATTATTACATTACTACCACTGCAGTTATAGCTGAACCAGCAAGTTATAATAAAATCTTTAAGAATATCCAGTTGGAGCAATGAAGAAGGCTCCTGTATTCAAGGGATCATTGATAAACGGGTGGAAGAAGGAAGAAAATAGGCAGGTGGTTTTTAAGAGATCCTGTAGTTCCTACAGGGTTTCCACAACCCCAAATATAGAAAACTGTCAAAGATCCTTGATGCATGCACAGACAAAAGAGAACAAGCTATAATACTGTATGTGGCCTAGTAGTAAATGTGTGTGCTGATAGTGCTTTAACATAGAGAGAGCTGTTAGTATTTACCATTACAATTTTCAGCTAGTGAAATGTGCCCTCCTTTTTCAAATGGTAACCTCTGAGGACTGGTGAGTCTTCCCAGCATCCATGAAACAACCTGCAGCCTTTCTGAAAAGTGGAAATGGGGACACAGTTTCTAGATTCCTCCCTTCTTGAGGAAAAAAAAAACCCTACTTTTTAGGTAAAACTGCTCATTTATTGTATGACAGAAACCTGTAAAAATGGACCACCCCTAATGTCTGAGCCTGACTCTAAATGGGATCCCTAATTTACTGGTCACCCAGTTTACAAACTGGGCCAGAATGGAGCATCCTACCTTAACAACAGCCTGAAACTCTAGTTTGGACTCTCATCCAAACTCAAGGCACAGGTTCTTCTATGAACAAAAATAACTGGATCACAAGCTATTCTGGAGCGGTGACTTTCAGACAAGAAATGTAGGGCTTACATAGGTTTTTACTCCTGTCAAATATATCTGGATGCTCCCTCCTTCCAGCTGATATTCCTAAAGTGCTCATTGCATCATTCATTAGCTCAGAGCTAAATAACTCTAACTGGAAGTTGGAAACTGTGGAACAAATGACATTATTCATGGTAAACACTGATGGTTTTTCTGGTTGGGTTTTTTTCTTGCAGAATATTCAGCTACTCTGGTTGCTGCTGATGCTGATATAATTTCTGACGTGGCCTGTGATGAATAGCATGTACAATGCTGGGTTGAGATAAGAGCCAACAGTGTGTTGGAAAGCTTTTTCTAAATATGAATCCCTGTGGTTCTGACTTTCTTGACAGAGAGGTGGTTAAATTGTTGTGCTTGGTACCATTTACACGGCTGCCAAAGCTGTTGATCACCATCACCTTCTCCCCTCCCATAGCACCTGCTGGGAAATCTTCTGGTTTTTTTCCTGTTTACTTGGCTATTTCTAGTATAGTGATATGAATAGTTTCCATTCATGAAGAATGTGATGGGATAGAGGTGGTTATAAGGGATAGGAATCGGTACGTTGGGACTAAGGAGCAAGCATTAAAACATGTTTTACATCAGTGGGAGCTGGCTGTGTGCGGTACCCCACTGAGAGCATTCCCACTGTGCTCAGCAGATGGATGATGGGGGGGTTTTGTTGCTGTATTTTAAGGTAAGAGCACTTTTCTCCTTGGGAGCTGCAAGCAGTCTGTGCACTTCAGTTACTGAAAAGCTCTGGACTGTGTAAATTTATTATCCTGTTGGATCGAGGAGCAAACTAGTTTGCTTAAGATGTCACAGGAAGCTTTCAGCTTTGTCAAGAGTATAAGCTACATTTTCTGACTTCTAAATCTGGGCTATAATTGAAGGAGTTTTCTTCCTCTTAACATAGCTGGCCTACCTTCTCTTTGATATTATCCCAACTTCCCCTAATCACTGGGTTACATCTGATCTCTGTGACTTTTGTACAGGATCCAAGATCTATTGTACTTGGTCCAAGATCTCACCTTTCATTCTGGCTTGTCTAATTTTGTTTCAGGCCCTGGCAAATCTGAGAGGCTCATCCCAAGTCCAGCTGCTGAGCCCTTGGAAAGCAGGGATGCATCTTGGCAGTGTATCTCGCCACGGCATGGATATTTTCCTGGACCAGCCACAGGAATGGTCACAGTGTCCTCCACTAAACTCTAGTGTGGAGGATGGCTATTGCCACCCACACACTTCCTGCAATTTCTGCTTAAACACAGTGATCTTTACTTGCTGCCTGCAGTTGGTATGTAAAGCTGCTTTCTGTAGGTTTGAAGCTGCTGCCCCCTCCAAACTTGCTTTTATTTTAGTGTTCAGTTCAGTGATTTCAACAGAGAACTTAGCCAGTATCTAAGGTTTTATTTCGTGTCAAGCTAACATATAGCACTGTTTTTGTCAACATAGTTATTTTTCTTTTGTCTCTAATCTCACTAATTATTTTTAGGGCTGTTGTCTCTTTTCCCCCCCACTCCTTTAAGGATTTGCAGTTGCTCTTCTGGGCTATGGATATCATGTGCCAAATCCTGTCCTAATTTACACCTGTGAGACCCATACACGCACGTGAGAACACAGTTAACAGGATGCTGAAGTTGTTTGCCTGTTTTGTAAAGTCTCGTGGAGGATGAATGCTGAGAAATGTCACTTAGGAGTATATAATTCCTAAACCTTTAAATACTGATGTGTAGATAGCTTCTCTCCTAGCTTCCTGCTTTTATTGGTGGTAGAATATCTGTATGTTACCAAAAATTTCGATGTCATACTTGCTGTAGAACCCCCTACTGGAGTTACAAAAATTTTATAGCAGCTTCTTACACTGTACAGCAGTTTTATCATCCTACCTAGTACTACAGGCTTATTCTACACCAGGGGATTTCACAGACTGAGAACTGAATTCAAATAATGTTTAATATTTATACAGAGGGTGAAGATTGATATTTAGGTTTGGTTTTATAGAGGATTCTTACTGTTCAGATTTGATTTTGCAAATTTTAAAATCTTCAGTTTTCTTACTTTCAACTCTTTTTATTTTTCTTTTTTCTTTTCTTCCTTTTTTTCCTTTTTTTTTTTAATAACTGGAAGCTTTAGTTTGAGTTTTGCAGCTTACCTAATGCAATACAAGGAGACAAAAGTGCAATTAAACTAGCTTTGAAATAGGAACAAAAAAGCAGCTATGCTGCATTTAAACATGCTGTAAAGTGTTTCAATGCACTCTATCAGGAACTCCTTGTTTTCCTGATTCGCTTCTTAAGGAAAATCCTGTCAAAGTCAGCTGGATTTTGTGATGTGTTTTGATTCCAGCAGAACAGTATTGCAGCAGAGATTTCTTTTCCTGGTGGATTGAGAAGAGCAGGACCAGCAGAGCTGCCTATGCAGAGGGTGTTATTTCAGAAGAAGAGCACTCACTTAGTCACAAAGAGGAGTGATCCAATATGCCTTCCGTCCGGGGGCAGGAGTGGGAAGGAGGGAGGAGAGGGGAAAAAAGGATGCTTCCTTTCCAGAGCTCGGGGCTGCTGGCCAAGAATGTATGTCTAAATTCAAGCCCAGTGAGTGCCGTGCCAGATCCAGAGAGTTTGGAGTCCCTTTGTCCAGAAGCTTGCAATACGTGAGGGAGTTGCCAAATGGGATGTGTGGCATCCATGTAATATATCTGATGCATGAAAACTGGTTCCTACTGAGCTTACTGTATTGCCTGGGGCAAAAGTACTTCTGATTCCCTACATGATGCAGCGATCACCAGGCCACTGCTGTTCTCTGGAAACCCGGCTCCAATGGCAGCTCGGGACAACTCCCGCCTCGGGTCAGGCTGAGGCAGGTGGCGTGCGCAGGGGGAGGAAAGGTGGTGCTGCGTTTGACCCTGCTCTCCCTCTCTGGGAAGGGAGGACCTGGTGCCGTTTGCATTTCTCCCCAGGCTGAACCATTAAGTCTGATGACAGAAATGAACCTTTCCCCCTGGACTGGGGCCAAAAGGTTTTTTTTTCCTTTCCCTTCCCCTCTTGTCTCTCTCATAACCGTCATTTTCCTGTATCTCTGGAACATATCATGCACTACTGTCATGTGCTGTAGGTGCGCTCCCCATTTTTTCTTCAGCTATGTCTTGCCTCCCATCTGTTCGATAAGAGCCTCTCCTTGCCTGGCTGATGCCTCTTTGCCACAGATGACAGGATGGACTGAGGCCATTGCTGCTGCCCCAAGGGAGACCCTACACACTGAGGAGAGAGGTGCTCTGGAAACACCACCTACAAGCCTCCATGTCAACAAGGCTGCAATTCCTGTGGGATGAGAGTGCCTGTGTTTCTGTGTCTCACTGGAAAGTTCAGCCAGTTATGCTTGTGCAAACCTCTGGAGGGTTTCTGAGGTTGAGAAGGTGTCAGCGAGGACACAGCCTGGGTTGCAGAGCTCCTATGACAGGCTGTGCTGGACAGGGAGGGAACTTGCCTTAGTAACAATTGTTTTGGTGTTTTATATGGTTGCCAGTGGAGGACAGTAGGCAGGGGGAACCCTGTTTGATGTCACTTCCCAAGCCAGGAGGACACAGTTTGTGTTTCCCATTTTTATACTAATGGGTTCACATCAGATGCCAAGATTGCTGAGTGTGCATACCCTTGAAGCAACTCTGATACAGGACATGCCATTGCAGAGCCCTGTGCAAGGGCATTGGTTCAGCCAGTGCCCAGGCTGAGGAGCAGCAGAAGTAATGTGGTATGATGCAGCGTGGCTCTCATAGGCTTGAATTCCCACTAATGCAGCTCTGAAAGGGCCCAGCAGAATGTGTGGCAATAGGTTTATAGCCCAAGTCCATGCCTAGATCCAGGCCATCGCTAAAGAGGCTAAAGGAGATGTGATCCCTCCATCCCTCATCCTCCTAACGTCAGTCATGATCCCAGCACATGTTTCAAGAAGCTTTCTGGGGTTTCTCATCAAAGCCATGCTTCTGCACTGACAGCAAGAGCTCTGGACCAGAAAACAAGAGCTGAAGTTTTTCCCTGGGGCTACCCCTGAGCAGCTGTGCTGTCTCCTGGGCTGCAGCTCAGCTGCTCTGGCTCCACAGGCAGCAGCCCTGCTTGTCCCTGCAGCGTGTGCCGAGGAGGCGGGTTTCAGCTGTGAAACAGAGCATGGTCTATCCTGTCCTTCCTGGGTCAGGGTCCAGAGAGCATGCCCTTTCTATGCATCTCACCAGCATGGGAGATAACCTTTCCCCTGCACCTCACCGATGTCTTCATCTTCTCTGATCACATCAGGGCTGCTTTTTCCCTGAGCACAGCAAACAATCCCCTGCCTTTCTGTCCCATGCTGACCTGGAGCAAAGCTTTCTGTGTGAGCCTCCCAGGCAGTGTGACTTATTTCTAGCATGTTAAAGGCAGGCCTCTATTCAGATGAATGTCCCTGTTAAATATGTATGAATCTGATTGACTACAACTTCCTAGTTGTCCAGGTCTTATTCCTTTTTATTAATTTTGGGATGCCTCCTGCTAACAGGGAGTTGTAACCTCTCAGTGAGTTTTGACTCATTTGAGGGCCTGCCCTTAATCTGCCTGTCTTTAAAGCTTCTTCCCCTCCTCCTCCACTCCATCCCCCTCTGGCTCATTTTTCCCCCCTCCTCTCTCTCTGCAGCTGCTGGACAGCTTTGTGACCACCAGTTCGGATGGCTGTTTGCCACTCTCCCATGATTGCTGCCATGTGCTGTTCCCCTTATGCCTGTTGTGTAGTCAAAGAGGAATTCTCTGCAGAGAGAGAAGCAGGCGCAGTTGTCTCTGGGCTAAAGTGGGAGCTCATGCTTAGCTCTTACTCCATGAAAAGCCTGGCAATATTTTTTTTATGGTGACCACATAACCTTGTCAAGCAGCAGCAACAGCTTTCTCAGCTGAGCTGCTGGCTTCCTATCTGCTGCTGCAGGTTCTCAGCCGACAGGCAAGCAAAACATGCTCGCACCTCGGCCGTGGCCACGTGGAGCCTGGCAGCTTCCCAAGAGCCACCAATGCCACAATGCTGCAGAAGGACTGTCGGTGGAGCAGCAGGAGATGCTTTGGGGTGGGCAGGATTTTGTCCTGCTGGCTCCTGTGAGGAGATGGGATGAGTGACAGGGGGCAGCCTTGCAGCTGCGGGGGCTTGTTGACACTGCAGCAAGTGGTGAAGCTGGAACAGGAAGCTGATGCTTTATAAACATATTTATTGTTGTGAGTGGGGCAAAAGTCCCAGGGACAGCAGTGCCAGTGTGTGGGCAGGTTTAACTTGTATAACCTGCCTTTGCTGGGATTTCAGATGGGATTTTCAGTGGCACCAAAGGAACTTCAGTGCCTGAATCCTGCTGTGATTTTGCCTTTTAAGATTAATGTTGCTGTTTGCCTTCCTCCTCAGCCCTCAGGGTACTCTTCCAGGCAGGCCATGCTTCCAGTGATGTGAAGAAAGGCAGGTTTTGGCAGAGAGACCTCCAAGTACTCATGCTGGCACACAGGCTAGAATGCCACCTGCTGAAGTAGTGGCTGGTCAGAACCAACACCAAAGCGTGAATGAAATCAAGGACTTGGAGATTTTACATCCTGCCCCTGCTGCATGTGTCCTACCAGAGTGTTTTGGGGAAGCTGGTGTGCCAGCCAATGCCGTGGACATAGGAAAGAAGACACCTCCAGTGCCCTGTTATGTTCCCTGAAGATTTTGTACTGGGTGGCAGTCTCCTCACAGGGATGTGCACAGGCCACCTGGAAGGGCAGGTGACATCAAATGTCCTTGTCCTGCCTAATTCAGGAGGGCATGAACTGAAACAGGAAGTGTTTTCCCTTCCTGTATTTTCCTGGGAGCAGTAGTGGCACTATCTGTGCCAGGGAGCTTGCTGTGGCCCCCGAGCTGCTCCAGCCTTTGACAGGGGTGTTGATTTCCTGTGGACTCCCAGCCAGAAACACCTCTAAAATGGTGGTATGGGTCAGGCTGAGATGGGTCCAAGGAACCCAGGGAGTCTCTTGTCACCCACCTGGTGGTGGGGCAGCCTCCTTGGCCACTGTGGGTGGAGGTCAGCTCCTCTGCTGTCCACAGAAGGCTCCTGCTGTGGGATCTGTCCACTGGGTGATGTTTCTCCAGGGAAAGAGCCCTGTGAGACCCACTCTAGTCCTTCCATGAGCTAGAAGAGAACTGTGCTGTTGAGGCAGGAGCCAGTGAGAAAGTGGCTACTTCTTCCCTTTCCTTTTTTATGTATTTATTTTTTTACTTCACTCTATTTTTTTCTACGTTGTTCTTTTTTTTTTTTTTATTTATTTGGCTCAGCTCCACCATTTATACTTCTCTCCCCTGTGTGCTCTTCAGACTGACAGTCCCTTTCACCCTGCTCTCTGCACTTCCCTCCTTGCTTGATGGGAAGGTTGTCCCTTGGGTGTTAGAGTTCATTCCTGTGTGCAGAACACTGTTCAGCAGAGGAAGCTGTGGGAGGGCCATCCCGCTGGGTGAGTGCCTGTGCCAGGCTGGTCTTACCATGTGTGACTCAGGTGTCCCTCACTCCTGCTCCCACACACTTGCTGACTTTTTCCTGACAGTTCTGAGATGGGGCCACAGGCCACCTCTCACTCAGCCTGTCCCTCTTTAAAGATATGATAGAATTCCTTTATCTCCCAGTGCCAGGCAGGTCTGGGATGCTCAGAGGTGCAGATAACATTGCTGCTGTGCATACCAGGGGCCGGGCAAATAAGCAGGAAACCTCTCTCCTCCCTTAGCACTCAGCAGGACAGCCTGATCATATCCCTGTCCTTGCTTTTATTTGTGGGGGATCCAGCTTCTCTTTCCAACCTGTTAGCAAGTTGCAGTGCAGCCCTCTTGGGTCCTGGTGACTGGCTGGCTGGGCAATATCTTTGAGGAAGGGGCAGCAGCTGAAGCCAGTGGGCAGGGTTGGCTGGCTGCAGCTCTGCCAGGAGCTTTAGGGCTTTGGAGCAGAGGTGGCCTGGGAGGATCGGTGGGTTTAGGCTGTGGTGAAAAACCTGGTGGAGAAGTCAGGAGGTGCATGAAAAAGCAGTTCATGGCCTAGCAAAGGAGATAAGGAGAAACTTGATCCCTGCCTAAACATCCAGGGTTCTTGTTCCTTCAGGTCTGCTTGTCCAGGGACACAGTGCAAATGTAAATGTCCAGGTATTTATGTGCTCTGGCATAAATTCAAAACCATTTTTGGTACAATCACAGAAGAAAGAGCAAAATCATAGTCACCATTAGCACAGAATATCTGTGATGCTCCCATCTAATACCACAGTGCGTTTTCCTGTGATATTTTACAGTGAGAACATAAAGCCTGGATGTTTATAACAACAAAAATATGTGGGAATTCAGTATTTCCATATCATTGGATTGAAAGCCTGTCTCTCAATTTATTTACTACGGTTTTTTACTTAGGCTTTTACTCTAAGGCTTTTACTGCACCTGTTTTCACAAGCATCAGAGCATTCATGTTTCATCTGTCTTTTTGTGGCCAGATGAAGTCATCTTGGAGCATGGGTGCGGTGGTAAAAGACACACACAGTGAATTTACATCTCTTGGATAAAGGGAGAAACCGAAGAAGGATTTCCCCTGTGAGCTGGCTTTTATCATCAGTGTGAACATCTTAGTCAGCACAAGAAGCTCAGACTTATAAAATTGTGCAGCCATGTGCTGTGGGACCTACAGCCTCTGCAGCTTCCTGCTTCCGTGGATTAGCCACAGATGAAGGCTCCAGGATCTGGTGCTCCTCTGGCAGGAATTGCTGAGCCCAGGTCAGGTTACTGGCAGGCTCTGAAACTTTGCGTGTGATCCTGCTTCTCTGGAATGTGGGAAAACACCCTCCCATTTGATTTTAACTAATCACCTCAAGCCAGATTCTGTAGCACGTTGAACATCAGTGGATATTGACCGGAGAATAGAATTAGCTGGGAGAATCCTGATGTTTTGTGGAATCATTTCCGTGACACAGACATGATACCAGAGCGGGATGTTGCATGTTTAAGTGCTCAAGTCTCCAGGAAGCAAGAATGTGTAGATACTCTGACTCACTAGAAGAAAAATTACTTTTAGTGACTCAAACACTTGGATGCTGTGGTTTCCTAATTAATCACTGTGCTCCACCATGAATCCAAAATCCTCCTTTCAGGACCAGAGAATGTTTGTGGCCTTGAGGATTCCTGCTCTGGTGCAACTGTCCAGGTGGACATATTAACCTCTTGCTGCCCATCAGTACAGTCTGCAGACCTAATTAATTTCTGGGCTGTTAGCACAATGACCTGGTAGGCTCTGAAAGCTTCATGATGGGAGTTTTGCTTAAAAGAGGGACTTAGCAGTGAACACTTTGTTGGGGTGACCATGTGACTTGAGGAATCCCCAGGATGGCCTACTGCACATTTGGCATCAATCTCATAGTCAATGGGGTGCAGACTCAGACTTTTCTGGGAGGAGACGGATCCACTGGTGTGTTAGAGCTGGGAAACCCCGGGGAACCCTGCAATCCTGCCCTTTTGCAAGAGAACATAACAAGATGCCTCCCTTTGCCTTGACGTGCCTGGTCGGCTGGGAAGCTGTTCCCATTGGGCAAAAGGTGAAATTTATGTCTTTCATAACTTTGTGTTTGGATTTTGTGCTGTGCTTATTTTGCACAATGTGGTACAGAATACGAGTATTATGCATTGAGATAGCTCATCTCCTCTGCCCTAAGCCCAAAGTGCATGTTGTTGTCACCACAGGAAAATAGTGTGACCACAGATGGAAGCAAAGAATGTTTCTTTTCAAAGTTTGTGCTAATTTTGCACTTAATTGGTATGTTACAAACCTAGCAAATCATAAATAAAACCTGAGTTTTCCTTTTTCTAAAACTAGGTCTTAAAATGTAACTTGCCATAGATTTGAGTTGAAAAGGCAAGCTTTTGAAAGAGTTGAAGCATGCCCTCATGTGGCAGTATTTTTTCCTTATAATACCTGTTTGTTTTGGTTTTAATCCCCAAATAATCTATTACAACGAGGTACGTCATGACGTCAGAACTGGCATACAGTGTGGGTGTTGGGATACAAAGCTGGCGTACACGCAAAATGTTCAGAAATAATTATATGGGCTCTAATTCTCTTGTTACTTGAGCCCCTGCATGAGTGCTTTTATTCTAAAATAAGACTAGCACCACACAGGAGTTCACAAATAAACAAAGGTGTGAATTAACACTTGTCCTTTCCTCTCCTCTGTGGGAAAGTTGCTTTCCACAACTGAGAGCAAAGTTTAAAATTGTTACAAAGTGGACAACTTGGTTTGAAACCAGAATAATTGATTTTGAAGTCAATTTTAATCTAAACCAAAATAAACTGAAAATTAAATACACATTCACAGAGCTGGCCTGAATAAGTCACTCTGAAGATCATGTTATTTGTTGAGCTGGTAGAACTTCCTCATGTCTATGCAAGGCTTGCAACTGTGTAGATAAACTTTCAGAAGCCTGGCTCGGCTGTGAATTTTATATTTTTGACACAAAAAGGTTGGGCTTTAAAACCCCAGCTGACATTTCCCAGCTTGATAAATAGGGAAGTTCTACTCTTTCCTGACACAGCATTGTCTGCTTTTGCTGTAGATCAATTTCCTGTTTTTTCTTTCCTGAACTTAAACAGTAAATGTAATTCATAGAAATCACTGGGTCCCAACAGCTTACTGGAACTTTTTATAGCATTCTTTTTCTGTGATTACAGATGAATTGGTATCTTTCATCCAGAGAACCATAGAGAGTAAAGAAAAAATGTATGGTGATCATGGGAAGTCTGGTTGGGAAGTGTGTGATGGAGGCCATCAAGTTCTAAACTTCAAATGAAGCATTGCAAAGCCTTGCAAAGCTTGCAGGATGGTTGGGTTGGCTGAAGAGCGGTAGGAGTTGCTTCCTCCTTGTCTTCCTCTCCAGGCTACAATCCCTGCTAATACAGGCAGCTCCCTCCTGTGCTGAGGGTAGTTTCCATGGGATCAGGAAATATGAGAAGCAGAGAAGTGGGAAACCCTGGATCCACTAGACAAGCCTCGACTCTCCTGGGGGGCCTGAATGTGTGTGAAAGCTGTGGGTGGTCTGAATGTTGGGTGCTTGAACAGGAGGCTTTGGATATTGGTGTGGATATCCAAGTTGCTTTGAGAAGACTCCAGGCTGAATGAGAAGTGAATTCCCTAAATCTCTCCCCTAGGGTCTCATTGACTTTCAGCAAAATCGTCCCTCAGAGGCAATACAGCAATCTTCATTCATGGAGTTCTCAGCGATGCTCTGCTATCGAGTTCCCTTTGAAAAGGTTTTTGTGCTGTAATCTGCTGGCTGGTTACTTAACTGCTGCAGCTTACAGACCTCCGCTGGTTGTTGCACGTCTTTTAATTTTTAAGGGTTTATTTCTGCTCCTTTGTGAAGCGTAAGGAAATGGATGATTAGCAAAATTCTTCCCAGTATTTTAGAAGCATTAGTAAACGTTGAATAAAGGGCAATCACACTGTTGTTTTCATGGGAACTGAGAAAGAAAGAATGCTAGATTAGGTGCAATCCTGATCTTAAAGTCACAATTCTTACACAATGTTTTTTGCACTCTGGTGCAAAAACTTGTATGTGAGAATGTGTTCTTGCAATGAGCCAAGTAATTCAGCACTGCAGGAATCCCACCAACTTCAACTCCAAGCTGGTAATGAGCACAGGCCTGGACACGTCCAACTGATGTGTTTGCCTGCAGAAATTATCTATGTACAGTCAATGACAGCAGTGTCCTTCAGATGTTAGGTTTGATGCAGTAAGCATAAGTGACACTTCTGCTTTGCTTCCTCTTCTTGCTGTGCCTTGGACTGGTCATAGCTGTGCTCTGCTTTCTGTAATCTAGCCAGAGACACCCTGTGCCTGGGAAAAGGCACCCTGTGCCTGGAAAAAGGTGAGCTGGGCAGCTGTGTTGAGGAACTTGTGTCAGCCTCCAGTAGCTAGTTGATCCCCTGTGCCTTGCTGCTCTTTTTCTCGGCTCCAATACCTGAGCCAGGGCATTTCGATCCAGCAGTGTTGTGCCTGAGCAGCGCTGAACAGACTCTGCTTGGAGGATCAGAGTGGTGTGGTTGGAGCAGAGGTGCTTGCTGACGTAGTTGACTAGATGAACTGGTTGACTGGTTAAATATTGGTGGCAAAAGAACTTGCAAAGCTGCTTTGCAGAAGTGGGTGTGTCCCAGCCACATCCTCACTGGCTTTGGTATTTGTCCTCAAGCCTTATTTCCATTTTCTATACACCCTTTGCTTTCTGCTCTTCTTCTTTTTTGGCAGGAGATGTCAGCCAGTAGGTTGTGGCAGCCCATCAGAAGTGACTGGAGACGTTCATTGGATGAACAAAGCCTATCCACTCTCTGTCCAGCCTGAAAATGCCACAGAAGGCATGGGGCACTCAGTCATAGTCCTGTTGCTCACATTTAAACTGCGGGAGATGAGTGGCAATGTCACCCCAGGACACACCACCCTGGAGGCATTGTCATCGGAGTCATAGCAACATCTCAGCAGATGGTTTGCAGGTGAAGAGCACTTAAGGCCATGGATGTGAATGCTCTCTCTTTTCGCAAGCCCTTCAGCGATTTGTAATGCTTTCTGTTCAGGTGCATCTGAAACAGGTATTACGAGGTGCACGGCTCCAGCCGCTCCCTCCTGCAAGGCTGAGGTGCAGGGCAGGTAGTCCCCTCCTCCCTGAGGGGCTTCACCCACGTGTGCTTCCTGTGTTTTTTGTGGGGCTCCAGGCTGGTTGCAGAGATGGTACACTGACCATTTTTGCTTCTTGCTGTACACTGGTGACCCCTGGCTGCTTTCCCACTGATGTAGCTCACCATGTCTGTGGGGTGTCGAGGTGGCTGGGGGACAGCAGCTGCTGGGAATGTGGAAGGGAACAGCTGGCTGCTGCCTCAGCCCTGCTGCCTGTGGGGGATGTTGGCTAGAGAGGTGGGGGGCAGGAGGGGAGAGATGCCTCCAAGGAGCTGGATCACCATGCTCACCTTCCTCCAAACCCATCTGCCCCTGCTTGTCAAAGGTGACGTCTGCATGGCTGCCCAAGGCTTTGAGGCATAGAAGACAGATGCCAAGGAAGTTTAATCCAGCTGGCTTGGGTGCTGTTAGGCAGGGAATTGCCACCCCAACCTTTAATCACCTGAACAAGTGCCAGGTGAGCCTGAAAAGCTCGGGCTGAAAATGATGGCATTGCAGAGAAAGGGAGAGGTTTTGCCCAGCATTGTTCCTGGCTAGCAGCTCCCTTGAGAGGAATGGGCTGTGCTGCAGGTGGTCCTTCAGTCTGCTCAGGCCACTTCTGAGGTGCTGGTCTCAGAGGGGTTCCATCCCTGGCTTGCAAGAAGAGAAAAGATCTTGTCTGAGCCAAGGGGAATTCCTGAGGGCCCTGAAGCATGTGGCCAGGTCTGCTCATCTTCCACAATGTCCTACAACGCAGGAATATTGTACAAGGAGGTGATTTAGGCAGTACTGTGGGTTTTCACAGCACATGGCACACCCTCAACTGAAAATTTGCATAAATACCTTTCCAAGTAATGAGTATTTTCTAAATAGAACCAAAATCACATGAGAGGCAGGGAGGGGCATTTACGGGAAAGGCAGGTGTGCTACATTTGGATCTCATGCAAGAAATGGGATTAGTACTGTCCACGAAAGTTAGGGTGTGAATTTGTAAGGGTCTGGTTGAAGAAGTTCCCTAGCATAGATGGAATGACCTTGATGCTTTTGACCTGACAAAGCCAGTTAATGCCAAGATGCAGCTTTTGTGTCCATGGCAGGGAGAAAAGACCATTAGTCCCCGTGACACCTCTTCTGGCCCTCTCCATGTGAGCCCAAAAGTCCAGGGAGATCCCCACATGGTACAGTGATGATTGCTGTTGAACACTGCAATCCCAAGACCCCAGAGCCACCCTCTTTTAGAGAAAGAGTTTGAGAGGTGGAGAGGAGGCAGGGGAGAAGTGAGTTTATTTAGAATTATCCATTTAAGGTCTTCTTCCCTAAGTTGCTCTCAGAGCATTTTCCAGAGGACACTGCTATTCTTACCCTGGCTTATCCCATGGGGAAAATGAGGCACATGGAAGTAAGGTGGCAGAGCTGTGGTCAGTGCAAAGCCTGGAGAAGAACCTCACTCTCTGGGATTTCAGCTAGTTGGTTGCTACCAGTTATGTTGTAAGTGACATAAAAGTATCTGTTGTGCTCTCTTTATTTAAAAATCTCCATTTCCAGCAAGAAGCAGGTAGAGGGAAAGTCAGTAATCCCTGCTGCTTCCACTTCTTTTCCTTACTAGTCTGCCTGTCAATTCCCTTTTACCATTTTACATGTGGTCATTTGATACCAGCAGCTGTTTTGGGACGTCTCTATCTGTCACATCCTTCTTTTTATTTCAGTGTCCAAAAGTTTGAGTGCACCACGAAAAACAAAACAAAACAAAAAACCCCACATTAACAAAATGTGAGTTTCCTCCCAGGTTCCGTTCTAAACACGTCACTTTAATGATGTCTAAACTATACAGCACTTGATGAGCAAAACATTACTATCTTCTAGCCACATTTGTTTTCCCTGTCTCCCAGAGCATTATAGTCACCCAGGGAGAACTGCGTGTTCTACTTCACTGCTGTAAAGCTATTATGGGTATGAAAAGTTCCCATTAATCTGCTCCACACATGGATGTTTCTGGATAAAGTTCAGTAGCCAGATCCCTCTTTCTTTGTGTGCATCAAACGAAGCAGAAAAATGCCTCCAATTTAAAGACACCAAATGAATAACCAAATAGATGAGATTAATTTTTGTTTAATCCACGTGGGCAGCGAAGCCAATGGCCAATGTTTGTGTGTGGACTTCTCCCGGGAGTTCATTACCAGCGAGTCTGTAATAAGTTAATGCAGAGATTCCATGGAAATAGGGGGTTAATTATATGCAGAGGATGTTGGCCAATGTACAGCTTTGAACAGCAAAAATAGCCCAAGTTTTCTGTTTCGGATGTGGAATCAATTAACGAGGTCTATGACATGTACCAGAATTTGTTAAGATTTGTTAAGATAGTTGTACTGTAAGGATACTTTTT
Organism: Certhia americana; assembly: GCA_018697195.1. Classification (NCBI taxonomy): domain Eukaryota; kingdom Metazoa; phylum Chordata; class Aves; order Passeriformes; family Certhiidae; genus Certhia; species Certhia americana. Next base: position 67,473,988 of record CM031858.1, read on the forward strand.
TTTTTTTTTTTTTTTTTAAAACCCAAAAAGCTAAAGAAAATAAGTGGGTAATGGAAGGCAAGGGAGAGAAAGACATGAGACTGGTAATAAAACACTGGACTTTGGCCTGGGGCCAAGGCAGGCTTTTCAATGGCTCTGAAGTTTGGACGGCAGCACAGTTTTCACTAACTGTCCAAAAGGTTATACCGTAATAGAGGGAGAGAAGAGGTTGATTTTAGTTTACCAACTCCCTTCTCTCTGCTGGCAGGAGTGTTATGCTGCTAAGATGCCGTAGTCATTACACTGACGGATATCAGCATGTGGCGCGGCGTGCTGCAGATTTAACTCCGAAGCTGAAACATAAAAAATACTCCTCGATGCCGGTTGGCACAAAGCTAATTTTTTCCCCCCTTTCCACATCTGGTTTTAATATAAAATGTGTCTTTCTGTGCTTTTTTTCCCCTCCTTGCCACATCTTTAGAAATGGCTTCTTAAAAAAATTAAAAAATAGAGTGTTACTCCCCTTCCCCTATATTCCTAGGTTTTAGAATTAATTGTATGTATATGTGGTTGTTCAGTAGTGAAGCTTGGGAGCTGAATAGAGCACAGCACATACCTTTGTAAAGGGATGTTTCACAAAAAAAAAGCAGAAAAGACCGGATTACTTTTACTTCAGAGCAGTGAAACACACTTTTGGCTGTTACAAGTTTTCAAGGAGCCACTTCAACAGGTAGAATACAAATTTGAAAGAAAAAGATTTGACCCATTTTCACCCTGTTTCACTTTAGGACAAGCTTTGGGCATGTTCCAGGAATTTCTAAAGTCCCTCACTGTTTTTTTTTTTTTCTCATCCCCTTCTTCCAACTTGGTCCCTAAACACATTAATTTGTTCCTAGAAATTATCTACTTGTTTGTTGTATTTTGGAATTTTTTTTGTTTGTTTGTTTTGCACACAGAAATCCTCACACCAAAGCAAACAGTGCCACAGAAAAATGTTGCAATCCAACCCAATTTTGAGGGAAGTGCCCCTGATAACTTCTCAGCTCCAAAAAAAAGCAGTGGAGGCTGGGACCACCGAGTCTCCATGGAAATCACAGAGGGAAAGGTTTGTTTAACTAATTAGGTTTAACTAATTAGCCCACTCTGTGGGCTTTAATTTATGGGGTTTCCGCCAGGTTCTATGTTCAGCTCTTCACAGAGTACCTGGATCCCTGGGTTTTGTCACACATGGAGACTGACATGGTCTGGAGATCTGAGGGGCCGCCTAGGGCATAGTGACATGGCTCGAGGTCCTCTGCATCTGGTGGTGGGCAAGCATCATGCCTGGCTGTTGTCCCAAAGGTATTCGTGGGGATCCAGAATGCAGGCTAGGACATGGGAAATGGACTCTGTAGCAGGGGCAGTGCCGGGACCACCCTGACCTTTCACCTGCCTGCCTGGCTGCTTAGAGTTAAAATGTTACCAGGGAAGGTGGCTGCAGCCTCCATACAGCAGATCTGGTGTGGCCATCACCTCCCGGGGCACTTGGGGACAAGGTCGGAGCAGTAGGAAGGGAAGGTTTTTTCTGTGGCAGCTCATCAGACAGACAGGAAAGCAGAGGCCAAGGAGGCCAGGCAGGAGGAGGATGTGATAGCAGGGCTGAGGTGACCAGCCTTGGGCCATCAGGGTGATGAGGATTCACAAAAGCTGTGAGGCTTGTTAGTCAGGGCCCAGCTTGCCAAAGGAGCCCAGAGGGCCCCAGCCTGTCAGAGGAGCCCACAGTAAGGAGCAGGTTTCTTAGCCAGTGCGTGAGAATGGGCAGTGCCTTTAATTTTCCTGTAATGCCAGGGGCAGCTTCAGGCACTGTTACAGGTGCATTGAGACTGAATGCCAGCATTCAGCTCCCCCATGAGCCCCCAGAACCTGCCAGGTGTTAGAGCAGGAGCAGGCTACATCTGCTGTCTGGCTGGCCACAATTCTTAATGGAAACGGTACTTCCCAAGTACCAGAGTTCCACTCCCTCATTTATATCCTGGAACTGGTCCAATTAGGGTCATAACCAAGTGAAATGGGTCCATCCAGCCCTATTTGTGCTGCAAGAAAACAACACCTTTCTTTTGTTTTCTGAACTATCTGGGGAGTGCCATAAGAGAGGGGGTCTCTACCGGCTGGATCTTCTTAGTTTTCAGTTCTTCCTTGTTTGGGAGTGTTTTAGGATGGGATGACCTGCTGACACAGTTGAGCAGTGGCATGTCCCATGCCTTTAACACAGCTGAAAGTCTTCACAGAGCAAGAATGGGTGATGGCTGCCTAATTCCTCTGTAACCAACCTAAGCAAGGAAGTATAATTATGATAGTTATCACTGGGGGATGTTTCAAAGGGAAAGCATGCTAGATACTTTGACTAAGCACTTAATATTTTTTTTCTATCAAATTACTTCCAGCCCAGCAGCTCGCTCTATGCACATAATAGCTCTGTTGGCTTCAACAAGGTCCTTCAGTTAAGGTCAGCTAAATACCTGCCCCATGACAGCAGGCCACAGACCAGATGTGAGATGCCATGGTGTCACCTCATCCACTCCTTTCCTCTTCAGCTGCAACCCCACTAGCTAATTTTCAGCATTTCAGTTTGTATAGTTTTAAGTTAATCAAGCTCCATTGGACTTTACTATTAAACCACTTGTTCATTTCCCTTTTAAAATCCAGATTTTTGTTCACGCTCAAATAGAAACACATACCAATATTTTGTCTTCTCTGCAGTGTATCCCCAGGCAGAAATTATATTGTAATAATTAACTGTCTAGCTTGTTTTAACAGTTTCTGGCTTTTGGCTTTATGCAACACTGCAGGTGTGATTCTAGTAGCAATACTGTAGGTGTGAATTATTATGTTAGTGTAATAGGCTGTACTTTATTGTGCTTTATTGCTTAATTGGCTTCTTCCATAAGGATTCTGCAGTTGCTACTGGGAACTAATGCCAAACTTTTCTATGAAAAGAGTGGTACTCTTTATTTGGTGTTTACAAAGGTCAGTAATTTCAGTGGGTGACTGGCTTTGGGAAATGAAGGAAAGATGTCACTAAATGAATTAAGAAAGTACTTACTAAGTCCTTAATAAAAAGCAGAGCAGGCTAAAAGATGCTCCTTGTTATGCATAGATACTTGTAACCCCAACGAGCCCTTTGGGAAAACAGCTGGCTGAGCTTTCTGGCAAAGGAAGCCCTCTCCCATGTTCAGGGGATTCCCAGGTGGTGGGCGATATCTCTGGGCGGTTCCAAGCTCTGTGACCTCCTCTCCCCTCTCTATCCTTTCCACCACTTTGCTTTTTTCAGATGATGGAAGATCAAAGTTTTGTCTTCACAGCAACATGCAGGCTGATCCCCTCGCCACCCCTGCAGGGTGCACTCCGGGCAGGGGGCTGTCTTCCCCTGCCACATTGATTGCCTGAAACATCAGGAATGTGGGCAGCCCTCCAGAGCATGTGCAGATCCTGCCTCTTTCCTGGGAATCAAAGAGCAGGGAGGAGTCCCAGGGGTACCCAGATGCCCCATGGATGCCTTCACCACTTGAAACATGAGACAACTTCAGTATGTGCTGCCACACCCTGGTGTGGGGACCAAGGGTGTTTTTCAATGGTTTGAAATAATGAAAGCTGCTGCTCCTGTGAGTCACTCAAATTCCCACCATGTAGTCTTGCTAAATCATTTCACCTCTGCTTCCCTGTGCTCCCCAGCACTGTGCCTACTCATGCTGCTGAAGTTCATTTTTGGTGCCACATCTGCCTTTAAGCTATTTTCTGTTTGTCTGGAGCTGCAGGTTTAGCAGAAGGGTCTGTATTTACTTTCAGCTGGGTGAAATATTTATGCCTGGCATCGTGTTTGCAGGAGGAGTGGGGTAGTAGGATTTTCATCATACAGAGTAGGAAACTTTTGATTTTCCCTTCTTCTTGTAATGGTGTTTTCCAAAACTGTTAATGCAAAGCAGGGCTGGGCAGTAGCTACAACATACAAATGCAGATCTAGATTCTGAAGTCACAGGGTTTTGCCTGGTTCCCCCACAACACTGAGACCATATCTGTGGTGACTGCTACCTTGCCTTACCGAGGACTAAACAAAATGGTGCAGAACTGAAAGCCCAGTGTGTGGACCATTAATGGTTGTATTAATAGGTGTTAGCCATGCACAGATTGTCCTTTTCTAGGTACAAAAAGTTGTAGTGCTCGTTTCTTCCTTTTTCCAGGTGTCACCAGGTCCAACCCAAAGGAGATAAGCATGTTTGAGCTGTGTTTGCACTGTGTGGCCAGGAAGAGAGGACTTATCTCTGCCACAAAGGTCTCAGTGTGGTTTGTGCTGAAGTGGGATCCCACATCTGGGATCTACCCAAGAGCTATATCATACTCTCTTAGAGATAGGAAAGCTTCGTAAAGGGAAGACTTTGAATCAGGAGTCCGCTGTGCTTTGCAACATTTATCACTGTGATTCACTTACCTCCAGTGTTATTGCAAATCCAGGCAAAGTGTGAAATGATTCTCTCTCTTATCTTTGAGGAAATGCAATGTGCTCCAACTACTCTGACTCTGAAAGTCAGCTTTACCCTGTTTTGGGCCACAGAAATTGTCAGGATTTTTGAAAAAGCTCAAGAAACCCCAACACCACAATCTAACCAATTAATTTTGAAGTTCTTTGGGAACAGTTTAGGGCTTTTTCTTTTCACCTTATGCATCTCCATAGAAACCCTTGAAGTTCTGCAGATACATACCAAGTTATAACGGAGCAGGAGGCACTAAGAGAGCTGGAACATGATTAATAACTGTCAAATCACAGGGAACACTTTAAAATCCCTTAAACCTCTCCCCTCCCCTACTTCATCCTGGCAACTAGGACATAAGCCTTTAGCTAGGCTGTCTTCCCCTGTGGCAGTCCCTTCACTTGAAGCAGGAGATGATCTGAAGCCACAGGCAAGAGGTTCAGAAACTATGACAAAATCGTGAATGGAAGAATTTTTTCTTTTTATCTCTTTTTAGAGAGACTTGGTGAGCTGCAGCACAGAGGATCACATGAGGGAGTAGCTGGCATGTGTATGCCAGCACCAGAGTCCTCAGACTTTCATCATGGGAACCACAGCTTGCCTGCCAGATAAACCACCTCTCAATTGCAAAATGTCCCTGCAGCAGCTCTAGCAATTGCTCAGAGAGGAAAGAAATAGAAAACTTTTCTTGCATCCTTAGTATAGCAGGTGTTTCTATAAATTAAAGTAAAAAAGAGATTAATTCTCTATTTTATTTTGGCCCTTTACTATAACCCTGCTCTGTGTCTGAAATGTATTCTTTGCCAAAGAGACAGGCAGAGGCCGTCAGCTCTTTACAGACAGTGCTTTTGGATTTATCAATGTTAAGGTTGTTTTCTTGTACACATTTCAGCACTGTTTTTTGGTTTAGATAGCATGGGGAAACTGTATTTACTTTGTTGCCTGGCTGTCTTTTGTAGAAAAACTTAAGAAGTTTGTTTCTCACTCCTATTTGCCATGGAGGCCTCAATCTCAGAGAGAATTGTAGCAGAAACTCACTTTAATCTAAAGTTAAACAAAATGAATGATGTTTGTATGGTGCCCTGAAGGTTATTAGACTCAAGGTCTGAGCAGCTGCCAAGGGGAGTGAGTTCCAGGACAGGAGAGCCCTGGAACTCACACATCTGAGAAATCCCAGTTTCTGGATGTGGAGAGATTGAACCTGGAAGCTGCAGACACCTCCCAGCTGAGCTTGGCTGCCACGGCTGCCTGTGGGGGTAGGACCCCTGTCCCTTCCCACACTCTTGGTCCAGAGAGGAAATGGATGGGAAGGCAACAGGGACTTGCCAATTGTTCCAGATGCCTGGCTGCTTCCATCACCAGCTGTGGAGTGAGTAGGGAGTTCTAAAATCACAAAGACAGGCAATTTTTGGGAGTTAGGGCTGATAAAAGGGCTCATAGAGCCTGCTACAAGGCAAATCTCGAAGTGGCACAGTCAAGGGGTGCAGCAAGTAATGCAGCATGACCAGTGGTCAGCTTTGTGTCCTCTGAGCTGCTCTCCATCCACACGTGTCTTGTCTCCCTGTCAGAGTGATGGTCTGGAGTGGTGCCTGGTTTATCTTCCACTTCAGTTCCAACTTGGAGGTGGAATTGAAATCATGGGGCATGGATGCAAGATGGACACAGACAGGCAAAGTGTTGTGATTGCCTTTCAACTTCCAGGTGTTTTCCAAGTACCTCTTTCTATGATATAGAAGAATTGTGACTAAATAAAGTCATTAAGTGAAAACTATAAGAGCAAAGATAGTATGTGGGTACACCTGCACTCTTATTCGTGAATGTTAAGCAGCATGTTAAACCTTCCTATACATCAGTTTGTGTTATCTGTGCAGCAGTCTTGATATTTTCTTCCTCATTTGTGCCATAATTGCAGGAGTCCTTTATGCCAATGTAGACACTGATCTCACTGCATGTTGGAATTACAAAATCTATGAGAGAGCTGAAATAACAAGAATGTGTGTTTTCTGAAAAAGTAGAAGGTTTCTGAAGGAGGAGTTTTCCCAAAGGGAGCTAAGTTTACAGATCTAACTCATTCAGACCTTTTTCCTTCTGAAGTTGACGCACACATGCACAAACACACAGGCTGCAGTATCTATTTCATGGACACATTCTTCCCATCTCACTGTGTAAAGGTCTTGAAAGCAATAGCTACTGGCAGTACCCCAATTGAACATATCTAATAGGTTCTTTCCAGTTTCAAAATCACTAAGGACACACATGGCCAAATGAAAGCAGGGTTTAAACTACCTTGCTGTCAGAAGCAATGAAACTAGCTGCCAGTCCTTGTGGGCTTGATTTGTGGGTTCTTTGATTTTGTAGTCTTGGTTTGCTGACTGCATCTCCAGAACTGTGTTGCTAGAGCAACTTTGTTAATCTAACTCCTGTAAGTAAGTCCAACTGTTGAATGCAGGACTTTTCAAAATCTAATAACACACTGCAGTGGGTTTTCATTGTTTCCCAAATTTTATGGATTAATAGGCTCCAGGTGGAAGGGAAAAAAAGAGTAAGTTTGATTATTTGTAAACTACCTCTGACTCAGTGGATCTGCTCAGATTTAGGAGGGCATGGCCTGCCTACATACTTAGAAAAGATATTTTGGATCAGCATCAAATGGCCTAACTCTGCTGACTTAAACACAGCATTTCCAATTTACATCACCTCACTGTTTGAACCTGATGTTACGTATGCAGACATTTAACCAGGGAAGGCACACTGCCTCTCTTCAGCTCTACATTTGGCCTTCTCTGTGTTTGCATGTGGTTGTGTTTGTACAGAGATATGGAAGTACATGTATGATCACAAAATATCTATGCTTTGCTATGTTTTCCTGCCTGCTTAGGTGGAAAATCTTAGTTCCAGTAACTATCAGAGAAAACTTTTTGATGCAGACAATTACTGGAGGAAACAAATTCCCCCAAAGTGGTCCTTGTGGTTTGCACCTGGTCAGGACACTGTGAACCTCCAGGCTAACAGGAGCAGAGTTCCTTACTGGCTGGCATGCGTTTCCCAGGCCTAAATTTCTGTTAGGAGGTTCTTTTTGGGTTTGTTGGTTTTTACATTGCTGTCTCTCCTAGCAATTGTGACACTGCTGTTCATACTTCCCAGCTTAGAGGAACTCTGTCCAGGCTTTATCTTAGTGATTTGTATTCCTATGGTCACCACAACAGTTCAGGCTTATTCTTTTCAACAAAATTAATTACTGTGAGGTTATCTGGGAGTTTGACTCAGAGACTGTATTCCACTAATAAGCATAATTTTGAAGAGCTTATGTTTAAAAAGAATTGTTATCTACTGCTTACTGGCATATTTTGGATCTTACATCCCTGTTGAGATTGATTTCCTTTACATGTCTAATTACTGATGACACAGTTAGATATAAGCTAAAGAGATATCTTGCAACTGGAAAAAAAAAGGAAAACAAAAAGCTTTAAGCCAAGTTCCCTTTGACTTAAACAGAAGGAGGCTCATTTTATTTCATTTAGTAAAGTCACCATGGAAGGATCCTCCTCCAAGAACTTGCAGCAGTATGAGGAGTGTGTACAAAACAAGTCCAGACATCAAACAGGGCAACTCCCAAAATGTCTCTGCATTTGTAAACATGCATCACATCTGCTCAGCTTGGCTGTAAGCATAAAACATAAAACTTGGGATATCTGTCTTATTAATTTAAACGGATGCTAATTCAGCCTGTGGCTTGAGGAGATGGAGGATGCAGCTGCAGCTGGCTTTAAAAAAATGTTTCAAGAAAAAGAAGACACCCTGAAAAATTAAATATGTTTTTATTAAAAAAAAGAAAAAGGGATCAGTTGCCTGATCTGATTTGTAGTGCACCTCTAGGTAGGCCATTTGGAGCAACTGACTAAGCACTGTTGACACTGTTAACCTTTTCCTGGAATCAAACAACAATCTTTGATCAAAAGGATGTTCACTGATGATCAAAACATGGAGTGAGGGAGAAAAGCTTCTGAGACATTGAGATATATTTCTTTCATTTCACAGTATGTGTGAAAATGTCTGGGGAGCCTTTATTGGGAGGTATATTGAAGCTTTATAACCACCACAACCACGGACAGGGCTGCTTCAGCAGGTGCACTGTTCCCAACACCAGTAGAAAATCTTGCAGTGAGAATGGGCACATAGTAGTTCGCATGGATGTAGAGTGGCACAACTTATCCCTAAGTTAGAAATATTTATGAAAGTATAAATAAATAATTTTAAAAAATCCATAAATAAATATATTATAGGAATATATTTTACTTATTCAGTAAAGAGTAGTTTTATACCAACATAGGTGCCTGTGCAACAGGGATAGTACTCTTAGAGAATACATAAACTAAACCAATATATATATGATGCATACTTACATATGCATAACTCTATTTGATACATAATAATAGCATAGAGAGCATATGGAGATCAGGTCTGAGATGTGGTGTAAAGTGAGTGGCCCAAGGTGACCTTCATTCACGGCCAGGCACTACATGAGGCTCTTGGTTTAAATGTTAATATAATATTGTAGTCCCTACACTCCTGGTTGATATACCTTTTGGACACAGCTCCTGGAAGAATAGCTTGCTCTTTCCTTTGTAAGTTACATCTCTAAGATTTTACTGGCAGAGCTGCTGATCTGACTTGTCTCATGCAGTTCTGTCAAAATACTCACCTGCATGTCTGACTGTGAAGAAAGTGTTTGTCCATAGCCAGGGGCTTTTGACTTCAGGCAATGCGTACTGAGCTCAACAAGAATGAGCTGATCAAGATCTGGACTTTCAAGAGTTTGGGGATCTGAAATTAAAAGAACAGGGTGTTAGCATTTTACAAACTAGTTGAATCCATAAATACAAGTGCAGTTATCATGCCATCATTGGACTACTTTCACACACTGGTTAGCCTCATGTCAATATCTAGTCACATGCACCAGCCAGGCACACTCTTCTCCATGCAAAATGGTCTTTGTGGAAAGAATTTACACAAGTTTTGATGGAGAGACAGCAAATCTGTTACTAGTAAAACATGGAAAACACATTTTTGGGAGAGCTGCAACCTCCTGGAAAATTTCAAGCTTCAGACTGCAGATATTAAATACAATGTAGTGACAACTCTCTGTGGATTTTGGTGGGGCAGAAAGGGGAAAGTAAGGCACGTCCTAGCACAGAAAGTGAGGTCTGCTTCTTAAGGTTGCAAAAATGCCTTGACCTTCGGCAAAACCTCGCTTTAAAAGTGTTCTGTGGCGTGTGTCACTTGGCCACACCCCAAGCTCACCTCTAACGTGGCTACATTTCAGCAATATGGTGTGTGCAAGTGTCGTGGATGACAGAGGCTTAAGCCAGGACTGTAGCCCTTCATGTTAAGCACAGAGCAATACCCTGGCAGGCTCACTCTGAACATCTGGTCTAGAAAGACCTGCAAAAGAGGAGGAAAAGAAAGAGGAGCAGCAGAAAAAAATCATCCAGGGTTGCACAACGCGGAAACAAGGCAGCAGAGGCTCCTGCTATTGGGTGGTAGTTGTTTTCTTGCCTTCCCGGCCGCCAGTGTTGTGTCATTTAGTGCTGCAAAAGGTAACTTTTGGGTCATGTCTAGGCACAGCGTTTTTGCAGGGCAGCTCTGCTGGCTTTTTGTGCTATGACAGCCTAAGAGCATTTCTCATCCTGTATGACTGCTGTGCCCTGCTGCCAGAGTGACTGTCCTAACGCCTGAGTGACAAACAGGTACATGTGCCCATGTAGAGGTTTTTCTAGGGCAAAGTTCAGCCTCCAAGTTTCAAACTGCTTGTGTGCAGCAGATCATTGCTACTGCTGGAGCAGCGCCTCGACTACTGGGACCTCTGATGCCACAGCCTCCATCTTACACTTAGGGCTGAAAAGTGCTCTGCAAAGGATACATCATATTGTTAACACAGCTGATTTCCCAAGGGAGCTGTGTGCAAGAGGTTATTTTTGTTCTTTGATTTTTCCCTAATTCACAGAAATATCTGATGTGCTCCAGAGTACAATAGACTTTATTTGCTAATGATTTCTATTCAATCTCCTTAATAGGACTGAGGGAGCAGTAACTGGTCACCCCTTTGCAATGTCACTCATGATCTCTTCTGGACTTTTTGAGTGACTAGGCTGGCAGGAAATGACAACAGAGTGCTGATGAGATTAGCACTTCTTGCTCCTCATAGTGTAAAAAACCCGAGGTCTAACTCATTCTTCAAGCTCCTCAGTGACTAATAGTTGTTTTATCATCCTTTCAATTAGAAAGCATTTATCATCAATCTTTGCTAGCTCACTGCATGAATTGACCTGTCATTCACTGTCTCAGCCCTTGAAACTGATAATTAAGTTTAGTAATCTGCCTCAGCAGCTCCAGTTGAGATACGTGGTATGTTTCCATGTGAGTAGGCAGACACTTTGGAGTCTCCTTCCCAATAGAAAAGGGTTTGAGAAAAGTGAAAAAGGGTTCCAGGAGACGCCCTATATCAGGTACCTGCAATCCTGAAAGCCTCACAAGCAGAGCATAATGAGTGGCATGGAGTGGCTCTGCCATGGCTGGGGGTGGGCTGCAGAAGGGTGTCAGTGGGGCCAACCTGACTACCTATGGCCCAGGGAGAGGAGCAGCTTTGTTTGGAGTTGGCCACCATAAGCTGGGTCCAGCACACAGAGCATCTGCTTCATCCCTAAATTTTCCAAACTGCATGCTTTTGGAACAGTAAAGGAGATTTCGCACTTCATTCTTGATGTTGAGGTATGGCAGCCTTGAAGTTTGGGCACGGATACAATGCTCTGAAGTCTGAGTACCTCTTTGTTGTTGAGCAAGGGGTGAAGCAGTTGCAGTGAAGCATGTTATGTGTGATGAAATCCAGGGATCGAGTACACTGACACAGGTCCTACATCTTCTCCAGTACAGTTGTCCTCAATGCCGGCAGAGGACACGTCCCATTAACAGTGTAAACAACAACAACAACTAACAAATGTAAGCCAGCCTCCTGCTGAAGGAAGTTTTTTAAGGGGGTTGACCCTACGGAAAAGTGACTGAACTGCAATGGCACGGTGTGATTTGCCATGCTAACCCGAGGGTAATGCTAGCAATGTCACAGGTATTGCTGACATTGCTACAATGTCATGGCTGCATGCCTGTTGTTATCCGCTGGCCTGTCCAGGTGTCATTTTCTTGTTCAGATAAGAGGAAATTTGCAGATTACAATAAAGCAATACTGCTGGTAAAGGAGCTTTGCCCCTCATCTGGATCTATGGCTGATGATAGTTGATAGGGGCTGATTTTCAGTAGCTAGCCCACTGTTTTCTTAAACAAACTTTACTCAGAAAAAACAGACATCTTAAAAAAACCCACACAACCCTCTTCACTACTGACAAGGGGTACAGAAATGCCAAGGTCCCCATTACTCAATCCAAAACCAGGTTTAAGTTGCCTGGCTTGGAGTTTTGGAGGAAACGCACAATTTGCAGAGCTCACTGAACCCCACAGAAAATTTGGAATTGAATTTTTCTGGAGCCCTAAGGTATTTCTTACTGTTTCTGAAAATATTCCTTACTCTGTTTTACCACATGAAACATCCTAAGGGATTTTTCTGCTTCTTCTTTTTCCCCTCCTTTCACTACACCAGGTTTGTATCCCTGCTGTCTTAAGGAGACCACCTACAATTAAAGGAAATAAAGACCTCTGTGAAAAAATACAGGCAAACCCAATATTTAAGGGTCAGCTCCCCACAATATTTATCTAGTTGTCTGAGCTGGTCCAACCACAAAATGGGGAAGAAAAAAAAAATCCTATCATGTGGTGGGAGGGTAACCTCTGTTAAAAAACAACAACAAAAGCAAAATGCAGCAGCGTAAAATTGATGGGAAAAGTGCCAAGTAGAGGAAAGGAAAAGGACTCTGATATTTATGAGGTATAGTAAATAATAGCACTAGGAGGTAGTGCTTGGTGAGGATAAAGCAGCAGATATCTTTAATTTTGGAGCAGAGAGATGGGGTTTTGACTAGTATAATTTATTTAAGAGGTTTCTTTGTGTTCATAGGAAAAAAACCTGTCCTGGATATGAATTAGAAAAAAAAAAAAGAAAGGGGGCGGGGCAAAAAAATACACTTTTTTCCCTGAAACCACTCAGAGGTTCCTTAAAGCATTCTGCACCCTGAAGATCTTGTGCCTTAACTTCAGACCTGAAAAGCTGAGAAGGGAAAAAAGACACAATTTGGAGTAAAGGCTGCCTTTCCTCACCGAGGCACTAAGCATGGATGTAAATTACAGGGTATCTGTTTCAGGCCCCTTTCAGTATACGGCTCCTATAAGAGCTCCAGAGTAAGATAATCCTCTGGAGATCAGAGGCAGCATGCTATTAGCAGGAGCTCATAGGTTACATTTAGTGGTGCCTGGGGTACCTTTATGCTGAAGTGTTAGTGTCAGCTCAAAAACATAATCTTTCTCTTGAGTCTAATTATACATTCATTGCACATGCAACAGAATATTCAAATGTTTTTAATTAGTCAAAAGATTGGGCTTTAAACCCACAAAAGCAAGGCAGGAAGGAATAAGGATGAAAAGTCAAATAGCCTCTTTTATCTAATTACATCTCTGACTACCTGGGAGTCCCCAAGCATCAATGTAAAAGATACTGTAAAAATATTTAAATATAAAGCCATAGCTGAGTATGCTATGGGCACAGCAAACTGGAAACCCCCTGTGTTTCTCTTATGCTTAATGACCAGTTGAATTGCTCCTGATTTACAGTAGTTCATATAGAAAGGGAAAAGTATAGAGTTCATGTCCACTTGGTCTCTCAGCTGGATCACTTATAACATTTGTGGTGTGGGCAAAATACCTTCTGTTGTTTGCAAAAGAAGTTTGTTACCTGCTTTAAAAATGCCTTATTTGCATTTTACCATTAAGGTTCTCAAGGATTTCCATTAAAGTTTGGTTAATAGTGCAAATAGAAGGTTATATTTAATTATAAACTGTAAAGGCTTCACCCTTGAAAACAATGTCATCATTTTATCTTTTCATCTGAAGTACCTTGTTTTTTCTTGTTTTTTTGGTGTGGTAAGTTAACTGGATTCAGCAGGTGCTTTCTGAAATCTAATGGTGACATGATTGTTATATAAAGTTGCAGCAGATAAGTTTTTACCATGGAGCCTGTTGCTGAAGAAGAGATCCAGCAAGAAGGAGAATGAAGGTTTGTGCTTCTGCCAGTCCACTTGCTAATTAGCCCTGGGTGAGCACTTTTGGCTCAGATTTTCAGGAGTGGTCACTCTGCACCCAAGCCCATTCATGTGACATTATTTTTACTCACTGCTGAGTATCAACAGCCCCAAAGGAGAACCATCTCTGAACAGGCATTGGCCCCCAGCCAGGCATCTCCAGGCTCCTCTCAGGGGAGCTGAGTGCCCTGGCCGTGCTCTGGGTCAGCCCAGCTTCACACAGCTTTGACTCTGCTTATCCCCACTCAAGGAGTTAAAATGCCTTTATCTCAGAAACATTTTGGGTGGAAGCGACACCTTCAAAGTTGGGTCATCTTCCATGTAAAACCAGCTTTTTCCTGGGCCAGGACAGGGGCCTGAAGATATGGGTTTTCCCTAGGTGTGGTCTGTGGTATGTGATTTAGTGCAAAGACAGTGCAAGAGTGAAAGAAAAAAAAAAAACAAACCATGAAGTGAGCTGAAAATCCAGCTCCTAGAATTGGAGGAGTTAAGGGCACTCAGTCCTGCCTTCACAGAGTTCAGACAATTAAAATAAGCCATTACTATTGAGGATTAATTAGCGTGGCTGGGATGGGTGACAATGAATGTCCTTCAGTGGGTTGTGACCATGAAGATGCTGTATCCGTGGCTCGTCTTTGAGAAGCTGCAGACTTTCTCCAGAGAATGGGTGTCAGAATAGACCTGCTCAGTATTCCCAAATATGAAGGTTTTATCCTAGAAAGACAGGACCTTAGTGAAAGCAGAGTAGAAAATAACCACTTCATTTTAACCCATATTGTACAATATAGGGATTGTTTTATTTTCTTCTAGGCTGGGAGCATGGTGCCATATGCAGAGCATGAAACAGGATACAGTGAATTTTTCCTTTAGCACTTTTGAAAACTGCCCTGTCTGTGTATGGAGCATGAGGAATTTGTCATGCAAACAACTATGTTTTTTCAGATACCCTTAAATAGGCTTTGAAAGGGATCTCAAAGAATGCAACATATTGAGAGACAGCACAGTACCATGAGACACAGCTCCTGAACTGCGAGCACTTGCTCTTCCTACAGGCACTGAGGGAAGCCTAGGTGGCCGTATCTCCCTGCTCTCCTCCCAGCTCTGCAAATAAATGCTAGGTAAGTTCTGTCGGTCTTTGGCACTTTGGTGCAAGTAAATCTTCTGTACTGACCCTTTAATAGAGAAGATTGTTCAAGCAACATTTTCTTCCTTCTTCCCCTTCTTAAGATCCTGTCATTTGGAGGTGTAGCTGTGGAGCAGTTTCATGCCATTGTGTCTTCTGAGGAACAGGTTGGCCTGTTTGGATTTTTTTTCCCTGAGGGTGCAATGACCAGGCTGTGGAAAAGGTGTTCAGAGGGCTGGAGCCATTGTGGCATGGCTGGTAGGGATATTGAGGAGGAGGTAGTGAGGCTGCAGTTGTAACTGTAAGCACAACCTCTGGACATAAATTTGATATTTTCTCCTCCCAAAACAACCATCTGTTTGCTACTGTTTATATTCCATGCCAACCCTCACACATTCAGGCAAGTGTGTGCTACAGGGACACCTGTGGTCACAGCTCCTCCCTGAAGTCATCTTTGCAGCTTGTGAGGAAGGTGACCTCCCTTTTCAGAGTATTTCAGCCTGAATTAACAGAAAACTGCCTGTGGTTGTGGGCACATTACTTTGAGTGTTTATGCCACTTATCTGTTACCTAAAGATGGAGGTTTTGAAAATACTTTAAAGTTGTTTTTTTTTTTTTCTTTCAGCTGCTAATCTTACAGTGTCAGGAGCCTGCACTCATGGGAAAGTTGCACCAGCTTACCTCAAGTGGCTTTTAGTTTAGTTACAGTGACATGGGATGAATTATGCATGTAGAGGGTAGGAAGGCTCTGCAGAAGGATCTGGACAACACTAGAAGCAATGTGTGACCTTGAAGTTTCCCACTGTGCTCTTTCACTTCACTTTTCTGGTCAGTCACGAGAGCTCAAGCCGGCTCTCCCAAACTCCCATCACCCTTGCAGGGCTACTGCTGTGTATTCCACTGCAGGGCTGCTGTCCCAGGAAAAATAAGGTTTGCTTCCCAACAGGCTCGTGTGAGCACTGGTGGGTCTCCAGGCTGTGGATCTATGCTGCATGGGCTAGGTGGATGACTCACAAAAGCCAGGATTGTGCTCTGCCAGCAAGCAGCAAAGTAAGCAGTGATGCTGCCGCTCCTCTGCAGGGTAAAGTGAGTCTCCCCAAGGCAGCCCTTTGTCCCTTGGAGGGAGGATGAGGAGGAGGTGTAAATCACAGCCAGGTTTCCACATGGTAACCTTAAGGCCTTTACCTGTGCACGGTGTTTCACAAACAGCACAGCAGGCCAAGAGATGACTTTTGTGCTGGTTCTGGTTTTCCCACCCAGTGTGGCTCGGTCCCTAATGCAAATCAGCAGGCAGCAGGCTTCTTGGGTAACCACCACTCCATAAGATAAAGTGAAATAAAAACAAACTGGGGAATATGGACTGTTGGGTTTTGCTTTGCTCATCCTTAAGGCCTGTGTGCAGATGAGAAGTGCCAAAGGTCAAAAGGCTTTTAGAAGAACTTCAGCTTTTTCCCCTTAATTTTTATGTCCACTATTATTGGATGGGATGGGTCCAGCATTTTGATGCCTGTATCCCACTTCTCTTTTCAGGATGCTTCCCAGAGTTTTTGTTGGGATGAGGACAGGGGCTTCCTATGGGAAGTCAGCCCATGTTACCACCTCTGGCACCATTAGTGTGCCGAGGGATGAACGAGGAGGCTCCTGCAAGGAGGAGCACTCAAAGCTTGCAACTGCAAAAATCTGAAAGCAAAACAGTGGAAAACTGGCTGGATAAATGTGGAAAGCTCTTGGAAATAAACAGCCCACAGAGGCACAGCCAGCCTTTTTGAAACCGGTTTAAAGCGATCTGTTGCTGAATCCTCCTCCATGTGGGTTGAGCCTGAGGGGAAGGCTGGCACACCCTGTGAGGTGTGCAGGGGGCACAGCGGTCCCTCTCCCAGCCTCCTGGGACTATAATGTAGAGAAGAGAAGCCAGCTAGCAGTGTTGGAGGCCAAAAGCCTCCCTTCCCAGGGGCTGGAGCAAAGTTGAGGGCATTGAGCAAGATGCAGGGCTGAGTCTGGTGTCCCTCGGTGGTGGCAGGGGAGGGTGGGGGCATGGCAGGGCTGTGGGAGCTGTCGTCCTGCATCCATCTGCCCCGCAACACTTTTAAAAGTGCTAACATGTTTTATGACACCGAGCAAGTGAAACGAAATAGTGGCTCCTGGCTCCTCGTAACTTGTGTAAATTCCAGATGTGACAATCCTTTTACTGGCAAATGGAGATGTTTATCCCTGTGCTCTCCTCACGTTGAATTAGCTCCCACTAGGAAAAGCTCGCTGAAAATGTGCCTGCCTGGCTACTAAACGGCTGTGTAATTGTCCCTCTGCCCCTTCCCGGAGCTGCACATAAAAAGTGCAATCCAAATTCCTGGGCAAACCAGGCAGGGCCCTGGAGAGCACTTCCCACCCCCCTTCAGGAATTGAACGTCATGCCTAAAGGATAATGCAGGATTAGGGCAAGGGGAAAATGAGTGGCTTAAACAGATCCCAACTGAAGCGAGGCTCAGCAAAATGTGTCCTTATTCCCAGCCACAACCCTCTCTCTTTCCTTTTATTTATTTATTTTTTTTAAAAAAATAAAATTTGTTATTACTGCAAGGGGAAGGAGGAAATGCCTCTGGATTGTGAAACAGGCAGAAGAGGAACAGTCTTAGTTCCCTGAGAGCCCCCAGCCCAGGCCACAGGGCCACCCTGCCCTCTGCTATCCGACAGCCTACATGGGAAACCCTTCGTGGCCCTTCCCTGCCTGTCCTCCCCCACCTCCTCCTCCTCCTCTCCCGGAACACACAGGCACTAGTTATTAGGGATTAGGTGGAACAGATGCATGTAAGATGCTTACTGCCTTTTCCAGACACAAGGCCACTTTCCAATCAGCTCAGAGGAAACAGGGTAATTAGATGGAGTCGTAGTAGGGGAGTGGGGGGGGAATTAGCCTCTTACTCAACCAGAGCCTGCAAGGCCACCTCTTCTCCCCCACACTCCCTGCTTTCCCCTCCTCCCCATTCCTCTGCCCACTCTGTTGTTTCAAAGCTTTTTATTTTTTCTTTCCCTTTTCCAGGAGGCAGCTGATGCCGGCCGGCTGGCTGCCAAGCAGGTCAGGCCTCTGCAGCTGAAACTGCCCGAGATTCCTAAGCGGGATGATGAATCAGCTGTGTCCTTTAGGACATATCCTCTCTTGGACATGCTGCTGGGATGTCGTGTCTCTCTGTTGCTTCCCTGTGAGAGTGTGCTCAGAGCTGCTGGCTGATGACACTGGGTGGGTTGATGAGCTTGGTTTAACTCTTCCTCCTCCCCCTCATAAACCAGCTTTGTCTCCTGGTGAAGTTATTGCCCCTTAAGCTGACGATAGCAGCTCTAGATGTCTCTGTGGAGGAGGAGTGCTGGGCTTTGATGGAAGTGATGCCTTGCTTGTCATTTGCCTGCTTTTAAAAGCATATTAAGACAGCTTTGGCTTGAGTGCCCTGCAGGCAGGAATTCTGAGTGAGGACAGGCTAGTTTTCACTGTGTCCGTTCCTGCTCCCAAAAAAACCCTTCACTCTTGGGGCTGCTGATTGCAACTGCTGCAGACTGGAGGCTGCTGTACCCAGGCAGCCTCATGCTTGATGACTCTCACAGCACAAGAGGTTTTCCTTCTCCAACCTTTAAAAGTTCTTGGGTGTGTTTACACTTCAGGGCTTGTTCATCCCTGAGGAGATTTTACTGAGTAAAGTCCTTCAAATGTGGAGGGAGGCCTGTCCTGTCACTTTTATGCACAGGGCAGCTGAAACAAGGTAATGGTTATCAGGCACTGAGGATGGTGATTAAGAAGCTGACTATTGTATTTATTACCATCTCCTCCCACAAGCTCCTGCTTTGCTTGTTTGCCTTCTGAGGTCTGACTGTACTGCTGTTCATTGGGAGAGCACTGCTCTTTTCCAAGATGTTTGGTTTAAAAACCATCAGAATGTCCCCAGGGCGTTTGAAAGGGGATGTGTTGTGTCACGAAAGATAGTGCTCCCCATGGAAGGATTTTTTTCCAAGTGACAGGTCAGTTGGGCAGTAAACATGCAAAGGAGGATCACCATTACAAATGTAAGAGAGCAGAGAAGAGCTGACCCCAACTTTGAGGCAAAGAAACGAGAGAGTGTCTGGACTTCCCCAAGTGCAGGTGCTACTCCTCACTGTTGGTACCCTTTTGAACATCATGTAGATAATTTTCTGAGATTGACATTAACCTCTTTTCATAAGCATGCACAAGTACCAAATGTTGAAATTCACTTCAGGGCTGGATGGAAAATTTCTGACTATGGTTTGCTGTCAGGAAATGCTTGCTCAGCAAGAGGAAAAAGATGTCAACTTCAACAGTAAAAAAAAGGATCAGAAAGAAACAGAAAAAAATATGATACCATTGAAAATAGTCTCCTGGGGGCTTTTTGAAGCAGTGAGGTTTATTTTTCAGTGCCCTGTTTTTATTGTTCATTGACATGTAGGATAAACACAGCCAGAGCAGAGGCTGCACCATCTTTTACCCTGTGGTTTTGCTCAGTACATGGTAGGTAGCAGCTTCTGCATACCCAACACATCCTTCCCAGTACCTACCTGCAATAACACAGGTGCTAACAGTGCAGGTAAAGCAGAAGGAACTTTTTCTGGTGTACCATCTTTCTTAAGGGAGAGTGAAGTGCCTCTGTGAAGCACAAAACTCCCATGGAGGCATGCTGGGATCTCTCTTGGAAGTGGATTATCTCCTTCACTGACACCCTGCAGTCCTGGCCATGTGGGTTAACTGATGATCCAGTAAAACCATTGGCTCCCCTCAGGTCTTGACATACTTCTCATTTATGTAGCTGCTGCTACTTAAGTCTGGTAATTCTAAAAATGGCACTCTTCCTGGGCACCCAAGTCCTCACAGAGTACAAATTAAATATGCAGGACAGAAACAAGACATGGAAGAATAACCCTGTGTTGCATGGGAAGTGTATGTAATTTTGGTTACTGCTCTGCATTTTTTTATGTCTGCCAAATACATGAGATTGACAAATAAATAGACAAAAATATATATGTTGAAGCCAAAAAAGCTAAGAAAAGCTTAGTGAAGTTCTGAAAACAGCTAACCAAATAAATCTCCCCAAATACACAGCTTTGCTGCCCAGGGTGGCTGTTTGGTTCAGGACCTTCCCAATTAGCATTATAAACATACCAAAGTGCTATACATGTTTTAGAGTAAATCGCCTAAATAGATCATTACTGTTGGATAGCAATTAAAATGATTGAGTAGTCCAATCTATGTCCTGGTATAGTGCCAAGTATCAGAGCTCTGATTTATGCATTTCCCCCTCCTCCCTGTGCTGCTTTTGAAATGGGACAGCGTGGGAAGCCTGGCAGCACATAGGACAGAACTCCTCTCATCACTATCAGGCCACTTGTTCCTTGAATTCCCCTCCAGGAAGTGGGATGGTGAGAGGAGAAGAGACTTGTCGCTTCCCATCCCTGCTGATGAATGGGGCCAGGCTTTCTTTGGGCTGCATGTGAATTCACTGGGCCAGATGCTCAGGCCAAGCCCCAGGGCTGCTTGTTCCTAGGAAGGAAAGGTAGAAGATTCCTGAGGTAGTTTTATTTTAATTTCTTTATTTTGTGTTGTGGTGAAGTTCTTGTCTCAGAAGTGATGCTTATATTTCAGTCTCCTTTTTCAGTGCTGCCCCCTAAGGCAGAGGATACAAGAGGGGAGCATCATTTTTATGTCAACAAGGATGCATCCTTTGCAATTGTGACTCCCTTTGACAGGGATGTAGGATGCTGAGGCTGGCCTGCTGTGTTTTCTGTCTTTCTCTGGGACAGTTGAAGTGAGTGTCACAGTAACAGGTAGATTCATGACAGATGGACTGGCAGAACCAACAGATTTTACAGAGGTTAATAAGAGTTTTGTGGCTGTTCTTTATTACCAGGACAGGGAACGCCTTCATGTGTCCCTATCTCCTGTTGCAGTAGTAACGCTTGTCTTGAAAACCAGCTCATCAGCTTTCCCTCAGGCACTCCTCTGCTTTTCCCCTCCTTAGAGTTTCTCCAGGCCATTCTGCCCATTTCGCTTTTCCCTGAACTACAAGGGACAGACTGAGTGTCTGGGAATGTACACACAAATCAGATGACCCGAAACAGCCTGCATTTTTTTTCTCCTGTCACTGGATCACTCAGGTGTTCTTGCTTTGAATCTCCCTCTTTGTTACCTACCAGGGCGTTTGTGGCTGGAAGGTTGTCGGGACAGGGGCAGTTTGACACAGCATGTACAGCGCAGAGGAGCAGTCTGACCTGCTCACAGCTCCACGCGGTGCTGCTCTAATGACAACGGTGATTTTTCATGCCTGTTACTGCAAGAAGAAAGTAACTGTTTGCAGTAAGCCACATGCTAATCAGGAGCTTCTGGGGACCTTTACCTGTTTGTTTTCCTCTCCGAGTGACTCGCCTCTGAGCGGGACACTTTTGCAGTCCCGAGCCTCTGTCAGCCTTGCCGGGGTCTGGCATTTGTCAGTCACTCAGAGGACGGGAGCTCAGCTGAGAGGTTTTCCCAGCTGCCAGACATTGTTCCTACTATGGGAGGCTTTTGGTCCCAACCTCAGAGAAGCTGTCAGTGTTCTGTCTGCTGGGCAACGCTTCTGTCAGCCCGGGGGCGAAAAAGGAAAGACGGGGTCTGTCCAAGTCTCTGGCGAGATAACGCCTGGATTTCACCGCCACGTGATGCAGCTGTTTAGCAGCTTGTGCATGCAAACGCTGTTGAAAACCAATGGGGCATGGGAGAAAAGGAAGAAACGTTTTGTTTCTCCTCTCCCCTCCTCTGCCTGTTTTTGTCATGCTGCTGTTCTGCCCCGCTCCTCAGCTATTTGGCAGAATCGCTGCCATTGCAAATGTACGTGACTAATCTGTTACTTGAGGAAACGATTCACAAGCATGAATGACCCAGGCGGTTAGGGAGCTGATGGGATCCTGTGCTAAGAAGAGTGTTTGGGGGGGTTTTGGTGTGCTTTTTTTTCTTTTCTTCCTCCTAGAGAGTTGCTCCCTTTGTTAACTGATGGGAGGCAGATACCATCGGGGTGCTAGATGCGCGGATAAGGTCTCTGTTAAAGAGGTGGCCACCCTCTTCCCAGCCCCAGGGGCAGATGTGCTGCCCCAGCACTGCACGTCCCCCTTCCTCCCCAGCCACGTGGATGCCGTTCCCTTGCGGTGGCACGGTGCCATCAGCCGCAGCGTGCTCACCGGAGTGCAGAGGCTCTGGAAGGTCTGGGTGTGAGATTAGGGCAGATCCTTACTCGTTCGTCTCCCAACCAGCTCAGGCAGACACCCGAGGCTGTGGGACCGGAATGCTCTGACTTGAATACAGCCAGGCACTGTCCCTCCGAGGCCGGTCCTTGCCTCCCTGCACCACTTTGCTTTGCTCCGTTTCAGCTGTACATCCTTAAGCGATCCAGGGGCCCCGGGCCAAAGGGCTCTTTGCCCCGCTGGGCTGATCCTGACGAGAAGGGGTGATGTGCCAGGAGGTCTGGGAGGTGAATGTCATTTCATCACTGTTCTCTCCAAAGAGGTAGAGGGATCCAGCATGAGAACAACGGGGGTGGGGGGGCAGGGGTTAATGAGGAGAAATGGGATAAATTAAAGAAGGAAAAATGTAGGCCAAGTATTTGGAGAAAACATATGTATAAATGCTGTCAAGCCAAGAATTATTTTCTCCAAAAAGTAAGTAAATTCCAGAGAATGACTTAATTATTGGACACAGCTCCTAACTAGGTACCCTGAAAATGCGTTGAATCAGGCTGTTGTTGGTGTGAATTACTAGCTCAGCTCTGGAAAATATACCCTAGGGAGCACCAGCTTTCCTGGTTTTACACTGATCTCAATGCCAAAGTGAAATCTCCTGAGGCAAAGGGACATTAACTAACTTACAGTGCCATCTAGCCCCATCTTAGACATAAGACGTCTATGAGTGGTTGCTAATTTTGTTCCTGTAACCGGGAGGCTGAGTCACTTCAGCTCTAACCCACCTCCTAGGTCATGTGCTTGTGGATATAAGTGTATCTTGGAGTAAATCCGTGCATGCACTGGGATATATTTTTAAAAACCTGTCCATGAGCCATAAACGTAAATGCCTGACTGGGAGTCATCCCAACTGGACAAATCCTGTGTATTTTCATGGCCACTGGAGATGGGGAGGGCAGCTAAGTGTTGCTTAGGCC
The DNA here is from genome assembly GCA_018697195.1 of Certhia americana. Lineage (NCBI taxonomy): Eukaryota > Metazoa > Chordata > Aves > Passeriformes > Certhiidae > Certhia > Certhia americana. The sequence continues at coordinate 67,497,014 of CM031858.1, forward strand.
TGGCTGGCACTTCCCATTGATAAGACCTTACTTTGGATGGCTCAGAGGTTTGCCAGCCTGCAGGTGCTTGAGCTGGGAGCCTGAGGTGCTGGGTGCTTGCCCACAGGCTATTTGTAGGGACTTCTCCGCAGAGCAGTGTTTGTAACAGCTCCCAGTGCTCAGGGCACGGGTTTCCACTTTCTGAGGAAAAAGTAAAGGCAACAGTGCTGCTGCTACTGCTCATCTTGTGAAACATGGTGGGGGCAGAGGGTGGTGGCTCCAGCTCCTGCTGTCCACAGTGAGCTGTGACTGCATCCCTGCACCTTTCACTGTACCCACCAAAGACACCTCATCCCCTAAGAGATGGGGACATGGGGAGAACTTTGATGATGGTGAAGCCATCAAAGGTTGCAGATCGGAAAAAGATGCCTTGGGCTCCCTGGTGCAAGGGTTCAAAGGCTCTCTGAAATCTAAAGTTGGGCATCTGCTTTTTACCTTTATGGGCTCCAGAGGGATTCAGGGTTGTTGCTGGGGTCCATGGGTTTGGTGCAATATTTTGGTTTTGAGTCTGCAAAGCTGGTGCCAGCCTTTCTCTTCTGCCTTGCAAAAGACTTGCAGGGAAGCCAGCCAGACTCCAAAGGTAGCAAAGTAACCCTTTTCTATGGAGAAAAACTCCCATTATCCTAACCGGGCTAGGATTACCAGTGTTTTTTCACACTTTCTGCTTTATGCTTCTTTTCTTTTCTATTCTTTTTCTTCTTTTTTTTTTTTTTTTTTTTTTTTTTCCTCCCTTGTGTGCTTGCAGTAATGTCCGTAGCCAGACATATGCTCATGGCCTGGAATGAAGTCGACTGCAATTACATCCTAAGGGAGTCACTCGACGGGGGTTTTGTGGAGGCAGGACGCAGGCTCTGGTGGAGCTGCACATGTGCTGTTAGACCTCCAACTGCACTCGCTCTGCCTTCAGCTTTGTGGGAATGAAGAGCAGCAGGCTCAGAAATACAGCCAGTCTGGTGCACATCTGGAGGCAGTAATTGGAGGTAAAGTGTGCACCTTCTGTTCTCCATTGAATGAGGTGTTTTCTTGCATTAGCAATTTCAGCGCATCAGCACCAAAATTCATCCTTTTAAACACAGTTGCTCCCCATCTCCCATGCTCTGTGCTGGTCTGAATCTTCTCCAAGCAAAGGTGTTGGGAGCTGGGTCTCAGGGTTAGGCCTCTCTCCCGTAAGGCTCCTTGTGCCTTACTTCCTTTATCTCCAAGAGCAGCCAGAAGCACATGCTGTGGCAACATAATCATTTAATCCAGGCTGGTGAAACCTGTTCTCCAGATGAACAACTGACAGATCGTTTGCTCTGTAGCTCTGCATATGAATGCAATGTTTGTTGGGGTGGATGGATGCCGGTGCCAGTTTTCCATTCCAGTTTCCAGCAAAAGCCAAGCAGCAGCCGGACCATGAATCTGCTTCCAGCTCCTTCCTCTGCTCCCTGCAACATCCTTGCTGCAGCCACAGTAGTGGTGGGGCTCTCACTCCCTGGCTGCTGGCCGCTGATGTGGATGCAGTAGGTGCACAGATTCCTGGCAGGCGGATGCAGCTCTCGGAGGAGCGCAGCAGGCCTGTGGTGCCTGGGATAGGAACATGTTTGCCTGGGGAGGCAGGTGATACCTGAAAGGGTGCAGCCAAAACTAACAAAGGTGTGTTCAGAGATAGATACAGTTTGATCTTTAGCCCCTGATACAAACCTTGCCTTGGCTGGGGAAGCTGCTCTGCCAAGCCCTTTTGTAAGGGCGTAACAGCCTGGCAGATTGCTGGTGATTCCAGCAGTGTGTTGGAGCGAGGACGTGTTGCTGCCTCCCTTGCAACAGCTGTGAGTTAGCGGGGACAAGGGAGAGAGGTGCAGCCCCTGTTTTAGGCCTCTGAAGTCCCAGGTCTGAATGTCAGATGTGAGGAGATGGTGCTCTCATAGTCTCATGTACCACCACTGAATTACAGAATGGTTTGGGTAGGAAAGGACATTAAAGATCACCGAGTTCCAAGCCCCCTGCCATGGGCAGGGACACCTTCCACTAGACCGGGTTACTCAAAGCCCCATCCAGCCTGGCCTTGAACACTTCCAGGAATTGAGCATCTACAATTTGTCTGAACAACCTGTTCCAGTGTCTCACCACGCTCACAGTAAAGAATTTCTTCCTAGTATCTAATCTAAATCTACTTTCAGTTTAAAGGCATTACCTCTTGTCCCATCACTACATGCTCTTGTCAAAAGAGCAGAGCCAATGGTTCATTGCACATTGTGCAATTGTGCACGTGCTTATGTAGGTTTTCTGAGCCCCCAGAAAATCTGTCATCTCCTGAGTGCTGGAGGTACTTCTGGTGAGCAGCCTGTCCTGCTCTGCTGCAGTCCTTGTTTGAGGCTTCTTTGGTTTCAGGGTCCATCCCTTCCAGATTTTGTAATGTAAGCAGCAGCTGACACTCTCACAGCCCAGCTGATGGCTTGGTGATGGCACAAAACCAGGGAGAGGGCTGTGGTGTGCTCTGGTGGCAGCCACTACTCTGACAAACAGCATTAGAAACTTACCAGGTGAATATGTAATGGTTTTGCCAACATATTCTTTATTTTTGGCTTAAGGAGCAAGCTGAGGGCTGAGACTACCAGGGCCAGGTTATGCCTCTTGAATTTTCTGATCTGCTTACACTGCCTCTGAGGCTGGAGAGCTGAAAGAAGCTGCTTGCACTCAGATTGCAATCCAGACTCCTTTAAAATGCCTTTTTTGAGAAGAGCACGCGTTAAATATTTTTGGGGCCAGCACTGTGAGGTTGGCTCAGCCTCCAGAAACACTTTCCAAAGCTTGTTGTCCAGAATAGTGTGCTCTAAAAATGCACTGCATCCCCCCTGCAGCTGGTCCGACCTACTGTGACCATGCAACAGGGTTTTTCTTTCAGCTCAGATGAGATTCATATTAAACCTGTAGTAGTTGCACAGTGGAACAGCTTATTTTCCTTCCTTTTTTTTTTCCCTGTTACGCACCTCCAGTGCCTGTCTCTGTGTCTCTGTGCTAGATGAGAGCCTGTGGGGAGTTCAGGGAGTGCAGGTCTGGGCTGTGTATCACCCTGTCACCAGGATCAAGCTGGGAGAGGTCAGTACCTGTGCACAGTTCGGAGCAATGCGTGCTGTGCTGAAGGGGGGGGGTAGGGTGGATGGGAGGTTTGAAACCCTCGCTGGCATTTTATCTTCAGTTTAGCATGGCTCAAGTTTGTCAGCAAACACTGTGGTCCTGAAATATCAGGCCTGAGGCAGAGCTGTGAAGAATATCCTAGAGCTCCTGGGTTTCTGTCTAGGGCTTTGGTCACAGCTTCAGTCAAAGATTCCCCCTTCCTGAAAGGAGAGAGATGTCAAAGTGTAATGTTTACATCAGTGATGTGAAGTCCATTCAGACCTATTCAACCCCCTGCCTCTGCATAACTTTTTTTGGCAAGCATTAACTAATAAGGAAGGGAGTAAATCTCACTTGAAGTTATTTTTCTTCCTGCTCCTGTGTCCCACCCCCAGGCGCCCCATAGCAGGTGCTACAGAGGCGAAAACCAGCACTCCTGCAGAGACAGATTAGCAGCACACAAAATGATCTCCCTCCTCCTTGTGCACCCCAGAGCCCGGAAACTCCCCCGTCACTCCAGCCTTGCAGCCCAGCTGTCCCAAACCCCAGACAGCAGGGATGGATAACAGCAGGCTGCTCTCTGCACTGCAGCCCAGGCGATGGAGGAGATAATGGGGATGATTTCTTGGTACAAGTACAAGCATGAGTCCTCCGAAGAAATACTGAGTCTAGTTGTGGTGGAAAAAAAAAGAAAAATAAAGCAAATGCGCGCACGTGCACACACACAACTTCGACCTCACATCAGGTTGTGTCTGACTTTTTTTCTCAGCTGCTGGTCCTTGAACTCCTCCCAACATGGCTCCACCACTGGAGCAACAGCTGGGGTGCTGAGGTGTGCTTCAGGCTGCCTGCTCTCCTCCCTGCAGATCAAGCTTTGCACTCTGTTAATGGGGGATTTCCTTGAAACCCTTGTGCCTCTCTGCCAGAGTGCTCGGATTGTGTGAGAATTGTGCCTTTTGATGGAAGAAAAAGGGGCTGTGGGAGGGGGAAGGCTAATTAAGAAAAAATGTTTCTAGCACTCAGGATTGTGTAGGAAAATTAACAAATAGGAAATGAGTGTGACCTACAGTGAATAAAATAATAATCTTTTTGCCCTGAGCAGGGCTGTATGAGCTGTGTGGATGCCATGTGGCAGAGCAGGGGTGTGGAAGAAAATGGAGCCCTGCTCAGTGCTGCAGGCCTTTTGCCACTGCACCTGAGAGAGTAAAAACTTATTTTGCTGCTCTGGATGCTAATTCATGGCAGGCTGTTACTTTAGCTATGGTGAATGAAGCCCAAGGAAGGGTCCATCACAGATTTACTCCTAAGCCTTAGGGTGTTTTCCTAAGTGAGGTGCCAGGCCAGACTGTGGAAATCTTCTTTTTGAATTATTATTCTTTTCAAATGTTAGACCTTGCCTGCAAAGATTAAGTGTTTCCTGGCCTCACTTTTCAATATTGCTATTCTTTCCATCCTCTATTGCTTCCACAGTGGGTGCAGAGACATGAGCTTTCAATACCTGCAGATTTCCATCTGGTTTATTATCAGCACTCCTCATGAAGGGGATTATGAAAAGTTGGAGATGCTACAGGTAGGTATCCAAACAGTAATCCTGGCTTCTACAAAGAGGCAGTGTGTTTTGTGTGCTTAGAGCAGCAGGAACAGGACTCATGAGTGACAGAGCAAAAAATCAGTGATTGCTGTTTGGCAGGAGATACTTTAACTTTGTCAGGCTAGGCAAGTATCTCCATTGTGGTCTCTGACTCACAATTCAAATATGCTGGGAACATTTGAGGGGGCTGGGTCAGTTCTTTAAGCAGTGGGAAAACAAGGCTTTAATGCATCACGGCATAACTTTGGGTCTGTGCTCTACTGTTCTGCTTCTCTTTGAGGAAACTGGTGTGGCTGGCGGTGGGGAGAGGGAGGCGTTGTGAAACCACATATGCACACACACTCACATGTGATTTTAATCCCTCCTAACAGTGTTTCACACTCATTTGATTGTGGTGGCTGAGCTGAACCACTTCTGACTTGCCCTCCTGAAGGTGAACGGAGGACAAGGCTGTGCGGTGGGGCCGGTGACAGCTGGGTTACAACCTCTGCTGCAGCAGCCTGGCTGAGGTATGCAACACAGAGGAGCTCGTGGAGGGACTCACCAGCCCCTTCCAGCTATTCAGTACCACTCCGTGGGCACAAGAGTGTCGCAAACTGGCCGGTGGAACCAGGCTTGCAGCTCCGATGTGTGGTCACTGTGGTGGCAAAAAGCAGCCAGGCTGTTCTGGTGAATCAGACTGTGAGGGGAGGAAGGCTTACCAGCAGCTCGGCTCTCCTGCTTCCTTCCACGGCTGCAGATAACGCCGTGCAGCCTCCCGGGGAGGGAGGTGCATTTGTGCCCTTACCAAAGGTGTTTTCTGTTGATATGGTGTTTTCCTGCACATGGAGGGGAAGGCAGATATGGCCAGACATCCTCTCCCAGATCCTGTTGCGGGGGTGAGAGCGGCTGCTGGCAGTGGGGTTGCTCCTTTGTGCTCCTCCTCCAGGAGGCAAGCACACATTTGGGGATGCTTCCCGGAAAATACAATCGTACAGTGAGCAGATGCTTTCTGTCCATGACTTTGCACCTCCTGCTCTTGGGAGAGGCTGGAAGGAGAACTGGGAAACGGTGCTGGAAAAGAATGGCCAAAAATGGTCAGGACCAGGTAAGGAGCAGCCATGTGGCAGATGAGCTGCTGGCTCCGTAATTTAGCCAAGTGCTGGGGATGCAAAAGGCTTGGCTGTGCTCAGTTGAGAGCCTGGCTTCCTGTGTGTTCCTCCCTGCTATGATTCTGACCAGAAATTCCATTTTTGACCTGAAAAATCTCCCAGATGAAAATTTAATTATAAAAGTGATGTATTCCCACAAGAAACTTCAGTGTCAGCAAATAAGCATTTTTTTCTGTAAAACTATTTTATTCACACACACAAAAATTGGCTCCCACTGATTCCATGCTAGAGCATTTAAAAGAAAAACCAATTCTGTTGATTTGTTTAAAAAAAATTACGGTTTGCAGTTAGCATCCATTAGGCATGCAAGTTGCAAAGAATTGACATCGGTCCTGAAGTCCTCTTGCACAGGATAAATTTTCTTGGCAAGTTATTAAATCATGACCTATGCTATATCTGTGATTTATAAAAGGTTTCTGGCAGTGGAGAAGTGGGATGAATCAATCATGGGAGTGTTGACCCAGATAACAAGATTTTCTCTCCTTTGGTACAACAAATTACTTGCTTTCTGCAGAGCAAGGATGCAAACATTTTCCTCCAGATGATGTGACTTGTAACACGGACTTTGTAAATATTTTCCTTATGTAAAGGTCTTTGCTTGTAGTTGTTATTCCGTATTTACTTGGGATCTTTGCATACAGAGGATGGCTTTTGGCTTGTGAAGAGGAATTTCTCGGAGGCTGGACTGTTTCCCCTCACACTCCTGAGTCTCTCTAAGATTGTTTGTAATGCTCAGAAAGACTGCTAAGGGCAAGGTGCTTTCCTGTGTCTAACAGAAAACTCTGCAAGCTCATTAATAAAGGCCAGATAAAATAAAGCTTGGAAAGTCAACATGTTCAAGAAGATATGCCATTCTGGGAAACAAGCAGAGAGGAGGTGTGTATTTATGTGAACAAAAGAAGTCCGAACTGTAAACCATAATATATCTGTAGGCTCATTAATGTGTCTGATGCTGACTAATTCCAGGGGTGTTCCTGATGCCCAGCAGCAAAAGTGCAAATAAGTGGACAGCTGTGGTTTAGTGCCAAATATTTGAACACATAGTGACAATTCAGGCCACCCACTCTCTTAAGTAAATACAACTTCTGGAGAATCATTTCGAATTGGGCTGAAGTGCAGAGCAGCCGCTTTCATGTGCATCTCAGCCAAATGGCCCTTAAGTATTTGGGGCCAAACTTTGCCTTCTGTTACACCCTGGGAGCCCCCATTCACTCCAGAGTTTGCACTGTGTAGCTGAGGGGCAGAGCTGACTCTTGATGTTAATCTGACTTTTTCTAGCTCAGTAAGTACAATTTCACATGTAAATGTGAATGTGGAACAGATCTGGACTCGATTAGCTCCTGAATCCTTGACAGAAAGCCATAATTGTTTATCCAGATGATGTTTCTTTCTCTCTCTTTTATTTTCTCTACACTTTAAACCCAAGGTTTTAATAGGCTTGTGAAATGAATACATGAGTGTAGATTACAGTGGTATCAAAGGTGTGAGGAAAGCCCTTCCCTTCTCAGCAGGGCTAAATGATCACTTGGTGCACACTTCAGTTCTGCTCTCCAGAGCCTTGGGCAGGGGTGGCTGTGGATCTGATGGTGGGAGGGAGGGTATTTCCAAGACAACACTTAGCCCGGGGCTCCCATTACAGATGTGCAGGACCTGTGATATGTATCTTTTTTTTTTTTTTTTGTCCTGGTAGGCAGTGAAATCTGTGCTAGTGGCTGTATCTGGGGCACAGGGTTGTTGGGGGAGGAGAAAAGCAAGGGAATATGGAAAAGAAAGTATTTATCAGGGTAATCTAGTTTAGGAGCACAAGTACTAAAACATTTTAATCACAGTCATACGGCTTTGTGTCACTGCAGGGCAGAATTAAGGCTATTTGTATGCCTTGGTAGCACACTGCCACACTTCAACAAGTTTGAATTTATTTTAAGTATAACTTTAACTCTGAATTCCCTGGGATTGTAATGTCTGGTCTGAAAATAAATGCAACCTCTTTATATTGTACTTTACTCTTAAAATAGGCTTTCCACTTTAGCTCCGTTTCTGTTGGCTCGACAAGAGCATGGGCTGTCATTTCCTGCCCTGCTGGGTTTGCTGTTTAAATGGAGAGGGCGGTGTATCCGAATAAAGGAACACAGCAGTAAAAGCTGGAATGGGAGAGGGATGGCACTCCCAGGGCAGCTGTGCCACAGCTCAGTTATTGCTTTAACTGCCCATGCCTATCTCCTGCATGAATGTATGGCTACCTTTGGCACAGAGATGCTTTCCTTGGGGGTAGAAGGAGCTCACAAGGGGTCAGAGTTTCAAATTTGGTTTCAAATGCTGTGGAAGTGACATTGTGATCTCAGCTTCCAGTCAGGCCACTGGAATTGGTGGGATGATGTTCAGCTCGCACCAGGCCGCTTGCGAGCTTGGCTCACAGCTCTAGAGCTGCGTGCTGTAGGTCTTCAAGTGCCGTGATGGAGAGGCTCCTCCCGGCCAGGCTGGGTGCAGTGTGCCCAGGGGTGGGGCATAGGGATAGTCCCCTGCAGGGGAAGTGATTCTGTTTGCCTCCTTGCAGGGGAAATCACCTCCTTCTGTGATGGGGAAGGCTGGTGGCTCAGGGAGCTCTGGGGACCGAGTCCATGGCCTGGCTGTTTTTAGCATGGATTTCTTTGGACAAGGCTTCTTCTTGATAGGAGAGAAACAGCATCATTCCTGGAGTTTCTCTGCCTTGGCTTCTCGCTGCAGCCATTACCTCCTTCCCCCACTCCTAAGCCATCCTGCTGGGCTTCTTGCCTTACTACATATCCAGAGACACAGTGAATACATACGTCCTCCCTCTCTCCCTCACTCTCCTGTGCAAGTTCCCTTCTCTCCCTCATTTCCCTCCCAATACACCCATGCCCTACCCCCTGGCTAAAGCAAAATTTCCCTCTTTTTTTGGCAGCTGGCCTTCCCAGGGGCCCAGACTAACAGAAGCCTGAGCCCTGACTGACTGTGCCTTGGCCAGAGCAAAGCAACTCTTTGCTGAGAGATAATGTTGCCTTAAAGGAGAAGGGATTTTTAAATTTCCCTATCTGTTTCCCTATCTTGCTCACCCATTTGTTTCTAGGCTCCTGTGGGCAGAGTGATGCTTGTTCCTGGGACCTGCTGCCTCCCAATCACCAACTGGGAGTTCTCTTCCTGGACAATCTTCCATGCTGTGGAGTTCATTGCTGAGCCAGGCCTCCTGTAATTAAAGCAAGCCTTGCTCTTGACTTTCTGCAAGCTCTGGATTTTTGCAGGGCCTTTCCAGGACTTGCAGCTTTCCTCCAGCTCAGCCCTTGCAAGCCAAGTGATGAGGCTTCCAGGGCTTCTCCCACGGGATGGCTCCAGTGCATGCATCTCACTGTCAGGAAGCTTTTCCTGACACTCAGCCTAAATTTTCCCCTTTTCAAATGTCATCCTGGCACTCCTACTTAGCATGCACTTTCTGTGTGTCTCACTCCCTCTGAGCAGGCTATGCTTTTCCCTCTCCACTGCCTGGGCTCTTTCTGGTGCATGCTGGCTGTCACCCACTTTTCTCACACCCGCCTCAGCTTGGCCAGTCCAAGAACATTATCTTACAGCTCATTTCCCTTTATAAATCAAACCTCCCAGGCATTTTCCTCTCTTTTTTTTTTTTTTTTCTTTTTTAATATTTATTTATCCTTTTTTATTTTTTTTTTATTTTTCTCCTTTTCCCTTCTCCGTACTACACAGGAGGGATTTTTGAGTGTCTGCCCCATGGTTCAGAACATTTTTCTCTCCACTTTCACTGGCAGGGGTTTTAGTATAAAGTGCTGACATTTCTTTGTAGCTGTGGGCAGCTCCCTCAGAGTAAAGAATGGCTGGGAATGAGTAAATGCACAACCAGAGGTCCTGGGAGCAGCCCAGGCAGCCCCTTAACCTGTGCCATGCTCATGCAAACACTCCAGTATAGACTGAGCTCCCAGTGTTGCTTTCCTCTGGGTGGAGTCTTGATCACTGTCCCCTGTTTGGACTTTTCCCATGGATTTTGTGGATCTGAGGATATTAAACCTTTGCTGAATTAGGTCTGTGTAGGCAATAACCTTGAGTTCAGGGAGGACTGGAAATGAAGAAGGGCATGCCTCATGGTGTGCACACATGAAATGGCTCCATGTGCCTCAGTTATTTATCAAGCCAGCCTGAATGTGCTGCCTGATAAGGAACAGAGCAGCACCAGAATGGAAAAGAGTAAGAGGCAGGTCATTTTTTCTTCTGTGTCCAATTTCTTTGCTACTACATGACATGGGTTTTGTTCAGGATCAGGACCTGGGCTGAAGGGCTGAGCTGCTCTCCCACTTTGCACTGCCACTGGCATTGAGTTCTTGCTTTGCCGTAGCCAGGAAAAGAAGGTTTCTCCATGAAAAGTGACAAACAGGACCGTGGAAGTTGCCATGACAGCCCTGAGGAGAAACTGGGTCAGCCTTGCAGCCCATGGAGGGGATCAGTCATGGCTGCCTGGTGGTCACCCACAAGCCCACAAGGGCAGATGTGTTCCAGCACTCATTATTGGGCTGATTGTACTGGTTCTGTGTTTTCTGTGAGGAAACCAAAAAGTTTCAAACTTGGTTACCATTTTAAAGTTAGTGTGGCTAAAATGGTTGGTTGGAACCCACACCACTGCCATGGCAACAGATACATACACATTTTTTTTGGAACATGAAATAAGAGCAACTTTTCTGGTGGATAAGTAACTCTTCAGAGGAGAAGGTGCTGAGGAACTAGAATTAGGAATAACGTGCTGAAGGGACTGTAGATATCAATCCAGTAGAATTGAATACAGGATCATTTCAAAATGGAAAAGAAAGTCAAGGATGAATGGTGAGGCTGAGAAAGTGCTTTGACCAGTAAAATTCTTTAAATAATAGTGTCCTCCATGGACTTAAGACCAGTTATGAAACACATCATTGGTTTCATATCAAAATAGTTTTTTCAACAGATAAAAGTGCGTGTTCATTGATTATTGATCCCTTTGGACAATGTGCTCACAAGTGTTTCCAGGGCAGCATTGCTGAGAACTGTGGAAGATCTATCCTGTTTTTCCAGCCATTTGCCCTCCTCACCTTCTACATATCCCCCTCGAGGATATTATATTGATCAGTTAATGCACCTTTTCTCTTCCTGCTTTCCACTTTCGAGACAGAAGACATCAGGGATCTGGGTACCCTCTTTGAAGAAGAGAAGGGATGGGTAAGGCACATCAAACAGTCCCTGCAGTGGAAGCCAAAGTCACCATCGTTCCTTTCCTTTGTCATTGCCATAATGCTGTGCAGAAGGACAGACACTGGTGGCCCAACTCCCATGGGTTGTGTATTATCATCAGTTTCATAACAGAGTAGTTTTAGGCTTAACTCCAATTCTGCTTTTGTATAGATACCACTGACAGGTAATGGTGTGACCTCTTTAACAGTGTGACTATACAATCTGTGGTTATTTCCATGTAAGAAAGTACATGCTTTTGTAGAGACCAGGAGATTTTTGGGGAATTGCATATGCAAAATATAAAGTAATGCATTGAACTGCCTTTTGTACACACACACACACACACACACACACACACACACAAAAAAAAAAAAAAAAAGCGTGGATCGAGTTGCAAGGTTTGCTCCATAAAAGTGGTGTTGATTTTGAAGGTTTCGCTGCTGCCTTTTGCAACCTTTTTCCTGTCACAGAGGCAAGGAGCACCAGAGGCTTTGCCCCATGGGGCACTGACAGCTTGGCACTTTACACTGCACGACTATAGGTCACTGAGCCTGGCATTACCTGGCCAGGAGCGGAGTTGTGGCAGTGACCTGAGCTTTAGGAAGAGGTGCCTCTGATTCTGTGAAGTAGCCAATATTGCACTGCTGGGACAGGAGGTCAGCCATGGCAACAGAGTGATGGTCTGTGCTTGCTGAGCACTACCACTGCACAAGCAGTACTTTTCTGAGATCAAACTGAGCCCTGGCTCAGTTGGCTGGCATCAAGGCTGGGCGGGGTGCAGGGTCTTTCAGCATTTGTTTGGAGTCCCTCTGAGACATCAAAACATGCAAATCTTTCCTGCTGGCCTCCTCCCTGCCTCGTTTCCCTGTCTTTGACCCATTCTGTATGTGAGATCCCCACCCAATCTGCTCTATCACTCCCCTCCTCAGCTGGACAGGAGAGAGAAAAGGCTCCTCGATTGAGATAAAGTCAGGTAGAGATCACTCAACAATTATAGTCACGGGCAAAACAGACTTGACTTGAGGGAATTAGTTTAATTTATTATCAATCAAATCAAAGTATGACAATGAGTAAAATAAATCTTGAAGACACCTTCCCCCCACTCCTCCATTCTTCCTGGACTCCACTTCCAAATTCTTTTCCTGCTCCCCATGGGGCACGGGGATGGGAAACTGGGGCTACAGTGCAGGGGGAACAGGGGACTGGGGAAGCAGTTATTTCATCACACATTGTCTCTGCTGCTCCTTCCTCCTTAGGGAGGGGACTCCTCCCATTCTTTTCCTGCTCTAGCCAGGGGTCCCTCCCATGGAAGACAGTCCTCCATGAATTTCTGCAAGGTGACTCCTTCCCACAGCCTGCAGTTCTTCATGAACTTCCCCACTGTGGGTCCCTTCCACAGGCTAGAGTCCTTGAGGAACAGCATGCTCCAGTGTGGGTCTCCCACAAGGTCACAAGTCCTGCCAGCAGACATGCTCCAGGGTGAGCTTCTCTCTCCACAGGGCTGCAGATCCTACCAGGAGCCTGCTGCAGCACGTGCTTCGCATGGGCTCACAGCCTCCTTTGGGCATCCACTTGCTCCAGAGTGGAATCCTCCACAGTGAATATCTGCTCCACTGTGGACCTTCATGGGCTGCAGAGGCACAGCCCACCCTCACTATGGGCTGCACCATGTGCTGCAGGGGAATCTCTGCTCTGGCACCTGGAGCAGCTCCTTCCCGTCCTCCTTCACTGACCTTGGTGTCTGCAGGGCTGTTTCTCTCACATATTCTCACTCCTCTCTCCAGCTGCAATTGCTCTTGAGTGATAACTTCTCCTTAAACACATTATTTCAGAGGCGCTCTCACCATCAGTGATGGGCTTAGCTTTGGCCAGCTTCAGGTCCATGTTGTCTGGTTGCAATGACTCCATTGGACATGGAGGAAACTTCTGGCAGTTTCTCACAGAGGCCACCCTTAGAACACCCCACTACAAAAACCTTGCCATACAAATGAAATACACTGTCTTGAATATTCTCTCCTCTCCAAATTAATCTGAAAGCATTTCTTTCCAATGTTTCTAGAATCCCAGAAGGGACCTTAATCCCTTCATCCTCCTCCTCATGCAAAGTGTACCTGGGGTGTTGGAGTGCTGAATAACCTCTCATGCACTGAGAGCCATTAGCATTTGAATTAGTGACATGGGGATAGCAGGCGATTATCCCATTTAACAGCTGTTGAGTGCTATTGAAGGGACACCCTCAAGAAGAATGAAAAAAAATGTCGTGAATTTTTCTCTTTTAGTAAGGGTTTTCCTGCCTTGTAGGAATATTGCCACGCTTGAAAAGTGATGCATTTTCCACAGGGACATCTTATGATTATTAAACCTCTTTCCTGGAGAGAGCTGGACACCTCAGTACACCTACAGCCTGCCAGCAGATGAGAGTGAGAAAGTGGCACGGTCCCCAAACAAGAAGGGAAGTGGCCCTGCCTATTTGGGAAAAGGGTAAGCCAAGAATAAAGAGAACAGTCATAAGAAAGCTTCAAAAAGTAGCAAAAGTTAAAGCATCTCCTCTGCTCCAGAGCACTTCAGTCATAAGAGATGAGCCTGGAATGTGCCTCACTGCTATTCTTCTAGATGGAAATGTGACTGCTTCAAGGGGCAAGAGGAGCCAGGCAGCAGTTAGAGCCCCCAGTGTAATATAAAAGATGAACAAAAAATGCTCTCCCTCTCTGAGGATTTGTCTAGATGCAGAGAAGTGCGTCATGAAATTGTAGGATCTATCAGACATTGCATAAAGAAGCCTTTCTATATGCAGGGCATTTTTGCAAAAGAGGACAAAAGTGAGCAGAATTATTGCAGTTATTAGTGTAGATAAATCTCTCTTTCCTGGTATATAACTCCATTTCTCCTGACTGTGTGTTAGAAAAAAGCCAAGTACCGGTCCTCATCATTACAAGGAAGTGCTGTCTGGGCTCCTTTAAAACATGAATCTCCCCATTTCCCATTTGGAGTCTTGAAAATGACTCATGTTGAAGCTCTGCCTTTTAGAGTAAGCTGAAGGAGCTGAGGATTCCACACTTTCACAAGGATTCACCTATGTCACTTCTCGCTGGGACGCAGGTGACCTGCCTCCCAGCCTTTCAAAAGGTCAGGTCCCATATTCAGGTGTGTTGATGATGCCTGATCCCCTTCCTAAAAGCTGTCTTAGCCTGGAGATGTTTGTGGTAAGTTGGCTTCATTGTCCCTCCAGGATCAGCATCTCAGAGAAAACAGAAATAACCCTCCCAGGCTTTTGTCTTCAGTGGAGTGGGACAGAGATGTGGGAGAAGTGAAGCGCTTTTTTCATCCCACTGCAATTCAAAGCTGATTGCAAGCTGATTGTGTGTACTTTGGGGCAGGTCACCACTGCAGGGTTAGAAAATCAGTTTAAAATGGTGAGGTTGTCTCTGGGGCAGAAGTGATGAGAGTGGGCAAATAGAAATATTTTTCCAGTCATTTTTGTGGACCTGGAAGTTTTTGTTCCCTTTAGACTTAAGGGGGATAAACATTTCCTAACAAGCTAGAGAATTTTATGGGGTACGAGATATTTCCACTTGACTTCTCAATCTTTTTCTATACAATTTTTGCCTTCTCTCTCACTACTTTTTTCTTTCTCTTTGAATAAACTCCCTTTGAGGTGCATGCAGTGGCAATATCCAGGCACAGGTGAGGATATAGAAAACATTTACAGTGTCAAATAACATCCTTCCTATTGTTTCCTCCCTAATTATTTTTGCCCTCTGTGATGACCACTTACAGTCTAATGAATGTAAGCATTATTTCCATACAAAGTAGTGGTAGCAACAAAGATCAAGGCACCTCTTTTTAACCTTATTTTTTTCCAAGCAGGTCTTTTTCATACCATCCTTACCACTTATCTGACCAGTAAATCTGCAAATACATGCAAATGGTATTTACTGTGTTGTTACATGTACCTTGAAGCAGATGGTGAGCCAGTACCAAAGCTCACATTTTTACACCTTTATGCAGCATCTGGGGAGCTGGATTAAATTCCTGCCCTGCTTGGGGCTTCACACAGACCTCTGCCTCTATGGCAAGTGACTCACAACTGCTGCCAATCCCAACCACATTGTTTCAGGGTATTTTTCTTCATACAGTATGAATAATAGAACGCTGACAAAACTTCCTCCACCTCCCTGTCCCCCCTGCCCACACGTAATATTTCCAAAGAGCCATGCCAAGGTTTTGAGCCATTATTGTGTGTGCTGCTGGTGTCTCAGTCACCTGGATGCCCTCTTGCTTTTTCCATGCTTTGAGGCCCATTTCAGCTGATCCCTGGGTGATGTGTGTGTGCTGTACAGTGAGGCAGATGCAGGGAGCTGGGCGTGCTGCAGGATGGAAGACAGGGAAGAGGGCTAAGCCCTCTTTGCCCACTGACTTGGAAAAAGGAGTGGGAAGCACTGTTCTAGAATGTAAGTACAGCTTGTAGAAATACTTCTGGTGGCATTAAACCATCTGAAGGGCTGTTGTTGCTTACGGTAAGGATATCAGGCAGGTCTGTCCTGTAAGCCAGGCTAGCAGCAGGCTGTGTGGGACTTGGGTGACCCTGAGACATCAGGAGTTGCTTTGACTCATCCACATGCTGGGCAGGAAGGAGAGGGCAATGGAAAAAGGGCTTCCCAGCTAGGGCCTGAACTGCAGCCTGTTTGAAAGATGCCAAAGCCTCCTTGCTGTGCCATAGCCACTGGCAGGATGAGGGGTCATGCCAGTGCACAAGTAGTTCCATCATCTCTTGCAGTTTGTCCTGCAGGCTGGATCATTGCTCATGGACATACTGTTGTTTGCTGGCCCTATATGCATCCCCTGCTCAAAGCCTGTGGCGTTAAACGTGCAAGATGGGGGTTGCTAGCAAAAGTGAAACCCACCTGTGGAGTTCCTTGGGAAAGTCCTCTCTGCTGAGGAATTCAGCAGTGAAACAGCACTGAAACCTACTCATGTTCCCTTGGGTAACACCCAGCCCTGGGGAAAATCTCCCAGGAGATCACCCTCAAACACATACACATACAGCCCTCATCCCAAAGCTCTGCCACCCAAGAGCAGATGACTATTAAGCATGGAGGTTTCTTTCATTGAAATCTCACCTGCTTGGGGTAGATGTCTTCTTCTGGAATCATTACAGTAACTCCCACTTTTCAGAGAGAAGTAGATGTGTGATGTATTTGACATTTGCTTTGGGATGAGTTGCATTTTCAATACATATGTTTCTCGAGTGAATCTGACATCTTTGTATAGCCAGAAGAATTCCTTCCCCTCACTCAGCCACCTTTCTCATCTATGTAGCCTTCATTGCCATGCCACCCCTGCAGCACCCACACTCATTTTTATCATCTTTCCTCTCTGTTTATCACTTTGGTTTTGAAGGCCTCAGCTATGGGTCATTCCTTCCCATCCATGTGACCCTTCCTTCTCCTGTGCAGTGCCTCATGGTGTAACTCTCTCTTCTCATCTCCTTGGAACCTGTGTTACTCCATTAGGCTGTGTCTTTCTGCATATTTTCTCTGGCATAATATATCACACAGACTCATGCAGTCTCTCCTGTTCATATCCTCTCTTTACCCCTCTCTCTTCCCCTGGGCAATGGCTTGCTGCCTCTTTGTTGAACTCCATTCTTTGGGAAACACCTATGTGAGCTGCCCCAAGCTCTGCCTGCACCGCACAGCCATTAACATTGCCATTACCTTGTTTACCTCTCAGCCAGCCAGCAGCCAAGTACTGGTAGACAGATCTTCACTGACAGAAAGAGCTTTATTGGAATGATACTTCACTGATATAAATTGCCGTGTTAGAAGGGAAAACAGGCCTTGGAATGCTCGCTCTGACATTCTGCAGTCAGTTCACCTCCCTAGGATTCACCAAGCTTTCTTCTCTCTACATTCCACACTGAAGCCCAGACCAGGCACAGGAGTCCCCATTGCATGTCCCCAGTTGTTGACCAAGGACAAGACTACTCAGGGCTCTTTCTCCAGCAGCTGCTGACTGCAGGGGCCCTTTCATAACCTTATATCCACCACAGAGGGGTAGCATGCAGGGTAGGTAAACTGAAACCCTGTTCTGAAACCCTGGAGTATGATACACAATGGGGAGCTCAGCTGGGAGCTCAGAAAGTCTGTGGCCTGTTCTCCCATCTAGTGTTGGACTTGTTCAGCTAGGGGTGGACCTTTCTTTAAAGTAGTCCCCTGCCCCCCATGCTGCAATGAACTGTTCTGCTGCTTCAGATCCAGCGATGGGAACTGCTGGGAGAGAGAAAGACTCAGGCTGCAGGCTGTTTTCCCTTGTGGCTGAGGGGATGCTGTATTTATTACCTCTTTCCCTGAGAAAACACAATTCCCCAGGGTGACTGCACTCTGACACTGTCCCACTGTTTTAACAGTGGCTGACAGATGCTCTTTTAGCTCTTGGTCAGTATTCAGGTCATTTTGGTAATGAGTTACAGCAGAGCAAGGAGCAGTACAGAAAACTTTCAGGGCAGATAGCAGTGTTTGGAAAGAGGGTATTTCTCTAGGCATCACCTCAGAGATGACTGTCATTTTATTCAGATTTTATCACTTTATCACTGGCAGCACTGACACAGACTAAGTCTCAGCATGGTAAGTTCAAAGAACTCCAAGTCTGCATGCAGAGACATTTGCTGGTTTACCTGGCCTGAAAGGACAGTGCCTGTTATTTCTTCCTGCCATGGGAGACATTGTGAAGGTCTACAAGCAGCCTCTGCAGAGCCAGAAGCAAGTACACTTGGGACATCAGTCCTGTGGCTCTTGCCTTGGGGCTGCCAGCACAGGGTTGTTTCTGAAAGTGGGGCACCATGGTACACTCCTCCACAGCTGCCCTGCTCTCAAACACACCCAGGCATCTGCGGGAGAAGGGAGGTAGCCCTCTGGCTCAGACATCAGCCGGATGGCAGCATGCCTTTGACCAAGAGGAAAGGAATGCAGCATCTCCCTGTGACTGAGAAAGCTCGGGTGGTTTTGCACATAGGAAGCTCCTTTAAATGTGTTTCCTCCCACTGCCTGGCCTTTTGTTTTTCAGCCATGCTTGATGCTGATGTTGGAAAGCTGAACTCCCCAAAAGTGAACTTCCTCTCCTACTATAAACTGACCCTTGGGGTTGCTATAGCGACTGCAGAGCGGCCAGCGGGCTGTGTAAACACACCCTCCCGCTTCCCATCACACTGGGCCTGAAAGGCTCAGCCACGGGATGTGCACGGCAACCTGGATTATGCAGGCGATTGTGAAATGCAAACCCGACAATTTCTTTGCTTCCTCCCTGCTTCCCCCGCGGGGAGGCAAACCCAGCAGGCTGGTAGCAGGCATAAACACGCCCGTCCTGACGAATTCGGGCACATGGTGTGGTACCGCAGAAACCAAATCCAGACACTTACCTGGGGAGCTTGAGCAAGATGTGGAAATATATGGTGCAATTGGATCCTCTGCAACATCTGATTCCCTTGGCCTCACTAACTGTGGAGTTTCCAGCTGTGTGGGGGGAGCAGTTTGGTACACACTGCCACAGCTCCTTCTATGTAATTAATTGCAACAATCGACCGAGTGTGAAATCCATTAATTTCTGTGTCCTCTGTTGCTCACTTTGATGTCAGTGCTTTTTTTTTTTTTTTTTTTTTTTTTTTTTTTAACGCATTTCATTAAAGTCTCTGACTCTCTGAGTCACTCTCCGAACGTTGATGTTCATGTCTGTATCCATCCCTGTAAAACCAGGTCAGGTATTTCAGCAGCAGTAGCCTGAGTGACACACTGAAGCATGTGTTTCCCAAGCACAGTGGGATATGCATCCCCTCCAGCCATTGCAGATCTGCATTTTCTTCCAAAATGGCAGGTACTGCCTAACCAGGGATTTTGTGAGAGGCAAGCTAAACTTCCCAACCAGGAGGAGATAATCAGCTCTGCTCCAATGGCATTGTGATGCATCTTGATGGGTTGTCTTCAAGAAAGGTTGCTGTCCCACCCCAACAGACCTGTGAGTGCTTGAAAAAGCACAAAGCACGTAATCTCAAAGGTGTGTAAAATGAAACCCCTGCTCCAACACCGTCTGGAGGGGCCATTCAGAAGTGCCAGGCATCCTGCAAACAACCATCTCTGCCAACTGCCAATACACTCTTTTGTTTCACTGCTAAGAGACTTCCTGGCACAAGGATGGATGGACTTAGGTGATCCCATCTTTATGAGTGCTGGGTGTCACTGACCAAGCTTGGTTGATATATACCTTTGATCAGACACCCAGCTATGCAATCACAAGCTGTCTGGGAATTCCCTGAATTTCCATCCTTTCTGTCACATCAGAGAGGCTCTGTTAAGCAAGGAATTGGCAAAGGTGGAAGAAAAGGAGATTTCTGGGAGAGTGCATGTCTGTAATCCTAAAATGTCCCTCTAATCCCAGCCTGTGACTCAGAGATGGGGGGATGCAGAGGGTCCTTTTGGTCTGCTCACCCACTGCAGTGGGTCATTACACCCCAAAGAGGAAAAGGAGCCTTAAAACCTCACTCTGCTTGCTGTGAATGAAAGCAACGGGACATGTTACACAAAGTATGCTAAATCAAGGGCAATTCTGATATGCATTTTGTTACAATACTCAGTCCCTATAGTGTCTCACTTAACAGATGGCAGGAGCTGAATCTGATTAAACAGGGTTTCTGAATCATTCACAGAGACAACTGAGAGGCAGGCAGAGGCATAAGGCAACACACAGCTAGGAGAGACTTCTAGATCTCAGTTGGTTTGCACTTCTCCATTCACTCTGTGCCTGCCTTATTACAGCATTTAAAAATAAATCAGCTGAATTAGTTGGTGTGAGTACATGGTCTTTCCTCCTCCTGTCAAAGGAGTGCCCCAGTGTCGAGCAGTGCTGCCAGCCTGCCTGCACTCAATGCAGAAAATGTGGTGAGCTTGGTAATATGATGACACCAATGCTCCCATTTTCCTTGGAACTAACGTCACAAAAATAAACAGCCTGCAAATCCCATATTCAGGTAGGGGTTTAGAAAGTGTGAAGTGGGCCACATGCATCTGTGATGTAGCTGGGGGGAAGGGAGGCAGGAGGAAGGAGGAAAGGCAAAGCAGAACTGGCAATTCTGGGAGCTCAAAGATCACTGGCCAGGTGAGTTTACAGTTTTTCTTCAGAAAGACTCTTAAGCCAGATTGGCCCTGATGAGGGATGGGACAGCCTCAAATAATGCAGCATCTGAATTATGTCCACAGAAGCCTGGCTGCTATACGAGTTATCAACACCTCTGCAAACTGGGGCTTTTTTTGTGCAAATTTTGATGATTCTTCTTGGGCCAACTTTGCGGACCCCTCAGACCCCTTAGTTCTCCAAGCCTGGCTGCCCAGTGCCAGGACTGCATCTCAGCCAAATGCCTGGCATGGCAGGGAGCACAAGAAGGCAGCACTTGACATCACCAGTGGTCTTGGTGTTACTGAAGGACTAAGGAAATCTGAAGGAAGACAGTGCAAGGGACCTTTCAAACCTTTCCTACATCTGGCTCCAATCCAGCTGCAAATGGCCCAGCAATGCCCTTTCCAGATGTGGACTGACACTGTGGCTGTCCAGAGAAACTAAAAATTGCTGGGGGAGGGAGAAGGAGAGGACTATTAGCCTGATTCAGCTTAAAAATGAGGGGAGCTTTGTGAAGCTTCTGCAAGGTCTCCCTGCTGCAGGGAGCATGTTTTTAGAGGCGCCTCTGGCTGTGGATTGCGAGTGGCCAGCCGGCGCTGCGGTCGGCTGCTGTTGCCTCCCAAAGCCACAGCAGCATTGTCGAGCTGCAGACGTGCAGAACAGCTCACGCCAAGACTGCGCGCTCACAGGTGATCTTTTGGTCTGTACATTTTCCAGCAGAGCTGGCAGCTGCTCCTGCAGTGTGCATGCTTCGTTGGCTGTCCAAAGAAGGAACTGGGCGGGCATTGATCCAGTTGAGGCGGTTTCGAGGAGTGAAGGCAGGAAGGAAAATTACCAACTTTGACATATGTTGCTCCCTGCAGGTCTCTCTTATTATAGCCTGGCGGGATGTCAAGGTGCACAGACACGACCCAGAGCTGTAACACACGATGGCTGCTTTGCCTCCTGTCCCACCCTTTTCACACAGGCAGGAGTGGCAAAACCATTTCTGGCATACCAGGAAATCCTGGTTCTCGCTATTATCAAGGAGGGACCATGCAGTTATACAACCTCGAACTGCCATCAGCAGGACCTGTGGGAGGGAGGGGGGGAATAGTTCACTTGGAAAGGAATGCTGCAGTGTAGGGCAGTGGTTTTGACATGCTGGAGTGAAACTTGGCATAAGGGAATAGAGGGAATTCCTTTGCCAGGTAGACGTGGCACTTGAGCAAGAGAATAAATGAAATGGCAGCAGAAATCTTGAGAGATCTTAAGGGGTGGCTGGTTAGCATGGAGCATGTATCTGCAACCCTTAGTACAGTTTTCACTGTGCTGGGTGTCCACATCTTTCTAACAATTAGTTAGAAAGTTAGTTAGACCTGACCGTCTGTCTCTTTCATCCTGCCAGATCAAGAGAAGCCATAGCTGTGTGCACAGGCCTCCAACAAGAAATGAAGACCCAGAGTGCAGTAGCCTGAAGTGTTTGTCTGATGGCAGAAATCTACTTACATTTCCGAGAATATTTGTGCACTCTAGTGTGCCAGGAAGAATGTAGTGTGGTATAGCAGCCACCCAGAACGATGGCAAATATTTGTTCCTGGTAAAAATTTGCTTGCCACATATCTTCATTTGTAGCATATCTCATGTCTTGGAGCAGATGGGGGGTAGTCTGCATTAAATGTCAGTCTGAAAGGGGTAGGTCTTAAGGAGAGCACTTAGGGGGAAAGGTTAGGAGAAATACACATATGCATCAAGTATTAGGTGTGCATTGGATGAACACCTTTCATTGCCTCTCCTGACAAGCCCCTGCCAAGTGCTTGACATCTAAACAAACGTGTTAAACCTTCATCTTCACAGATTCTTTCTGCTGGGGCAAGTTCCCCATCGCTTGCTTTCATGCTGTGCTTTCAGCCGTTGTTTTTGTAGTCTGTCAGCACAACCTTGAGAGAAAGGACTTTGGCTGTGAGCTGAACACACAGTACCAGCTGTACTGATTTCCATCTCCTGGTATGTAGCTGTGGACTTTCACACTGTGCCTTCTTTGCCTCCCCCAGTTTTCTCCCCACAGTTTTCTGCTCTTTGTGGTGGAACTTACTTGGCCATGAGAAGCAGATGATTTAGCCCCCTGCAGCCCTGCTGTCAGGAAGCGAGCCCCTTAGCAGGCTGCAGCCAGCCATGTGGGATGAGGGGCTGAGGGCATCAGAGGATTGTTGGTGTTCCAACAAACTTTGGGATGAGTGCGGGAAGCTGGAATGCATGAGTGGATCAGAGAAGAGGAGGAAATGAGCGGAAAAGGGAGATACCGTGTGATAGATGGGAAAGGAGAGCAGAAGGGCAGCATAAAATCACACAGGGGATGGGCAGGATTTGAGGAATAGGGGCAATAAAAGGTGAGGGAGTGTTATGAGTGCCTAACTCTTGGGGAGCTTGTAAAAGACTGGATGTCCCTCCCACCCCCATCTCTGAGTTGAATTGTATTTTGAAAGGAAAAGAAACTCAAAAGATATTTTAGTGACTTTTTTTTTGCAGTGAAATAATTAGGTTGTTGCACTGTGATTTTTTTTTTTTTTTTTTTTTTTTTTTTTTTTTTTTTTTTTTTTTTTTTATATTCCTCTACTATATATGATTGAAGCAGAGCATCTAAGATATTAAAACGCAACCAAAAACTT
>CM031858.1:67519953-67593139 GCA_018697195.1 Certhia americana
AAGCATAGACTTCTCTTCCTTAGCAGGGGTTTTACCCTGGCCTTGTCACCTGTGTAATGCAACGTTTCTACCTGGCAGTTATGATGCTCTTTAACCTTAAACAAAGGTTCACATGAAACACAGGCCTTTTGTGTTAACAGAGGGAAAGAAGATGAAGAAATTGGGTAATGCCAGAATAATAGCATGCCTGGAACAAAGGCTTGGAAGGGTAAGTGGGAAAGGGATGCTCCAGTTTTCTTCTCACACATCCTCTGGCTGCTGGGACATGGTCTAGAAAGGCCTCATTGTCCTGGTTTCACACAGATGTAAGGCCTCTTCATCTCATCACATGGCCTGCAAATATCAGTCACCACCAACCCCTTTTACCTGCTTCCCCTCTGCATGCCTTGGAAAAGGGTGTAAAACGGTATTTCTACAGTGTCTCCTCTTTTGCTGCTGTTTGTCCTTCCAAAGTGTACCTAGCGCACCTATTTTCTCTGGCAGCACTTTTATTTGCATCCCAGGGGACTTGTAAGAATTAGGGTCAGCTTGACATGAGAGGAGTACTGTATAGAGATATTTACAGCTGTGTGCAAGGCTTGTGTTGAGTATGAAACCAGCAGCAATTAGGATCCAGGCCAGTGCCTTCAGTGAATAATGGTCTTGGTTACTTGGAAATATCAGATGGCTTCAGCTTTATGCAGTTGCTACGAGGAAAAGAAGTTAAGTAAACAAAGAAAAAGAATAAGAGGAGGGAGTGGTGGTTTTTTTTTTTTTTTTTAATTGGCATAGTCAAGAAGGACAGTCAAAGAAAGAGAAAGAAACTGGAAAACAATACCATGGGTCTTCTCTTGCAGCCCACAGAACATTTTCTTTGTGTGCCTTCATGTTCAATATCCTTTGCCATGAGCACTTTTGGTTCCTGTCCTTCAGAGACCTTTCTTGGAGGCCAGTGTTGTTTATTTGGGTGCTTTGCTCTTAGGATGCCTAACATATGACCCTGTTTGCCACAGAGTCCTGAGACTTCATCCCTGTGAAGCACCTTTACATCTCATGGCCTCCATGGCAGTAGTACTCAGCATCAAGTCCCTGGGGCCAGCACTCAGCAGCTGTCCCTCTGTTTTAAGACGTGTCCAAACAGTCCACTTGGTTTCTTCTAGGGGTTTGAAGATGTGGGATCCTGAGAGGGGATTATTTCTGGAGGTTCATTAGAGCCACAACACTGCATGTTGCAGAGGTGCCTTCCTTTCCTATAGGTAAAAGAGAAATGCTTTCAGATTCCTGAAAATAGTTTAATTTTGTCATTCCTTAGATAAATAAGATAACACGAGGGAACTGATTATATTTGTTAGTGTCCAGCTGTGGAAACAGGCTATTGGGCAGCTATTGGCCACCTTTGCCAGATTTGCCTTGGCGTTTGTAGTATTTTGTTCTTCTCCTCCTGACTGACAGTGTGGGTCTCACCTGGACCTAGGAGCTTCTGGGATTTTTGGGCTCATCTTTCTTTTCTGGTGTAGACTAGCCTTGAGCATAGAGCCAGGCACAAGCCTTTCTCAGCATGCCACTGTTCAGAAATAGAGCAAGATTGTTTTTCTACCCCAGAACAATCCCTCTGAAGTCTCTGAGGTGAGACAGAACTTCTTGCATCTCATTTTCCCTGCCCTCAGCAGGGATTGGCTCCTCTCACAGTGTTCTCCACAGTGGCCCACATTTCCCCCTGGAGATGCTGCCTGTAATGAGATCAAGACAGAGGGACAGTCTTTTAGCAATCCTTCAGCCTGCTCTAGCAAAGAAGGAGGGCTGCCAGTTCATTTGCCAGTGGGACAAGGTCTGGGTAGTCTTGCCTTCTAGCAATGATGGAGCCAGTACTTCCAGACCAGCGTACTCTCGCTTGTGATGACACCAAAAAATCCTTGGCTCCTTGCAGGCTGCTGGCACACACAGCTTGCTAGAACACTGGCAAGTTTTTAAGGTTTTGTCAGATGGGAACAGTGGTGGAGAAAAGAAAAGTGAAACCAGATGTTTTTCCTTACAGTTGCTTCATATTCATATGAGGGAGGAGAAGAGAAGCCATAAAAATGTCATAACCCTTGATCCCTGAGGCTCAGCATTATACTATGCAAAAGCCAGTGCCATAAATCCACACCTCTGCCTCAGCAGCTGAGGGTCCTGACTGCACAAGACCATTGCAATAGCTGAGGGGGAAGAATCTTCATATTTGTCAGCAAATGGAGGAAACCAGAGGAAAAAGCCTTTGAGAAGTTAACACTGATAGGCTACTTTTATGGAATCAGTTATTTTTTCAGGTTTCTCTGGGGATGCATCAGTGCCAAGTCCTGAGGCTGACCAGCAGGCTTAGAAATTTGGGATGCGTTTGCACTGCAATCAATCTATGCCACAGGCTGTGCCGAGGGAGCGGAGTTAACTTCATCCTCCCCAGAACAGGCTCACCTGCCAGCACAGGCAGGGCAGGACAGCACTGGGGTGAGGATTTGCTGCCTCATTCATCTGACTTTCCAGACAGGGGCATTCATATGACTTTCCAGACAGGGTTTTGCAGCTCTTGCTGCCTTGTGCCACTGCAGCTACACCTCCCTGACACCTCACACACCCTATCTGGGTATCGTTGCACCACAGTGCAGTGCCAGCCACCACGGACAAGCAGTTCTGATCAGAGGGTCCAGCTGGCACCAGAGGAGAGCTGCTAGGAAAAGCCTGAATCCAGTCCTATCCTTTTTGTATAGGAGACCCTGCTTGTGGTAATCATAAAAATAACTACAAGGAGTACCAGGCAGCCCTATTCCAGGGAAATGTGAGCTTGGGTGAACAAAAAGATGGAGGAGAGGAAATGAAAGTCATGTACACATGGGCCTTGAGCCAAACAAGGATTTTAACAGAAAGCCGCCAGGCCTTCTCTGCCCTGTAAAACAAGGACTGTGATAACTGGTATTTTTTCTTAATATTTCTTGATATTTCCAATTGATATCTGTTAACAGATGGGAAAGGCTTTCCTTGATCTGATGCAGACTGTGTGAGGTGGGAAATGACTGCAGCCTTGCAGGGCCTAGGCTAGGAGGTAATTTCAGCCACAAGCCTGGATTCTGGTTCTGTATTTCTCTGCAAGACCAAAAGTGACTAAGTTTAGCCCTGTTTTGGGGGAATAAGCTGTTAGTTCCCATAGGATTTAGAAAGTTTGGTGTGCTAGGTAATATATAGTTATAGCTCTACTTGTACTAATGGGTGACCAAGAGAAAAAACAGCATGAAAAATGGGGAATATACAGTCAAGGCTATGGCCTTGGACTTACAAGATCTTCTTTTGGATCCTGATTCAGCCAAAGACTCCTGTGGCTTCTGTGGTCAAATCATGTAAACCATTTTTGGAGCCTTCTGCCCTTTTTCAAAAGAAGTGAGCAGCCCTTGGTAGTCTGTGTAGGGCCCTGAGACTGCATACTGTTCAGGTATTATGATAGTGTTTGGTTAGAATGATTTAAAAAAATATTTTCATATGTGAGTTACTCATCCTGCAAAATAATTTCATGGAATGACTGCAGGTTTTTTTATTTTCCAACATGTTTTATTCACAAGATGACTAAAAGTTTAGTCTTTTTGGAATAGGAATTGCAGACATTTTACATCACTGCCTTATTTCTCTTCTCCATCAACATGCCAAGTGATGGAAAGCTGGAGTCATTTGCAAGCTCCCTGGCACTGCTGTTGCACTGCTTTGCTAAAATTGGCATCCTGGGCACCCTGGTGCACTACAGCTATTACAGCTATCAGAAATAGATTAGTCTGTGGGCAGCTGTGCTTGCATGAACTTTGTATTGACTGGGATGCTCTCAGACAGACACAGTTCTTCTGGTCCTTTGTCACTGATCATGCTTTCTAGGCCTCTTGTCTATCTCACATCTCTCTTCTGGACTTTTTCCAGTAGGCTGGTGTTGAAGAATTGCCTCCAAAACCAGAGAGCAGTCCTGCTCTAACCTGGATAGTCCTCAATGGAAGGATTACTTCACTCATCCTGAGGGTTTTTCTCCTGTTTATACATCCAGCATGATGCTTGCTTTTTTCCTAATGGTGTTCACTGTCGACTGAGTTTCTGCATATGACCCTGATCTTCCTCTGCAGAATGTGTACTGAGACAGTGGTGTCATCATTCTGGTTCTGGGAGCTGATGTATTTCCTATAGCATATAGTGCTGTGCCACTTGAAATTGTTGTGTCCGTTTCTTCATTTTTCCTTTGGTTAATGGAAAGAAACTTTTGTTATTGAACTCAGAGAGTTCATCAATATTCATTTGAGGGAGGCTGGCTTGAGTGATGGAGTTGTGGTGGGCCAGAGCACTGGGAGTCAGAGGCAGATGTTACAGGCAAGACTGAAATAATGGCTGATGTTACAATGCTCAGTTGTGAAAATACCAGTTAGCTTTGTCAGGGGATGGGTGTTGCTGACTGACTTTAAAAATAATTACCAAAGATTGCCTGGTTGTAGAAATGAACATAAGAGTAGTTTTGCATCTCACTTTGAGTTAGGGAGTTAGCAATAGCCAGAGGGTGAGGATTTCATGTGCATACCTATCATCTCCAGGCATTTTGCAAAATGACTGAAAACTTCAGCCAGTTTGCGAAATGACAGGTTTCACAACAGAGAACATAACGTATGTGCCTTAGAAGGCTCCTGCAACTGAAACAGAGCATAACTCAACAGCACCTTTGAGTTTGCAGTGAGAGATGGAATTAGTCTGAAAAGAGAGGAGTCTGCTCTCTCCGTCAGATATTCTCCCTCTCCCTGTGGCTGTTAAGCACTTTGGAGCCATTAGGAAAGACAGAGTGGCCTTTAGACTTCTGTTAACCTGGAAACTCCCCTAGTACGGCATTCTTTTTGCTCTTGTAAAAAAAACCAAACTCCTCCCCCTGCACCCAGCTGCTTCTCCCTGTTCCTTTTGCTTTAGTTTAGCACAGCAGAATTTCTTCAGGATTAAAAGCTATTCTGTCTGCTATGCAAGTGTTGGGAGAGGAGAGTGATTGCTGGGCAACTGATGAGCTGGGGTGAAAGAGTGTTGGGAAAGAGAGCACAATGTTCTTTTCTTTTTATGGAAAGTGATATATTACTATAGACCACAGTAATCCAAGGTCTGCTCTTAGCTACTTCACGATTAGCGAACAGGCCCCACTTGTGCTGTACCAACCATTTGTGCAGCTGTGGAAGGCACGAGGATGTCAATTAATCTTGATTTGTGCTGTAGGATTGCTTCATAGGGGAGGAAATTTATCATTGGGTTTGGTTTCAGGGTACGTAGATGGACATCATGCTATCTTTGCAGGGAAAGCACAGGCCTCTACTTTGCCAGGCGAGTCACTGATCCTCGCTGGATCTTTCCTCTCTTCTCAGGAGCCTTAACTTGGTCTAAAAGATGGAGCAATCAGCATACAGTACAAAATGTTTTGCAAACTTTGCCCAGTCTGTCCCTGTGTCACACCCATTTCAGGGAAAAGAAAAAATAAGGCTTTTGCTCAGCCATATAAATGATTGTAATTATCATTTGCATGGCAGCCCAAACTTTTTGAAAAACGGAATCAGGTGAAGCCCTGGTTCTGCATCAGAGATCACAAAGCCTGTGTAGATAAAAAAACACAAAAAGATGAAAAAAGACGGAGGCAAGCACATCCTTTGAGAAAAAATGTGTTGTCTCCTAAAATTCCTTCTACCTACCACTATCCTGAACCAGAGAAAAATGAATTTACCTTCCAAACTGCAATGCTCAGAGAAGCAAGTAAGCAGCGACTGCAAATGTGGTATTCTTAGCGGCTTCTTATGGAAGGTCAGGTTTGTGTTGAAGAAGGAAGCTCTTGTCTCTGAGGTGTGATGAAAAAATATGGAATAACATGACTTGTGACAAAATCATGAGACCTGCCAAACTTTCTCAGACCAGTGCCCAGGTGCATCTGTTTTCCTTCTTTATCCAGCACAGCAGCTCCTGCTGCATGAAGCCATGCTCCCCAGGGACCAGACTGCTCTGAAACTGTTGCAAGGCAGCACATGCTGGCTGATCTAGTCAGTACAGGTCAAAGCAGGGGAGAGGGAGCAGCATGGCCTTCAGCAAAAACCAGTTCAGGGACCTGGAGAACTGGCTGCCTTTGTGAGACCAGGCTGAAGGGCTGGCTGCTGTGTCCCTGCTGCGATCGCTCTCTGCCTGACCCTGCTGGGCTGCAGCTAGCTCAAGTATTCCAGACACACTGATTGCAATGTGGAGATCCCTGTGAGCGAGCCAGAGGAGAAAATAGCTGGGCAGATGGTGCTATATTAAGGGGAGAGCATCTCAGAACTGTCTGCTGGGATTCTCCAGGGGCAAGGGCCCGTCTTGGCCTCACTTGCTCTCTTCCCTTCCCCAGCACCTCTTCCTCTTCTGCCCTTATCTCCCTTACAGGTCCCCCCTCACCGAGGAAGCTGAGCGGTGATGCAAGGCCCAAGGGGTGCTACCTCCAGCTGGAATCTGGGGGAAGATGAATCCTGGGTGTATGAAGCTTGTGCCCCATCTGTTTCAAGCAAGCTGGAGGTCCCTCTATTCCCACACTCTGGTCCAGCTCTGTGCTCTAACACCAAGTCCCAGGGCAGCTTTTTGCAGGGATGGGCTGGCATGAGCAAGGGAGGGATTCCTAATCATCTCTGTCAGCAATCAGCTTTCGTTCTCTTCTGACTCCACGGGGGAAGTCTGAAGCATGCAGCAGCATGTTTTTCTTCTTCCTCTCCCAGGCTCAGCTCACCTCCTTTTCCCCCTCCCACTGCTCCCAGCCAGTACCAGCCCGGCTCCTCATCCCTGCCAGTTGTCTCTGCCTCCCTCCTAGCTCTCCCCTCCGGTTCCCAGCTAAGCTCCAGTGAGCAGGGCAGCAGGCAGGGGCGGGAGGGGAGGACTGTGACAAGACACAGCTGCTGGCCGCCCTCAGCAGCTCTGAGAGTGGCCCCTAGTGCCCAGCAGCAGAGTGCGCTGGGCATGGATGGCCGCACGGCAGGACGCCGGCATCCCCTCGGGAGGTCAGCGCCCGCTCCCTGGGGTCACCTTCTGTAAACGGAGGAGGCCCATCTAGCACAGGAAACAAATAGGTGAAGTGAAACACAAGGGTTGATTATTCAATTGAAGAGCCTGAAGGTTCGTGGCTTTTCGTTTTACCTTTAAATGCTTTTGGTGGCACTCAGACCATTTCCTGGTGCAGGGAGGTCTCCAGGAGGCCATGCAGAAGTTCCCTTGCCCCATTTCCGCCCCTGCACTGCTGGAGAACAGAGTCCATGTGTTGCATGACTTTGAAAACATCCTGATGGATAGCATAAAGACAGCAGCTGAAAGCACATGGAACGGTCATTCTCCTTTATCAGTACAGGCATCTGGTGTTTGGGGGACTCAGAATGGAACAGAGCTGTGTGGTCAGATGTGATATGGACTCCTGTGTGGTGTGTCTGGGCTGTTACTGGGATCCCTAGCTGTTCACCATAGAAGACTGAGTTACAGAAAAGCCCTGAAGTTGCTCTAAGTATTGGATTTTCAGGACACCGCATATACAGAGATCAAAATGTCTCCTTTCACCAGTCAGAGTGTAGAAGGATTAAAGGCAGAAATACTCGGATTGATTGTCATGGGTGTCAAAAGGGATGCTGGAAGATAAAGCAGCACAGCAGCCACACAGGAACAGTAATACAGGCACTCAGAGATGCTGCAAAAGACATGTGGAACAGTGGCCATCATTTGCTCTGTATGGGACACATTTTACTTGATTAGCTCTTCTGTTGTAAAGATAATTTTACCACCTGTAAACGGTTTTTATGACAGTCCTATTCCATGCAGCCCTTTCACAATGTTTTATTCCATATTAAACTTGATAGGTTTTTAAAGTGTGATATTGTCACAGAAAAAGAGTTTTGGATTTTTCCATCTCCTGAACTTATAAAAAATTTTGTCCAGAGCATTGCTCCAAAGTATTTTTTTCTAGTTGTTAAAATATGATGCTCCTGGCTTTATATTGTGTGCTTCTCTGTATCATTGTTACCAAATTATATTTTGCCCCAGCATATTGTGGTCTTCTCAGAACTTAGTTTGTTATTCAGGATGACTCTGCATCCATGAATGAGGAAGGCAGGCAAGGCAGGCAAGGTCCCCAGCTGCCTGATGCAGAGCTGTGATGCTCAAGAGAGGGAAATACTAATTCTGTTGTAGAAAGCAATGTGACATGCCATGTGCACAATGAGGGGCAGTTATGGTCATTCATGTTCAAAAAGATTGATTCATGCTGGAACAGGTGCAAAGAAAGGCAGCAGGAGGATTAGGGTGTTGGAGAGCTGAGGTTATAAAAGTAGACTAAAAGAGCTTGGCTTATTTAGTCCAGCACCACAAAAGCTGAGAGAGGGATATGATCGCTCTCTATAAATACATCCTGGGGGTTAATGCTAAGGAGGAAGAGGAGCTATTTCAGTTAAAGGACAATGCTGACACAAAAGCAAATGGCCATCATAAACCTGGCATGCAGAAACCGAGATGGGAAGTGAGGTTGATGTCAGGCATTGCTGCTGGCAGGCTGAGGGCAGGGGGCTCAGGCAGCTCATGGGA
This sequence comes from Certhia americana, assembly GCA_018697195.1. Classification (NCBI taxonomy): domain Eukaryota; kingdom Metazoa; phylum Chordata; class Aves; order Passeriformes; family Certhiidae; genus Certhia; species Certhia americana. The sequence goes on from CM031858.1 coordinate 67,528,531, forward strand.
TGGGTGCATGGTTGTCACTGCCCGTGCAAGCAGACTGGGCACAGCAGCCATGGGCTTGCCATGTCCCGCAGGAGGCACCTGCCCAAGCATGTTTGTGCCGTGCTGGGCAGGAGGCCCAGCAGATTCAAAGCTCCACTCAGACCCTGACGGCAGTGCCCCTGAGGTCCTGTCTGGCTGACCAGGGCTCCCTCACAGCCAGGCCTCCATGTCAGCCCCCAGGGCCATCTGCTCTGGCCCAAACAACGTGGCAGAGTTGTTGCTCTCTGCAACAGAGAGCAACATCCCATCTACCCACAGCCCTGCCCTGCCTGCCCTACTCGACATGCCTGGGGCTGGCACAGCTGTTGTGGGTAGACCCCCACAAGCCATGTTAGCCCTGCTGGCAGGGCTGTCCTGATCTCTACGCAGGGCTCTCACCAGCCCGCAGGTTACAGCAGCCACAGCAGCCTCAGTTTGCCTGCCCGGAGAGCAAGGGAGCACCACTGAGACAGGGGCACCCATTTTGTTTTGTGGCCAGGGGAGAAGTTTCCCCTGTTAAGACCAGGGTAATCTCGGGGTGTGTAAGAGGCAGTTCCCCGGCTGGCTGCTGGCTGTGGGGCTGGGGCCCGAGAGTTGGTTGTGCTGGCTGGGGCCAGCTCCCCAGGGCGGTGCTGCAGCAGCTTGGGGCCTCCCCAGGGGCCTCCAGACATTTTGTGGCTGTGCGTGGCTGGCTGCTGGAGTTAGTCCACGGCCGAGGAGTTCTCTGGGTGTGTCTGTCACTTGAAATCACTGGCATCATGTTGTGCTTCAAGTCTCTGACTTGGGCTTAAGCCCTTGCTGCCTCAGTGTTGGCAATGCGAGCAGATGAGTGAGTTGCTCTCAGTGATGGGAGCTGAGTGGCTGCTGGCTTGCCAGGCCGGTTTTATTTTTGTGCTACGCCATATGCGTGCTGAGAGGCTTCACCTTTGGATCAGTGGGAGGGAGAGGAGCTGCCAGTGAAACTGTGCCTCCTGCTGAAGAGTGCTCAGCAAGGGGCAGAGCCCTGCCTCTCCTCCCCAGGCAGATGATGCTGCTTGCTCTCAGGATGCTCTGCTGGTAGAGGCTTCTGAGCACACCTCACCTTCAGTGGCCAGGCCATTCACTTGAGGACCAGGTGACATAAGGCAATGGGGATTGTACCTATGTGGCAGGGTCAGCTTTTATTGCTCCTTGCAAAACAAATAATGTCAGAGTCACAAGTATCTCAGCTCAAGTCACAAGTATTCCAGCTCAAGTATTTTGGGGCTTTCCCCCTCCTTCCCTTTCTATTTTCATTGCTGGAAGCTGAGGGCAGCCCATGGGATGAATATTTCACTCCAGGCTTCCATTCAGCTGTTAAGTCAGGATGTTTGCCAGAAATGCAATTCTTTCTTATATCTCCAGGATAATAGCTGGGTAGGATGGTGGATGGTTAATTCAGGATGAGACATTACAACACTTTTATTCTTGGCATAGGATGGCATGTGGCTGTACTGCCTGTGGCAAGGTGCTTGGCTGACAGTGCTTCTTTAAGGAGATTTTTTTTTAAAGTAAATACCTTTTATCTTGTTTTGCCCAGTGAGCTCTGCAGGCTGGGACATCCTGTATCAGAAAGAGACCCATCAATGCATGTGTTAGATACCTGCTGCCCTCTAATGGCTGTCGGTCCCTGCGAGCCTTGGGACAGCACGGGTTTTGTGCATTCAGTGCAAGAATCTGCTTAGCTCAGAACTTAACCCAGTGTTTTTATAGCATGGGACGAATCTCTGGAGAGAAAGCGTGGTGAGATCTCTTCACTACTCTTCAAGGTTTAATGCGCCTCTTCCCTGCACTCGGTGCAAACCCCATCATTTGCTCCTTGCTTCTGCTTTGATTCCTGTTAGGGAAGTACTTACCTTTCCTAACAGCTTAAGATGTGATTTAGAAAGCGGACAAAGAGTAACAACAGTGCAGCCCTTGAACTCCATCAGCTTTCTGCAGACCACAGGAGACCTGGTCAGAAAGACACTGCTTTGGACTTGCCCAAACAGTTGGAGAGAGTACAGACAGCTCTGTTTGTGAGAAGTTTTTCTGTAGTAAAGAAATAGTAAAGAACTGTCAACTTCTGCTTGCTCACTACCAGACCTGTAATAATGTCTGCTCTGTTCGGAGAAACTTATCGGTGCCCTGCTTGCGTTGTTGACTTAGAGGGATTACATTTCTTGGGAAGTGGGACCATGCAGTTCCCTGCTGAATGGCCTGCTGCTGCTTATCAGCGGGCAAGGTACAGCATGTTGCTCCCTTGGGAGCATTCCCTGAATCAACACAGGCTCCCTGAAAAGCCTGGTGCTCATTGCATGTTGTGGAGTTATTTTTTCCCCCAGAACCAAAATCTTTAAGACTATCTGGAGGTACGCTGATGTATTGGAGCAACACTGGGGAAGCAGTAAGATATCTGGAAGGAATTTTGCAGATGAGTTAATGATCAGTGAAGTTTGAAGAATGGTACAGACACAGCCTGCATCTCTTTGCCAAGGAATCTAGCATCCTACTGAGGACTGGAGTCCATAAGCAACAGGGGAGAATGAAAGATGAATTGCAGTTAAGCACACAAACAGGCACTCTGAGAACATTTGGAAGAAAGTTCCAGGAGCTGGGGCCTGACTTTTTTCACAGCATTCTCTCTCTTTTGACTTAACTACTTTTGCTAATTTTGATAACAATCTCAGTGAGAACACAGGATCACAACTGTTGTTCCACCACAGTTAACCAGCCTCAGTGAAAGCTTAATGAAAACAGCAAGGCTACAATCTTTGATATTCTCTCTTCTATTCAGCCTGGAAAATACAGTTTTAGTGCTCTATTTATAAAATATATTTAAAATCTGGGTTCATACATTTTGGAAGGTGGAGGGGGTGGTGGGGAGAAATCCTGGCTTCATTCAAACCAGTGGGAGTTTTGCCATGATTTACATAGGCCAGAATTTCATCCTTGTTTATATAGTTTTGCAGCCAGGCTGAAGAACTCTTAGGATGCCTGGGCCAGAAAAAGAAATCTTGAATCTTAACACTGCTGCAAACAGTTGGGGTAAGAATGCTGGGAAAGTCCCAAGGAAATTGAACTGGCATAGAAGTCATGTTTAGCTGGCCATGTTTTGAATGCTTTTGTTGTGCTCTCCATCTCCTCTCTTGCTGCCTGAACTGCGAATGATGAGCTGCAGACCAACCTGATCTGCAGATGGCTGCAGCTCTGACACGTAGCCATCTGCAAAGCCTTCACCAGCAGGGGAATGCTGGGTAGCTTTTTAAGATCAGATAATAGGCTGGTGCAAGACAACCAGAAGTCTGAACATACTTAGTAAGCAATGTTCCTGACTAATGTAGGCAGCAGTCTGTTTAATAGCAATCTGCACTCGGTAGCCAAAGTGCTATGGGATGTGCTTGGATCAGGTTTGGGCATGTACCAAGTTAAAAAAAACCCAACTGCTCTGTTACACGGGCTGCTTTTCCTAAGCTGCCATTATAGGTCAGTGCAACACACTGAACTAGGAGCCCTGTGTGAAAAGGATTTCTAGGTCACATCTCTGTTGCTGAGCGTTTGCACCCGTCGAGTTTTCAGGTGGTCTTTCTATATCTAGTAGCACTCATCAGCTTCTAAATTCCTCAGTCTGTGTCTGCACAGCAAAGAGCATGTGCAGCTGTTCATTTCATTTGACAAATCCTACACCTCATGTTCCAGAATCACAATGAACATACTTAAAATTTCTATTTTGGGTAGAACAGTGAAACCACTAAGTTGCAGTGTAGTTTTTACCCCAGAAACTGCAGTGATTTAAAAAATGGCAACATCTGTGCAGTTTCTTTTGTTAAAATACTGGGATGCCAGATGCCTTACAAATTAACATGAACATCCACACACACCTGCAACACTCTGAAGTGATTGTATGATTTTAAACTCATTTATTTTCTCAGGTACCAGTAAGGGCTATTCTGGATTGTTAAAACAGACAACCCTAAAGGTAGAGCTTTGAGCTAAAAATAAGTCACTCTGTCCAAGTGTCCACATAAGGCTGTGCTATGCTCTATAGCTTATCTGGTCACAGTGACTTCAGAGGGACTGTGCTGAAGAATGCAAGGAAAAAAATTTGGTCCCAGGCTGTGATCTCAGATCCTCCTGTAGGCCACAAAGGAGTGTAAAGTAATACTGTTCCTTCTTCCCACAGAATTCCTTCAGAAGTACAAAGATCTGGTCAAATTAGGACTAATCCTGGACCCAAACATAATGTACAGGCCTTGTACAAAACAAAACAAAAACCAAACCAAACCAAACCAAACCCAACCCAACCCAACAGTCCTGCTGACACAGGTTGGATTTTTGCCTGAGGGAGACCTACTATCTTTGACACTTGGTGAGTGAAAAGTGAAATTTTTGGGGTGACTTTCCCATTTTCTTCAAATAAAGATGGTAAAAAGTTGCTCTCACCAAGAGCAACTCGCCATACAGAACCAGCTTGGGTTCTTCTAGGCAGAACTAACAAGAGAGAATTTTGTTGAATCTCCATGATATGCCAGTGGCTGTAATGAGCTGGACATAAACAGACTAAAAGGACAACCCACAGGCCTTCCCTTTCCCCTACCACGGGAAAAGGGATGGGTGAGATTTCCCTGCTGTTGTTCAGCTGCTGGTTAACAGAAGAAGCTGTTCTCTATTTGGGCTTGTGCTGGTCGAGCAGCCCTGTCTGCAGCTGTATCGTGTTACACACTGTTATGCAACCCCATCCTCCTTGCAAACAATGACAGGAGCAACCTAAATCATGAAACATAAAGACTATAATTATGAAGAGGGGAAAGTGCTTATTTGGCATTCGGGTACCCACAGCCAATTCAGATTAGCTGAACTAGCAAATCACTTGGCACAAGCTTAATGAGAATAACATTTGCACTGGACTAAGTGATGGTTGTTTTACCCCACTGCTGGCCAAGGTTACAGTAGTGTAACCTGAGTGATGCTGCCATGGCTTGGGCAGTTCTCTCTCTTCTTAACACACAGTGACATTTACACCACAAACAGGAAGACCCTTTGCAGTCAAAGGCTCTGCCTCAGGTTCTGAAACTATTAGCGCCCAGAGGAGGTCTGGCCCGGTATGATGCTTCAGGTCTGTTTCTTATGATTGGAAGTTTGCAGGTGTACAAATCTGACAGTAACTGATCAGACTATGCCCTGCATCTCCCTGCTGGGATTGCCCTCCTCATGCTGGTTGGGGCGTTTATGCACCTGCTCAGCCTGTAGCTGCAGTTGGCTGTGAAAGGTGGAAGCTGCCTGTCACGAACTCTGAAACTAAAGAGAGTGTGCATCTGTACAAAGCCTCTGAAAATTCTAAAAGTGCTTCTGAACCCTCTGATCCCTCCATTCCTCCCACCTCTTACAGAAAAAAATGCCTGCAGTTTTTAATATCTGATATTTCTTTCAGAATTTTCTTGCTGGAGATCTTCCTTGGGGAACCCAGCTTAGTAGCTTATGGAGGCATTAATAGAACAGCAGCTGTTGAATGTTAAACAGAGAGAGATTTTCATCCAACTGATTGCTAGACATTAGAATTAAATAAGAATTATTTAAGAATAAAGGCCCTGCTTCCCTTTTAGCTTGCAGCTTTTATGCTGGTGAACATCTCCAAGGAACTCTGTTGAGTTTTCTGATTTGTGCTGCAATCATTGGGACTCCAAAAGTTCTAAGCAAGTTGAAAAAGAGGTGAATGTTTTTATGTTGCTGCCTTGGGGACTGTGAAACTATATACCTGCTGGATCTTCAGTTGACCCTAGAGATATTTAGCAGAGGGAGGAAAAGAGCAAAAGTTTAAAATATAAAATATAGGGAAGATGAATCAGCACAATTTCGATACTGTTGGCTCCACCCACCAGTTTTAATTATGCATCTTCCCCTTTTTCCTGTCATAATCATTCTCTGCTCATAGTTAGGATTATTTTACTCATCACTGAATGCCAGAAAGGATGCAAGCTACACTGTCTCAGTATCAGTGACACCCACATCTTACAAGTTTATATTGGATATGAAGATAGTCACCTGTGACCTTGGGCAAGTAGGTTAACAGTTTATGGAGAGTTCTGCAAAATACTGATGACAAAACACAGCAGCATCTCTACCACTGGTTGCATAGTGAACACTTTCTTGTCCTGCAGTTGTCAAGAACCCTGCATTATCCCTTCCCACAACCATCCCATCACAGCCAGAAGCTTATCTATCTGAAGAGTCAGGCAGCTCTTCAAATGGGAAAATGTTGCACGATATTGAATAACAGCTCTATTTCTCCACATGCATACATTTTTCACAGTTAATCTCTCATTGCTTTGCGTCAGTCTCTGGGAGGGTAAGTTCAGGCATCTCCATCTTGAAAATAGGTCTGTGTTGCCCAGACAGCTAAATTTGAGATGCAACAGGTTATTCCCCAAAGGCATCTTAAAGACTAGGGTCTCTGTGTGCCAGGAGAGTGCAATATCACATTTTACTGGCTGACATATGAGACATTACTTTTGCCAACACAACAAGACAGCTCTTGAGCCTGGGTGTACCCAACTCCAGCTTCGTCTCAGAGCCCTGCATTCAGACATGCTTCCTAACCTCCTCCAGGTTTTAGGCCCTCATTTGTTTGTGCATCCTGGGATGGGGACCTCAGCAGCCCTGGGCCAGCTGAGCTCTGCTTTTGCTTATCTTTTCTATATACTTTGGGTGCAAACCATAACGATTTTGCACACTAACAAGTCCTTAATTACACCCATGTTTAGATTCCTCCTCCCCTGAGCTGAGCTAAGCTCCTAGCAAGTGGTTTCTGAACGTGTAGCAGGTGACTGGTCTTACATGCTGATAGAGAGGAGCTTATTTACAACTGCAGTCATTTCCAAGGTGTAAGACCTAACAAAGCCTGGCAGGGGGATGGATGCAGGGGGCAATTTGCAAAGTGGGGCTGAGGGAGTTTATTCAGAACTTGCTTGCCTTAAGAACTGACCCCTGATTGACTCGGCCTCATTAGTAGCTCTTACTTTCCATTTAGGAAGGATGGAAGTGAGAGAAGAGGAGGCCAGAAGCATTATTCCTTGTTCAGGTTTCTACCTTCTCCTTCATGGAGTAATAAACTGATCTGATACTTCGTCTGGTTTTAAAGGTACTGTTGCCAGATAATTTTTATAGTATATTATTTATTTTTAATTCTTTAAACATGGGCCTAAGTTCATAGATAACATTCCTTTTATTTATTTATATATATATATAAATATATAAAAAAATATATAATATATATTATATATATATATTTTTAAGCTACTTTGGGAATACTTACAGCTAAGCTGATGCTGAGTGTCAGAACTTGGCTCTTTGAGATGCTGCAAGGAGTACAGGTAGAAAAACTGTGTAAGGACTGCAAAGGAAAGGTTCTTTAGCAGCCTGTGGTGTCACCCCTGCTAAGTTTTCCAAGTTTTTCCTGGGAAAACTGTTTTTGTGGATCATGGTACCTTATTGAATGGAGGACCAGTTGGGTATTTGATATTTTTTTCAGAAGTCATGTATTTATAAAGTGAGAGGTTGACAACAAACACTTAATAACTTTAATAACTTAAGAAGGTGAAATTGTGTGTTATGTTGGTATATTCTTTTCCTTCCAAGTCCTTCCTTCTTCTACCCTATCAATGTATTTTCTTCTTTAACTCTGTAATGCCAAGAGCCAGTTGAGATAGGTTCTTCCCTTTTTCAGCTTTTAGTGATTCTAGTCAAATACAAAGAGTTAATTTCTTCTACATATGTCAAAACAAAGGTTTTCTTCTGGCTCGAGTGCTGCTTTGTTTAAGTCTGTCTTTTCTTTACTCTTGCTACTTTTTGGAATCAAATTTATGGTTGCATCTCCACAGAGTAGGAAAGTTTCTTTTTATTATTATTTTAAGTAAAAAATATAACTGCCGTGGTCTCCCACTTCCTGGATGACATTGGCAACTTTACTTGTGGCTAGTGACATTTCAAGAGACCCATCTTATACAGGCAGTCTGTGTTTGGCTAAATTTAGCAAGCCATGGATCAAGTGGCAAGTATGTTCCACCCTGAAACCTATTTTTGGGAGGAACTCAGCATAGGCACCAAGAGGTTAAAAAGCTGTGTGGGGGAGAAGAAAAAAAAAAAGACAAGAAGCAAAATATTTTGCAAGAATCGTTGCTATGTTCTGAGCTTCAGCTCTTGAACACTGTGGCTCTGAATCACGTTCACTGGGGAAACAGCTGCAGCTGTTTAAGATGCTACTGCTCCTCAGCTGTTTGTTACCTTCCTTTTGCAGGCTGAGGGCTGAGCACAAATCTTCCTCAGCAGTTTAGACTCAATGTTATCCTTTCTAACATAAGGCAAATAAGACCCAGGCATGTACCCCTTTCCCCCATCATCACTTGGGAGTGCAGCAGCCCCTGCAAAAGGGTTGGGGTGGGCATGGGTGGTGTAAGCAGGCCCGGTGAGTTTCTGTAATGCATTTGGAAGGGTTGCATTTATGTGCACTGTGTGCCTGAGAGTCCTGACTGTACTCTGCCGTTCCTGATCATGAAATATGTTTCTGCATATTTGGTTGTGACTTGGGTTAGTTAAAAAGTGTTTTGGAAAATTGACTTGACTAAGTTACAGAGAAACCATGGTGTGGACATGCTGGTCTGTAATTAATTGATGAGTGCAATGCTAACCAGATAAAAACCGGTTGTCAGCTCGTAGCAGTGCATTCATATGGGTTGGTGCATGTTTATCCCACCACTTTAAACCCTGTTTTGATTCAATGGCTTCTAGACACGGTTTATTGCCTCCTACAGAAGTGTACAATAGCCAAAAGGCTTTGTAACGCTGTCCTAGAACAGAGGTGTAGCATGGTGTACCCGTCCTCTCCCAGCTGCCAGGGCTGCCCTGGGATGGAAGATGCAAAGCAGACTGCCTCTCTGGGAGCCGTGCCAGCGGCTGACTCAAGGTGAAGGATCTTGGAGACTGGCTGTAATGGGGGAGAGCCGCGCCCGGTCTGGTTCAGCAGCACACCTGGTGCTGTCCGCTTCAGAGGGGTCAGGAAAGGCAGTGGTGTGTGCTGGCACAGCCCCCCACCCGCACCTCGTCTGTGGCTGACCCCGGCTGCAGCCGAACCAGCCCTGTGCACTCACAAAGCTTTGAGGTCTTGCACTGCCCCAGCCTGTGCGGGTGGGGAGCTGGCACAGCCCCTCTCCCTCCCTGCCGGAGGAGAGAGATGGATGAAACTAGTCTGGGAGCAGGTGAGTCATGGGTTGGCTCCTTGCTTCCTCTTGGGGCAGCCTCTTGCTTGAGGATCCAGAGGCGTGTCAGAGACAGGAAAGGGACAGATAGTTTCTAGTGGGGATGCTGGGCTGGCAATCTGGAAGTGTAGGAGATTCCCAGCTGTGCTACTGGCCCCAGCTTCCCTGGGAAACAAACAGAGATAATAATTACTCTGTCATGGATTTTAGGCTCTGGAATATTGAACATTACTTAAGGGAGTATTCATGGGCCTTTAAAATACTTCTGTGTTTTTATTAGCAACACTGGCACTTAAAATGACAATAATCTGGGTATCTAAAAGATTCTTCATAATGTAGCTGTTTGCTTTCTCCTTTACTGAGCCCAGTCAAGCGGCAAAATAGTTCAGGGTCTTCTGAGTCAGCTGTTAGTGCAGCATGAGAGCAAGCATGATTAAGATTTTTTTTAAAAAGTTCTGTAATGTAGGAAAAAAAGAAGAGGGAGTTCCCTTTTTTTGTTTTTTTAGTTAGAATGCACTAAACAAATCCTTATTATATCTTAACACAGATATTTTGACCAATGTAAAAGGCTTCATGGTAATGAAGAAACTAATGCAGTAAGTACTTTTAGTGCCCAAGTGTTTAGGAGTATTTAGGAGCATTGCTTTCCTAAGCATTCAATACTCTTCCTTTTCACAAAAGTCATGAGAGCACATGGTAGCCGGCCTTGAAAACATCTTGATCTCTGTAAAACCAGATAAGGCCATGTTTATTTTGTATTCCTAGAGCTGGGATGACCAGGGGGGAAATCCCATCCCATACCTGAAAGAAGAACACCTAATTTCTCCTCTTCTTGGGAAAAGATCAAGTATTTCTCAAGCCACAAACATCTATCCTGTAAAAAAACAGAAACCTGATTTAATAATGATACTTTAGTGAGCAGTCCTCAAATCCCAACAAAAGAAGATAGAATCAAAACTTGAAAACATCTCTTGGCCTTATTTGGGGCAACACAGATTGCAGTACAATTTTCAGATCAGGCTCAGCCTCCTCTATTTTCACTTTGGTGAAAGGAAGAAGAAGGGGCCATTTCAGCCCTCTCTTTGCATGAAGGATGTAGCAGTGTTAAAGAACAGAAAGAAATACTTCAAGGCTGCTTGGACAGAGAAGGAATTTAATTCCCACCTTAATTGGGAATCTTTTCTATTGATTTCAGCAAGGGCTGCTGCAGACACGAATAGACTGAGGTCAAATGCAAACAAACTAAACCTCACTGAAACTGGTGGTGGAGGGAGAATCTGCAGACACTGCTCTCTTTTAGTGGCAGAAGTAGGAAAGAGTTAAGACCTGTAAAGTTACCTGAGGGTGGAACTACTGAAACCCCTCCCTCACAAACTATGGGCAGCAGGGACTTCAGCTGGCTATTGACTTTTCAAGTGTGGAAGGACTGAGGAAGGAAAAATGATGGTGTTCTTGGAACGATAGAGGAAGTCTGTCCTAATGGCTAGCTGCTACTTAACATACTTTCCAGCTCTCCTGTTTCTTCTGTTCCTCCTTCCTGATTCTGAAGTGAGCTGCCTAAGGAGACACAAACCCAGCATCCTTCCTCACCCCCTTTTTTTACCCCATTTCCCCCCATCTTTTCTTTTTTTCCATTCCAAAAAAGGGACCCTTTTTCCCCCTTTTGCCTGTTTCTGTCTTTCCCTTCTTTTTGTCTGTCTTTCCCTTCTTTTTCTCTCCTTTTTTTTCCCCCCAGTAGCACCAGCTTGCTGTGGGATGGCTGGTCTGAGGGAGAAGCTCCGTTGCAGACAGGGGTTGTGAGGATGTAAGAGCCAGTGATCTGAGGGGATTCTCAGGAAAACAAAATCTGCTGACTCTTGTGTTGGCAGCTGAAGCTGTTAATGAAGGAGCTCTGTATCTGCTGCAGGAGCTGAACAGATCTGTTAATGCCTGGCATTGTCAGGCTTGTTAGCACACCAGCCTGTTACTGGAGGTGGCTTGGGAGCAATACATGCTGTGCTCAGCTGTCCACTCTGCCGGGCAGTAATTTCTGGCACAGAAAGGGTCAGTGGCCCACAACTGGCAGTGTCCTTGAGTCCTGCAGCAGGAATAGCCAGGGCCACTGTCAAAGTTTGAAGAGGCTTTTAAACAGTTTAAATGAATTTCAAAATGTGACATGAGAATGTGAGCAAATACATTGCTTGTTTGATCCCTCCTGTGTTAATTTTGGAGGGGGGGGGGGAGAAAAAAGGAGTTTGTGCATTCTTTGCAAGGAATGGAGGGAACACCCCATTCAGCTACCAAATCTGCTTGTAATGGAAACTTACCACTCCCTACATTTTTGGCTGGCTGCAGAGGTCAGAAGGGGTAAGAGTAGTTCTGTGCTGGGGTTAGTGTTGCTATAGTTCTGAAGAGGAAACTGTCTTGTCAATGTAGGCTGAAATCATCTCTTTCTATGGACACAAATGATACTTAGCCATTAACATTTCAGTGATCAATATCTCCTCATGTGGTAAAGTCCTAGAAAAGTGGCATTGATAAAAATCAGGATGATTGTCTAATTGCAAACTTTCTATTTTCAAGGCACTTGGACTGTGTAGGTGTATGACACTAGATTTGCTCTGACAAGTAAGGTCCCAGTGGGACAATTTCTAAGGTTTCTGGCTTGGTCCTTGTCACCTGTTCAGAGAGCCCTTCAAAGCAGGCAGTGGGCTACTCTTAAGTGCTGGTCCTGGCAGTGCTCTTGTAGCTGAGGCACTGCAGCCCCATCTGTGTTTCATGACAGTCTTTTCTGTATCAAGAGGCCAGGTGTGAGTTCTCTCAGTGGGAGAGGAGAGGCTGCCAGGCCCTCAGGAAAGCTGGCAATTGGCTTGGTTTCCAGAAAAATCAGTGCTTGTGGGTAGTTTCTATAATGAATCCCAGGCACTCTTGGAAAATTATTTTCTCTGGTACCACCAGCTCAGCATCATACTTCTGATGGGCTTAGTGGAAAGCAGGGTGGGCACAGGCTTGCTTGAGTGCCTACAGCAAAGGCAGCGTTTCTGAGAAGTGTTGAGCTGTCTGCACGTACACAGGTTGGCTCTTCCATCTGTATGTGATGCTCAGGAAAGGTGAGATGTGTAGTGCTCATGTGGCAAGAAAAACCTGTGGCCTGTCTAGCCAGCAACTGGGGCACTGCTCTCCCAGAGTACCTGGCTCACAAAGCCCTATTTGCTGCTAGTTTCTGCAGTTGTGATAGAGAAGGGCCAAGTTTCAGGGAGGAAAAAGTGGCCATGAGAACTTTTAACTCACTAAAAAAAGACACAGACACTGCAATCTTTGCTATGACTCATCTAGGCTGTTACTTGAAAAAGACAGGCTGAGCAGTTGAGGACCTCCTTACTCAAGGGAGCAGCACTCATTTGTGGACTCTCTGAAGCCCTGAAAGTAGAAATGGTGTAGGTAAGCAGTTCCCATGCTGAGCCTCTGACCACTGATTTCCCTCCAGCCACGGCCAGATGCAGCATAGGGAGAGCTAGCAGGTCACAGCTGGCTAGTCACTTCCCACCTGTTGCTTCCAGTGCTGCTAAACAAGTTTGAGAAATAAAAATCCAGCATATATGTTCTCATTCTCATCTTTCTCTTAAAAACAGATGATAAAATAGTTGCAGGAATATCAATAATTCCTGGATGATGGGGCTTTGCTCTATAGTGGGTGTTGCTGATGGGGAAGGATGTCTATGAAGAAAGCTGGTGTCTGCCTTATCAAAGTGTGAGTGGGGATAATTTCAGGATCTTTTGACAATGTTTTTCCCACTTGGAACTTTATTACAGATTCACAGAGAGTCAAAGCACTGCTGTGAACTGCAGCAGCTTGTTCAGTCACCTCCCTTCAGTGAACAAGCCATGCTCCCGCGGGGCCTTGCTGGGACATGAAAGTGCCGACATGCATTCTGGAAAACCTTGCGGCATCGCTGCCTCCTCCCTGGGGATTAGGGACTTGTTGAGTCCTATGAGGAAAGACTGTCCCCCCAGCTCAGCAAATCCTGGTACAAACTGCTGAGGGGGTTAGGTCAGTGCTGTTTCAGTGTCCAGCAGCCCGGGCACTGGGCAGAGGAGCCTGGCTGTCCCCGGCCACCGCCGCTGTTTGCTCAGGGAGCGGGAGCTGGGCGATAACGCGTCCCTCGAGATAAAGCGCTTTTGTTGTTTGCCTGCTGGGTCAGGGCTCGGGAGGTGTTCTGCATTGCTGGGCGTTGAGGGTGTAGGCCACTTAAAAGAAATTAAAAAGGGGACTTTGAATGGGCTGGGTCAAGGTGGCAGAGGGTTAAACCAGAACAGTTCCGGCACTTGCTAGAGGAAGAAAGTTGTATAACATCACCTTACCCCGAGTAAACCTCTTCCTTTCAGCCGGCCAGCCCTTTATGCGAGAGGGGAACAGGCGTGAAATCACAAAGCCATTGCCACTTTAAAGAGCTTTTTTTTTTTTTTTTTTTTTTCCAGCCGAGTTTTTGCTATGGTGTATCGCCATCCTCTAGGCAGGAAAATAGTTTACTGGGGGGAGGTTAGGAGCGGAGGAGAAAAACTTGACAAAATTCCAGTGTAGTGGGAAGGCTCAGCAGTTTAACAGTGCCATCTCCTGGCTGGCTCTGGCAGGAATGGGCGTCCCATCTTGCCACAGACGTGTCCCGCACCTACTCGCTGCCGGCAGCACCCGTGGAATCCCACACACGGATTTCTCGCCAAGCGATGGACGGTGCTCGGCTGCAAAGGGGAAAATCAGCCGCAGCTTTAGGCCTGCTCAGTGCAGCAGCCGGTAATGGTCTTTAGTCTGCAAAGGCTGGTCCAAACAGGATTTTTCCACTTCATGCAGGCACCTCAATTTTTTTGTTTGTTAATTTTGGTTTGGGGGGTTTGTTGCGCTGGATAAGAAGAAGCCCTGATCTCGCCTCCTTCTCCAGGGATGGGGGGCTCAGAACACAAAATGTTTTGATTCACGGTGGGGTGGGGACGACAGGACAGATCCTCTTTGGCAAGGTCAGATCAATTGTCCAAATGCTGATATTTAAATTTCATATTAATTAAAGGCAAAATTATTAAGAAATGAAGTGAAATGAAATCACCATTTCCATGGCACTCTTATAAAGATTTCTCCTTAGAACAGGCTGGATTTTCCTGGTTTAAGGGGGTAGCCATTGTCCCATCCTCTTGGTGTCTGATCTATTAGCACCAATTAGCACAGGACCTGGGCCATCGCACAAGGCAGCATGGATGTAGGCAGGCAGCCCTGCTGGGACTGCACTGGGTACTGCTGCAAATACCTCCTGAGCCAGGATGACATGAGGATGGCATGGCTCATCTCCATTGAGATGGGGAGGGGATCATTTGAAGAGATAGGACTTGCCTGGGACTCAGGAGCTGTAGCCTGGGGTGCTGTGGGAAAAGGTGCCCTTAGGAATGCCAGTAGAGCAGATTCTCACCTTTGGAGGGCACCTTGGTTTCCCTAGATGACTGGCTTCACAAAATTATTTTTGCTGTTTCACTTGAGTTTCCATAAATCTGAACAGGATTCAGGACCACCCTGCATGTGAGCAGCAGTCCCACAGCAGTTTAGGCATCTCTTAACCTCCCACGTTGTTTTTTCACTCATGGCTACAGAACTTCTATGACCCTTGCAGAGCCAGTCCAAGAAGAAAGCCCAAGGCAGAGGCAAGCAGATTTCTGCTGGTGTGGTTTTTGAGCAGATGTGCAGCAGAGCAGAATGAACCTCGTGTGGGTGCAAGGGAGGGAAGGGGAGTGCACAGCTGAGGTGGCAGGGGCATGAGCACAGCTCCAGGGGCCTCGGTGCTCTGCTCTACTGTGTATTCTGTGTTTGTGATGGCTCCCAGTGCAGCTGAGGCAGGCCTTCTTCAGCAGGGTGCACTTCCTGAGGCACATCAGCTGCTTCAATGTGGTCTCAAGAGCACTTAGAGATGTACAGGACCTTATAGGTACAGGCAGCTTTTCCCTCTCTAGGGAAACAGTTTTTTGAAGATGTTCCAGTAATAGCATGGGTGTTGGGTTTTATTTTCTCTAGATGGTACAAAATGTAATAACTTATGCAATATGGCATACTGGCTTTCTAATCTTCCCTCTGATGTACCACTTTGGAAAGTTCTTGGGATTTATATCTGTATTTCACAGTGTTCCCCATCCTCCTCTCTTTCATCTCATTCTACCGTGTTTCTTGTCAATGTAGCTACTATTGAAGAAGGAGAGGAGGCAGGAACATCTCGAAATCGCTGTGGTGGAAAAACCTGGTAGTGTGGTAGTGCCTCCTGAACAGTGCTGCCGTGGGCCAGTGGAGAAACCTTAGCAGTGATTTTGAGAAATGCTGCACCCTGGGACCTCAGTCCTTCAACCCAGCTGAAGGTTTTGTGGTATGAGCCAGGACAGAGAATTTTCTGAGCCTAAAATAAGTAAATAAAACTACAGCACAAGTCCAGTGTCTTGGCACAACCAGGAATTCCTTCCGCCAATTTTTCTGCTGAAGTCTCCCCATATTGTCAAGGTACAACTTTATAGCTCTGGACTTTTTTTCAAATAGCTCGTGGTGAGTCTTTGTAGTATCAGTCCTCTTTGCTGTGTGGTCCCAGTCTGAGTCTGGAAGGTTCTTCCATTTAATCCATTCTTTAACAACTGCTCTTTCCAGACAAAAGTGCTTTGCTTGATCTGGCTGCATCCCCTGACTCCAAGCAGAAAACCTTCAACATTTAATATTTGTCTGTTAGCTCAGTCTCACCTGTGCTTGGGGTTTCATCTGAGGGTGGAAGGTAAACCCCAGAAAATTCGCAGAGAAACTACTGAGGCTGATATCAGTTATATGAAGGTCTGCACAGAGAGTTTATTTCAGACAAGCCAACATAGAAAAATTTCCCTGAATCATTATCACAGTTGGACTAAGATTGATCTTTTTAAAATTTCTTTTCCCCCTACAGAATACTCTGATGTGGTTAAATCCAGACATACGCAAGAGTATACCTGAGTCTTTTTCTCAGCGTGGCTGTACTTGGGAGTTTTGTTCATATTGGTTTTTTTTTTTGTTGGCCAGTGGGAGCAGTTTGATATTGTAGACAACACTATAGAAGAGGACTGTGTGAGAAGCAACAAGTGACTTGGAGGTGAAAGAATTCTGCAGTGTTATTTGCTTCCCTCAGTCTGCATTTTGTAAATGCAAAAAGCTCATTGTATTAGCCTAGTGGCTCTAGGCCTGTTTGTTTGTACTCATCATCCACAAGGTACCAATGTTTTTCTGAACCCTTATGCTTTGTTTTATGTGTTTACCCTTGGAGATGCTGACAAAAGAGTTAGGAATGGAAAAATATTGTGTGTTCCTGATCTGGGTCTGTAGTTCCCTGGGAATCCAGGGATGCCGTGAATTTGATGATGCTTTCCTGTTTTTAGGGAGCAGGCGAAGCTATGAATAATAAATACAAGCTCTCGGGAAAAACCGTTTCCCATTCATAAAATTAAACATTAAAGACTGAACAGTAATTTCTTAGCCTGATGCAAAGTTATAGGAATTCCATGTTGGGACTAGAGAGCTGCTGACAGCTTCTTCAGCTTTTGCTGTGACACAGTTAATGAATTGGTCCATCTTTGATTTTTATGTAGGTAGAACAAAGGTGTCTCCAGCTAAGTGATGCAGATTATTATAGTTTTCAATCTGAGGAGTTTGAACTTGGAAAAATTGAGGCAAAGCAAGTCCCTTTCTTCTGCTGGCTTCTCTCTTGGCCTTCAGAATGAGAAATAGCTGGGGCATAACTTGAATAAATCAAGAAGGAGGAGGAGATGAAAGTTATGGTATTCTGTTTGGGGCTGAATCAAAACTTACTGTGTAGACACTGAACTTTATGCTTCAGTGATGATGGTGTGAGAAATCAAATCATAGGATGCCAATAAGTTACTGTGATCTGGATCCTGCATTTATTTGTATTTCAACGTCTCAGGGGTCCTGTTGGAGCCCAGGCAGAACGCTGCAGGGTGGGAGGGGTAAATCACTGTCAGTAGTGCAGTGATTGAGAAGGATCTCTGATTTGAGTGCTCTTGTGAAGAGCATCTCAAGCGTTCAGTAGGGAAATCTGATTATGACTTGCTCTCCTCCCACCCTGGAGCAGGCTGTTGTTCTCTGAACTGATGACTGTCAGGTAGTAGAAGGAGGTGAAGGTTTGCAAGGGGCAAGAGAGCATCCTGGATCAAAGTGTTTGTTTTTTCAAGGTAAAGCTGCATTAAATTAGTTGCATTCAGCAACAGTGAAGAATATAATCTGTGCATTTTATCATTTTACTAACCCCAGCTGTAAAATTTACCATAGGAAGGCTAATAAAATGGGAACCACACAAGCAAACAGAGGGCATGGGATTATCAGCAAACATTTATTTTGGCTCTGGTGGAGCCACTCCCCTGATCAAAGTGGTTGGAGTTTGAACCTCTTTTAAGTTGTTCCCTGCTTGGACTGGGAGTGCCCTGATCTTGCATTGATGGCGTCAGTATTGTCTGTGCAGCTGTGTGGAAGAGAGAAAGTATCAGGAGGGAGATGGAAATTGTGTGAGGCTTCTTTACTGCAGTGTTAGACAACAGTAGCTTATTTTAGCCTTGCCAGTAACTGCCTGGTTTAGAAAAACAACCTTAGGCTTATTGTATAACTAGATGGTATAGGTATTATCACAGGGCCAACAGGGAATGCTTTACCATTTTCAGGCTCATATCTGGCAGACTGAGTAGCTGTGTAATCCTTATCAACAAAATAGCCCGCTGGCAGAAATCACCTTAAGCCCCAGGCTCTTCCCTTCTGGAGTGCCTCTTCTCTGACTGTTCTTTTTGTTCAGGGTTCCCCCTTTCTCCTCCAACAAGAGCTGCTTGAATCCCTCCTGGCAATGAGTCTCTTGGCTGAAACAAACATCTCCTCTCTGATCCTTTCAGGCTCCATGGTTGATGTCTGGGGGTGGTGGGGGGCTCCCTTGGTGAATGTGGTGTTCTTGTTCAGTCTCGCTGGCTGGGGAAGTACATAAAGATCTTCTGGGAGGAGGTACATGGGTGAGAAACAGAGTAGTCTCATGAGAGAAACAGAGGGAGGAGAAGGTTTTTTAAGTCCTCAGGAATGGGATCTTTCTATGCAAACATCGTGCATCTCACTTTGTGTTAAGGGCAGAACAAAGCCAGCTTTACTTCTGACTTGCTTTCCATAGGTTTGCTTTTTTTTTTTCTCCTCACCTGTTTTGTCCATTCTGTATTTCTTTTATTTATTTTGTACTCTGTTGGGGAGATTGTTGTAGACACCTGCATGCTAGAGTTCCGATTCATTTTAAGGCCAACTCATAATGTGTTTGCACTAGAGAGGCAAGGAGGAAGCTGGGCTTGAATGTAGCTCTTGTGATATGAATGGCTCTCCTTCCTGGGTCAGGCAGTGCTGGAGCACCAGAGAGAGTCCCTACCTCCAAGGGGAGACTGGGCTGAGCAGCAAGGGAAGAGAGCAGACAGCAGGAAGTTAACCCTGTGGGTGTTAGCCTGCTAAGGATTGCTTCATAATATATTTTCTTTACAGTTCTTATGTTTAAATAACTCTGCATTATCCAGCCAATGATAGGTCAGAATGATTGTTTTTGAGGCCTCCTGGAAGTGTGGGTGTTGAGGGGAAATGGAAGCAATCTGTAAGGCTGACAGAGCAATTCAAGCAAGACTTCCCCCTTGCTTTCCCAGGGTAAAATGTGTGACTTTCTGCCCTCATTTCTGCCACAGTCAGCATTCTTGCACTGCATGAGGAAGGTCCTGCCTCCATATGTGAGGTCTGGGAAGGCTTTCCTGTTCTCAGCTGGTAGATCCCTGTAGCGTATGCCCCATCCTACCGCTGCACAGAAATGAGGGTCTCAGCAGTTACAGCCCTGTAAGGAGGCTGGGTGAGAGCTGGATTTGTGGGTGGACCTTCACACTGAACAAGAGATGTGCTGGTATGAAGGAGTGGTGGGAGATCTGTTCGTGTCTGGCAGTCTGGGACTTTGCCTTCTGGGACACAGAAGTCCCTGTGACTGGGGCGTGCATGACTTGGTAGAAACATTGTAGTAGCTGTTTTATCTCAGCTTTAGCTGATCAGTGAGTGTATTTGTAGCACACTGATCATTGTGTTTGCCTGAGCCCTGTGGGAGCTCCTGGAGAGCAGACTCCCATCCCATCTGTCTCACTGAAGCATTTGTCAGTCCTGGGAAGGTTACTTCAGAATGATCCATGAAAGAGATTTGGCATTTGTGCTCCAGGTGGATTCTTCATCATGGTCCATTACATGAGAGCTGAGGGTAAAGATAAGTTCATACTTTACCTTGCCGGTGTCTTTTGGGAGAAAAACTCTATTTCAGTTGGAAAAACACCATTTAGATGTTTCTGCTCCCCCTACTTTCTTTTCTCATGCTGCAGAGCACCACCAAAATAACAAAATGCAGCCACACTGAGATTATTTTAGGGCTGCACTTGAGAGCGTAGGAGACGGTATATGAGAAATTTAAGCAATGGATCTTTATGGAAGGAGTAGCATCTTTCAACATAACACAAGAAACAGCATAAAGACACTTCCAGTTCAGGTAATCTTGCCAGCAAGGACTGAGAATCTGGCCCAGAATTTGACCATGGGGTTCACGTGTGCCTCATACCCCTCACTTCAAGGAGATCTGTGTGGAAATGTGCAGGTCCTTGTTTTAACAAAGCTCCACCACCTTCTTGCTCAGACTGCACATCCCTGGAGGATATTGCTCTCACCTGTGCACAGCTGAGGTGTATTCAGAGCATGGTTTTGCTACAGAGCCCTTACTAAGCTTTTTGAGGCTCCTTCAGAAAGATAACTGCAGTAGCTGCCAGATGTACTAGAATTCAGGTGTGATAGCATGAATATATTACAGATCTTCTGGGACAGCAAGGGATTCTTTTGCTGTGCTGGGATCAGTGAGGATGAACTCTGGTTTTGTTGCTCGACCATGCCAAAATGATGTCTGATTAGAAACAGGAATTCAAGGAAGAAACAAAGGCAATTCTTAGGCAGAAGGAGTAAAGCCCTTTTATAATTTAGAGGACAGCAGAGATCTTGAGCTGCCAACCCCTGAATGATCTTTAGACAGTGAATCTCCATCTCAGTGGCATGACAAACATACCTTTCTCCTGCTATGGAGGAAGCTCCAGGTTAAGAGGTAGGTGGAATGTGGGTTTAAGATGCAGTCCTTGTTTTGCAGTTAAATTCCCATAGAAAAAGGGCAAGCAGTTTTTGTGATAGCCAAATGATGTTCAGCTGGTGCAGGGACTGAGGCTCTGCAATGTTTGTGTGTGAGGTGGACAGTGAAGGTCAGAAGATCTGAAGGGCCAGAATCTGATGCTTTAGAGATTGAATTCCTATTTTTTGGAATAGAGACCTCTTACAGCAGATTCTGCTATAGATGGGGAGACCTGTACTATGTGGAAGCAAAGGCTGACTTGTTTTCTGTGGTGGACCTGGAGGCTCCTTAAGATGTGCCCAAGGCTATAAGGAGCCTGGTGAATTTGGCTAAGATGATCCTGGCTATTATGGGATCAGTTTCAAATACAAGTGCTTGAACTAGCACTGTGTCTGTTTTTAATCTGCTGAGTCTTTCATCAGATAACAGACCAAGAAGCTTAGTGGCAGGAATTTGGGTTTTTGTCATGCTTTTGTTGTGTGATTGCAGTGAAACAGAGCTGAACAAGTGGACTCCTTCATGAATGCTGTTGCTGAATGAAGTGTTTTTAGCTTCTCCTCAAAGTATGGCTCTTCTGATATCTCATGGGAATCATAGGGATCAGATGAATTTGAAGAGCTGCAGGTGTGTGGAGAAAGTAAAGGTTCCTGTGTCTGTATAGTGATACTATTTTATTGTTTATGTGGACCTAAAATGCAGCAATGATGGTGTCTTGGATGAATTGTTTCCAAAAGAGCATAATTTGAAACCTGATTTGGGGAGTCGTGGTCAAAGCTGTGATGAACACCTTGGCCTTCTCTCTTCTTTTTTCCCCTCTCCAAAGCAGGGTGTAACGGAAATGGGCTGAAAGTGCCAGTGTATTTAATGTGTTCTATCCCATCTTGTGTGCCTGCTGGCTCACATTCAGCTGTGGTAAGCCTCCCTGTGTGAGCAGGCCTCAGACTTGCTCTCCGTTGCTGGAATAGCAGGTGAGAGTTTGCTGCACAAAAAGAAAACAAGAGACTCTCCCTTGCTGCTAGTTCTTGGCCGCTCTGAGGTGTTGGTCATCTGTGCAGCAGGGATTCTTTGGCTGCTCAGGAATTTGTTTGAACTGCAGAATGTGGGTGTGTAGGATGGAGGCCATATGTCAGAGCTCATGGGTGGCCAGATGTGAGCCACAGTTGCCCTAGCTCTCCAATATGAGGCATGCAGCCCAATGCTTGTGATCAGCCTTTGTAAACTTGTGCTCAGCTCCAGGAGCCTCCTGTCTCTGATTCCAGCCCATACTTTTTCAAAGTACCCTACTCCAGGGCAGGATCCCCAACACTCTCCAACCCAAGTTCCTAATCCCATGTGCTGCCCTGTGCTTGGTTATTTATCTACCCATCAGCTCTGCCAGCTACAAAGGCTCTTGAAATGAGATAGTTTGGGGATGTGCTGCACTTGGAATATAATTTGTGTTACTTCTCTTGGGGCTTCAAAGCAAGGAACAGTTTGTCCTCTGTGAATATACAATATGTGTAAACATGACTGATACTTCATATTTAAAATGTGGTCTTTGAACTTGTTTCCCTCATCATTGCCTTCCCCTTCCCCCCTTAAACTTTGGGTAGATCATAGAATCATTAAAAAAAAGGAGAAAAAACAGTCTTTCATTATGAATTTATTGAGAAGCAAGAAGGGCACATAGCCTAGGTACAGAATGGTCCACACATCACTTAAAAGACATTACAAAACAAAAATTACAGGTAGACTCCAGAAGACTAGAATGATATGAATCCAGTGACAGGACATCGATCACTAGAAAAGAGATATGTTCATCCTATTTGCTTTTGTTCTATGGTTATAACAAAAGCTGTACTAGTGGAATCTCCAGACAGGCTCCAGAGAAGATTTAAGACGTTGAGTTCTTTAACTGCATAATATGTGATATATGTGAAAGTCATCTTCTAGTCTGTGTTAGAAATGGATACCTCCATAACTTACTGCAAGAAAGTGTTTAGGCTCTCGCCTGTTCTGCCTCATGCTATTTTCATCCTAAGATGAGAGTGTTGGTATTGGATACTTTCTTCTTACAGCTGTATATATTAGAAGAAAAAAGTAGGCTACAGTGTGCATTTGGAGATAAAATTACCACTAGAGGATCTAGTAACTTCTTGAAAATAGCAAATTATAAAGAGGAACAGCATCAGAATCACCATGTGAGGATTATTTTCTTCAGAATCACTGTAGCATGCAAGCAGCCTACTTGTCTTGAATAGTTTTGGTAGTCTGTAACTTTCATGAAATTGGCTTGTTGCTAATAATAGTCTAAATAATTTTTCACAGTAAAATCGGCACAAGCGACAGTGACGTGATCTTGATTAGTCAGCTTTGCTGAAAGAGTGTAATCTCCCTGTATGAGACAAATGCAAAGAAAGAGATTAGCCCATCAGTACTGCATAACTTCTTAAGTTTCTGACTCCTCCTTCTAGAAACAGAACAATGCTTTCCAGTCAAGTTCTTCCAAACCCCTTGTGGTCCAAATGTTTCAGAGGTGGTAAAGGATGTACCCCTATTTTCTGTCAAAATACTCCTCAGGAATATCAGTGCTGATAACACAAATTGAAAATTAAACAGTGCAAGGGGCATGAAATATTTTGCTGAAAAAAAAAAAAAAAATGCCTTCAAATCTGTGTAAGTTCTTATGATTCTTATAAGCAAGCACAATATGGCCTGTGCTCTTTAGTAACTGGAAAAAGAGGTGCTCAGTTCTCTGGTGCTTCTCTTACATGAATCTTGTTGTTCAGTGTTAGTGATATGAATTTTTAAAACAGAACACGCTGGGGGAAGTGTGTATAGATGACTCAATCTATAATGAATTCCTATACAATAAACCAAGAAGCAGTCTCATTTCCAAATGTGTAGTTGAAATTATGAATTTGGGCTTCGGGGAGAACTTATATCATTATAGTGCAAAAAACCAGCTGAACCTTAAACAAGCTATGACTATCTTGTATTGGTCAAAATGGGTGAACGGGAGGTGACCAAGGTGGCTTTAAAAGATTTGGAAGAAGAGGTGAACTAGATTTTATTCACTGTGTATTGCTGGCACTGCAGTAATTATTTATGATTTTTTTGCTGGGGCATGGAGGGGAGCAAAATGTGGGGTAAGAGAGGCTGGCAGCAGTGACCTCCTCGCTTTGAACCACAGAATGCTCTTGCCCTGTTTAGAGCCCTTCTGGTTATGGAATAGAAGGAGGCATGGCTAAAATGAGTCAGGCTTCTTCGCATTTACCTTTTACAATGGGATTTTTAAAGCAATATCTGGCCTGTGTCCTTACAGAGATGTTCAAGTTAAGAGTGAAATCTAAAATTAGAGAGAGACCCTGTGGTGACATGCTCTTGAGAATAGAGCCTGGTTGTAATTCCTGTGTGGAGCATGCAAACGTCCCTCATTCTTCCTGGATGAGGCTGTTCTTTGCAATGAGCAGAAGATGACTGCTGTATGGAATCATTCCTTTTTGTCAGTATGGGAGAATGGTGTTATTTGCCTGATTGATTAAAGATAAAAGAGGCTTCCTATTCCTTTTCTCACAAGCACATTAATGCTCTAAAAGTTTATAGTTTAATTCATGGAAGAGAGTTCGTAATAACAAGTTTCCATTGCTTATTGGTGATTAGATATATTTTTTCTCTTCAGGATAATTTTTTGCTTGTGGTGAAAAATGTTGTTCAAAGAGGCTTGTGATCAGTCTTGGAATTTCTGGCTCCAGAAACTAGTTGAAAATTCAGCTAATTTGCCCAGAACTGGAGTTTTACTGCTCTGTGTGCATGTTTCTATGGCTTCTTCTTGGTTTAAAGACGATTCTCCAGTTTGTCTTGAGGCTTTACTATGTAAGTATGTTAGTAAAGCTGCTCCTGGAGGAGGATGCTGATTGATGTGAGTTCAGGCACTCCTGTGTGAGACATCAAAAGGCAATGCTCAACACAGCCTCTGCAGGAATAGCCCTTAGGGAAGCAGGCTAGGTTAGGGTGGGATAACAGCCTACATAAAGGGGGTCCAGCTCCCTGTGTGAAAGCCTTGGGAAAATGAAGGTCCTGGTTGCTGCTATCACCAAAGGAAGATTGAGAATACAAGATGGTAGCACTTATGGAGGTTCAATCCTCCCAGAAGACAGCTATCCGTGTTATCACTTCTGCAGGTCTTGGCAAGCCTGGTTCTTTGGGACTCATGTCTTTGTTCTGTATCCCTGTTCTGATCCTGTTTTCTTTTCCTGCCTGGAGCAATCCAGTGCTGAGCAATCTCAGACCTCATCTTTGAGCCTCTGACATACGCTTTGTCTGCTACTGAAGAGCTGAGAACTCATGCTGTGCCTCTCCTAGTAAATCTAAGGAGTATTTGACTGACCACCTGAACTCTATGCTTTTGCAGTGGTGACTGTGAGCCTTTATTTGCCACATTCTCAACAAGATGCCTTGATAATCAAAGATTTTGCCTTCTTCCCTTCAATCCAATCTCTTCATTGAATGTCTCTAAAAATTCCTTTGTTATATGCTGATCAAATATATCTTCATGCTGTGCCCAGTTAAGAGGCTGTTGCATTCAGCATTTGAGATCTATCTTTTTTTGCAGTGTGATTTGGTTGAACTTCTAGGAGGAGACTTAGCTGTGTGTGGAGAAGACTGCTAGTAAAAAGCATCTGTAATGGATGACCAGGAAATTCAGAGCAGTGCCTAGAGAACTGCCTGTTTTCTCACCTTGCTAAGAAATTATTTTCTTATTTTAAGGCTCCATAAATCCAGAGAAAGTGTTCTTGGCCTAATAAGTTGTACCTTCAGTTGCCACCTAGAAGACCTTGGTCTCTCTTCCTGACACCATGTATGTACAGCGGAACACGTTCAATTGCAATAGCTATCTAAATTGCCTTTATAGCCAGAGAGAATGAATGAGCTTCTCCAAATTGTTCAGTTCACTAAGGACTGAACAAAATTGCAGCCTTGGTCTCTTGGGAGTCCCCTGGAACTGCTTCTTTTCTTGCTATTTTAAGAGTAAGAGAGGGGGAGCCTACTAAAGAACTATATGACTGTCTGACTTAATGCTGGTACAGAGATCTGCTATCCTGAAAAAAACTTTGTCTCTGGATAGTAGTGCCTCTGTAACTCTTTATAAGCAAAGCCACTTAATTTCATATTGAAAAGGATTATTCATATAAAACATTATCAGATCCAGTGTGCCAGCTGGGGAAGCCTGGAATGTGTGATTGCTGGTAGTCCTCTGACCATACCTCATCCAGAAAGACTTCTGTCTGGGAACACAGCTGTGACCAACTTACCTGAGGGATTTCTTTGATTCCCAGTGTGACTGGTCCCTCATAATAGAGATGTTCTGGAAAGCAACAATGGTGATGGATGGTTAGACATGCAGCACATGAAGGAAAAGGTCAGTTGATCATAGATGCTTTTTTTATAATGGCATTTTAAAGCCTCCAGTGACAAATATTGTGGAGCTGTAAAATGCTCCTTACAAAGTCCTGCAACATCCCTCTTGAGGGAAATATGAGGATGTATACTGCCTTATGGGGAAAGCAAGGCAGAGCTTGGGCTCAGGGAGCATCTATAGCCCATGTGAATGGAAAAGGGGGGCATGTCTTTGCAAACCAGGTGGGTGTTCTGTCATCACACATCCTGAAAATGAAAGGGGAGGGGGGCACTGCCAGACTCAAGTCCTATAGCATGAACTATTTAATACCTGCAGCTCCAGTAATCAAACTGTACAGTTTTGGTAACTTTAAAAAAAATATATATGAGCTGAGTGCTTGTGTAGGTGTGGACTTCTGACTGCTTGCTGATTACTAATTTAAAGTAATAAGAATGTCTGTCTCTCTGCTGAGGGAGTGTTCATCAAGAAGTTATCTGAGGTATTAAAGTCATCGCAACTGTGTTGGTGACTGGAATAGAGACTGGGAGTACCACCTTCGAATTCTCATCTCCCTAATCGTACAAGGCATGCCTGCTCTTGGCTGTTGAAGAAAGGGCAACTTTAGCATTAATGGAGAGAATTAGCAAGCTGTTCTGCAGTTCCTCCTACTTTTTCATAGCTTACTGGGCCAAACTGTGCAGATTTGACTGAAAATAATATTTGTAGATGCTTCAGTATTTCAGAATTTCTTGCACAACTTGCCCCACACAAGTCATGGAAAAGCCTAAGAACTGTTTAAGGATTTTTTTTTTTTTGGTAGGTGTCATGAAATATTCCTTACTTTGACAGTGACAGAGGAGTAAGTGTTCCATCATGTTTATATGAGTATGTGCTGGCATTTTGATGCGTGTCACTTCTAGAGAGCTGTTTTAGTCTAGTCTCACTGTTGGTTTGAACTGTTTCTTGTGAAAGGTTGGATAAAAGCTTTGTAACATCTTTAGATTGTATGGTCCGTCTTACAATGCATCAACTTGGAAAACAATCCACAAAAGTTCTTCCCACACATGACATGAAATGTTAGTCTTGTAACAAAACTATATGAAAGAATCCTGACAATAAGATAAATTAGGGAAAGGAGAAATCTGAGATATCACCAATGTTCCACACCTTTGCCTTAATGAGAAGTTTGTTTAATGTAATGCCTTGATGATCCTGGGAGGTGGAGAAGATGCAAAACAACTCAGTGGTGCCCTGAAAAACTGAATCCCAAAACAGGGAACAGAATAAGTATGTCTTGGCTTGTCAGTCTCAAACTGATCAACTATGCAACAACAATTGTACTGTTCTCATTCCCTTCTGCATCCCTGACTAATTCATGTGGACAGCAAGAAGTCTTGTTGTTTTCAGAGAGCAGTCACCATCACCACTCGCTCTTCTGTGCGTGAAGCAAGAGCCCAGGAGTCTGACACATCTCCACTGCAGAGAGTGGTGACTCAAATATTTTAAAAATACAGTACAGCCCACCTCTTGGTTCACAGCTTTAATAGACTCTAAATGGGAATTAAAGGCACCAAATACTGCATAACTTAGGTGATGAATGACTCCCCTGGGACTTGAGCTGTGTTGTCAATGTGTTCTAAGGCATATTGGAAGCTGCCCCTCAGGGTGGTGTGGACCATGCAGTGATAGGGCTTGTGTTTTGCATGTCCTTTTACTCAGTAGAGCGCTTTGCAGGACTACCTTTTCTTCAGTCAACTCACAGCCTAGCAAATCTCGGATGACAGCACTGGAGAGTGGAGAGGAAACTGGGCTGTGAACAATTACCCAAAGTCCTGCACAGATACATGGAAGCATCTCTTGGATCATGTGGCTTGTTAGGATCTCATCTAGGCTCTCAGAAAGCTATTCAGAATCTAAAAACATAGATGCAGCATGCAGGCTTTGCAAAGCCTGTATTTTAAAATGAAGTAGGTGTCATCAGGCCATAAATTTGCTTCTGAAATGATGGCAATGCTAATCTCTCCTCTAGTGTAGGTAGAAGCTATTTTTCCCCACACACTTCACTGTGATAAAGTAACTAGATGAATGCAGTCTCAGGGCTCTGCCTCAACCCACTCTGAGAAGTTTTCCTTGATTGCTCTGGTGTGTTGTAGCTGTGCCTTTGCTCAGTTATCAAAGAAATCACTGTCATGGGCTGTATTATCTTTTAGGGAGCCTTCAAATGTGGAGGAGCAGGTGCTGCTTGTCCAATTTGAGGTCCACATTTATTTCTTCATGCTGCAGCTTTACCCTTATTTAGCTCTTTTTAATCAGGGGTCTTGCAGTGGCTCACAGCTGAATCATATGGAGCTGGAGATAGTCCAGTGAAAGGCCACTGATATGATTAAGGGACTAGAACATCTCTCCAGTGAGGAGACTGAAGGAGTGTTCAGCCTAGAGAACCAAAAATGAGAGGACAGCACATCAATATGTACCAATAGCTGAAGTGGGGTTGTAAAAGAGGATGGAGCCAGGTTCTCTACACCGGTTCCTAGTGGCAGGGCAAAGATGCAGTGGGCACAAAGCAAAATACAGGAGGTTTCTCATGAACATCAGTAAAGACTTTTTTTTACTGTGAGGGTGACTGAGCACTGGCAGAGGTTGCCCAGAAAGGTTGTAGAGCATCCATCCTTGGCTATATCTAAAAACCTTGCCCTGGTCATAGTCCTGGGCAACTGGCTGTCAGATGGCCCTGTTTGAAGTAGGTGGAACTGGATTAAATGACCTTCAAACACCCTTTAGAACTTCAACAAGTCTGTGGTTCTGTAACCAGTGTTTTGGAAAACTCCTGTGACCTTCCTTGCTTCGGTGGGGAGGGGGAAACTATGCTGCTTTGAAAGTATGTTCTTATAGGAAGGCAAGGGCAGCTTTCATTTGCAGCTAGTTGCGACCTGTCAGAAAATACTATGGATTCATAAATCTGCTGAATTTTGTCATTCATAGTCACTTTGGACCATGAAAATCTCCTCAGTGGATCAGGCTTTTCAAAGTTTCAGTTCAAGTTGCATGGGGGATTTCTGTTATGTTTCCAGAAGTGTAAACATCCTTCAAGGCTTGAAGGACTGCAGTTTATCACAGCATCCTTAATATGCATATTTTTTGTCCACATATTCATACATTTTTATATTTCTCCATTGAAAGAGGATGAACACATCCGCAGCAGCAACTGTCACAAACGCTGAGCCTATCTCATTGAAATAATTCTGTGGTTTTCCTAGAGAAAAGCCCAAATGTGGCTGCAAAAAATGCTCACACATTTGGAGGAGCATAAACTATGAGTGCATTTTTTCCAATTAAATATTTCCCTTTTTCTTTTTTGGTCGGCTGGTAATTTATGGTACCTGTTAAGCATCAGTGATATGCTTTCAGCCCTTTTTCTTATAAATTTATCTGAAATTGATTTCTGTAGAGCTGCCTAGAAAATATTTCTAATGTACCACTGAATCAAGGTGATACTACTGTATTTTTGTTGCAGCTTTTCGTGGTTGTTTCTACCAAAAGTGACTTAATCCTTTTCATTGCTAGTGAGCATGCCTTTAGTAGCTTCCAGTCTGAGGCAGAGCTTTTACATGTGGAAGTAAGAACTTCCTGAGGATTACTTGAAATTACTAGTTATCATTTGTCATGAAGATGCCTCTCCTTCCTGACTAAACACCTATAATGAAATTCTCACTCCTCTTTCTCAAATCTTCCTTTCACTGAAAATCTTTATGCGTTCTCACACTCCTGTACTATATAAAGGCCCTGTACATCTGCACCCACCTCTTCCTTTTCCTATGTTTTAAATATTTTTAGAACTTCATTGCTTCACGTTGGAGTTCTTCTAGGACGCAATCTTGCACCCATGCAACTGACACACAGCTTCTGTGGGTGCTATGGATGTAGGAACGATGAGAATAACTGCCAGCAATAGATATATAGTTGAGTGGGAAAAAAACACATATAAATACATGGCCAGGTGAGAAAGATATGCTCTTTTTACTGGTGAGGAAAAGGTGAGATGAAGTGGCTTAGCAAGATGACATTGTGTGTCAGCCCAAAGACCTAGTTTTGTCTTATAGCTGCTTTCTCAGAAGCAGCTACTTGCATTCTCAGTGTGATAGCCAGTCTTTTAATTCATGTTATGTTCTCTACTTTTATTCACAAGCACTATTTTAGAAACTTGCTCACTGTAACACCTACTGAAAGGGACACTAATGTAAAAGAATGGAGGTCTGAAGTAAGGTGGAGGTTTCTCTATGGTTTGGGGAGTGTGCACAAGGAATTGTGCAAGTGCTCTGATGGTGCCTCTGTCAGTTGAGCCTAAAAGAAAACTTACAGAGGATGCAGCTCGCTTTTTGTCAGGTAGCTTTGCTTAAGCTTGCAAGTTGTGGTTGGCACATTGCTTAATATTACCCTGGTAGAGCTTCCACTCTGACTTTAGAGATTGAATTGGGAAATCTGTTTAATCTTATGTAACTGTTTTCTTTGGAGGAAATGGGGAATAACCAGCACTTTCTACTAAAAAAGAGGAAGCCTGAGTTCATGTCATGGCACAAAGAATTTAGCAATTTTGTTGCTATTTTCCTAAATAGACAATGACAAATTTCCTTGCAAACTTTAGGCTCACAACTTCACAATAGACATATAGTTCAAAGAAAAAGATCTTGGAATCCTGTTTATGACTCCAAGTGATCAGTGCCAGACATGACCTTTGGTTAACAAAAAATAGTAAATACTATATGATTATGATGAATGTGAAATCTCCGGCTATATAAAGTCTTTCCAGCACAGGGAGTCTTTCCAGTCATGAAAAAACTGTAGTATTATAGGAGAGCAAATATAAATAAAAAAAGAAAACTTCCCTCAAATAACTGACTTTGCCACATCCAGCTCTTAAAAATCTCCTTTTCTTGTAACTTCTCCTCTGCTTTTCCCTACAAGCAAGTGGATCAACAAAACTTGTAGAAGGATGATGTTCTAATTTTGGGAGTGGGAGGAGCAGATAGTTTTTGGCTTCCTTGTGAAAGGCAAGCAAATTCTGTGTGAAACTATGTTTAAACTCAGGTCAGGTCTGGCCAGAAGTTGGAAATACATATAACAGGGAAAGAGAAGCTCTCCATGAAAAACTTCAGTTGAAAGGGCTCTCTGCTCTCCTGTGTTTTAGTAGTCTGCATACTTAGCCATTCACAAGTTGTCCTTCCTGCACAGGCATTAGGTCAGGTTTGCAGCTGCGCTAATATGGTAAATTATACCTGAACTGCCTTAAACTGGTCTTCAGCTCAATTCTCTGTTCTTAAACATGGGGTAGATTCAAGTGTCAACTAATTAAGAAATACCCCATTTTCAGTTTGAACCTGTCAGAGAAAGTTCAATTCTTTCCCACTGTGACTTAATTACTAAATAAATGCAGCTACTGAATGAGAGGGTGTGCATTAAAAAGTGCATAACAGATGTCTTTGCACTAAAGTTGGGATAGTTCTAAATGAAGATATATAGTATTATTTAAACAACCAACTATGTGTTTATATCATAATGTACTTCAATTAGCAGAAACAATCACCTGTCAGTTTAAGATTAAGAGACTTAGAGACTCCAGGAGGTTTGGGCTTTGTAGATTAATGTGTGAATAGCAGTTTGAGCTCAGTTCAGGACTGACTCTGCTTCTCCTTAATGTATTCTCGAAAGCATGTTATTAAGTACTTCATCAGAATAAGATAGTTTTTCAGTACATCTGTGGGTGGGTTTTCTCCTCTTGTAATTCAATACACAATTGAAGAAACTTCTGAATTTAATTTTTTTGTCTATCTGGCTTACAGGATTTACATAATTGGTTGCTCATGCAGCATTTTCCTATTACTCTTTGTGATAGTTTTGTGCAGCATGAAATGTCTTAGTAATTTTCCAGGGTCTGTCTTAGCAGTGTGCATGATCTTTAAACTCCTGGCCCTTGCACATGAGTTATTGCAGTGTTATCACCTTGAAGCTGTGAATGAATGGAAGGAAAGCAGAGTTTCTGTAACTAACTGGTGCTCTGACAACTCAAACTTCTCTGTGGCTCGACCTGTTTATTATAAAATCAGCCTAAATAGATGATCATGATGTAAGAGGGATTTAAAAATTACTGGATACTTGGCTACTGCAGTCCAGAAACATGACCATAACTCCTCCACACATGGCAGAGCTAACTTGGCACTACCTGGCCTAGGCTGTGGCAGAAGGGGCCTGGAGGTGCCCGGGCTCACCTTGGCCCAAAGATTCCTGTTTCCTGGGGGCATGTTATAACACTCTAAACCAACTAGAGCAAGTCTTCAACAGCTGGAAGCGTAACTGCCATGAGCTGAATTAATCTGACTGCTGCATAGGCACATGTTGAACAGAAACAAGATGAGAACCATAGATGGTAGCAAATAGAACCTTGTTCCAAATATCTTTACTCAAGCATATTTCCTCATAAAGTGATTAAAGAATTGCCTTTAAGGATAGGAAGTGTAACTTGCTTAATAATGAAGAACATGTTCAGAACGGCTGTTTGTTTGCTCAGCCATTTCTTTTACAGAACTAACCTTTATTTTTGTCATACTTCTTGCTTACATGACAAGTACCTGCCTTTAAATAGGGCTTATGAACCTCTCTGCTGGTGGATGGGTGTCACATAACCAGTTATTTTTAATGGACTTGAAATCCCATGTGCGTGCAATATTCTGTGATTAAAAGTAAAGCAAACAAACAGGTTGGGGGAAAAAGCAGGCCCTTAAATTAACATGTCTCTATCCTACTGTGTTGCTGTCACCCATTAACATGCTGGTGAAGTAAACAGAACATTTACGATGTATTGGTGCAGTCAACAGCACAGTGGGTGCATCCTGCTTGGAATATTCAGTAGCTATCAAACACTTAAGAGTGCTACCTAAATTACCTCCTTTCTTCATTCCACAGAAAATAAGCTTCGAATGACCCGGCCCGCAAAGCGTCTCTGAGTAGGTCAAGACAGTCTTTCCATTTATAATCATGTCCAGCTTGACATAGAGCTCCTTGATGCTGTGTCCTACACACAAAGCAGAAAGAGAGCTCAGAGAAAGCACAAGGATAAACAGATTTATTACTCTATTTTATAAAAGATTCTATTTTTTCCTCCCTGCTGTTTGAGCCATTAGACGTTTTCTCTTCACAGGGGACTCCTGATAAATAGAAATCCATGCTTCAGGAACAGGCCTCTAGGCCCTTCAAGGTATATGACAGGGGACATAATAGCAGTTATCTTGGTTGTTAAATAAACTATGCCAATGACCATTTTCAGACTCTAAGGCCAAACGGCATAGCAAATCTCATGTCCTTACATCTCAACTCTTCTTGTATTCTTGGTAGAGGGATCATATACAATGGACCCCTGGGAGCAACCTGTGACCTGTAACTGCTGCCTGGGAAAACTGAAACTGGCCTGAGCCAAGTATGTGCCAGGGACCAGCACAGCAGCTTGGCAGTGCTAGGAGGTTGCCTGCTTACACCTGGCTGGCTGACACAGGCAGAACCGGTGATTAGATTACTGGATTTAGATGGAGGTCCTGTACACTGACTTGTGGGAAAAGTGTCTGCAAATGTCTGTAGTGTGATTTTTTTCAGGCTTGTTTACCTTTGTGGCCACCTGAAAACTGATGCTCCCTGGACAAATAGGCCACATGTCTCACAGGTAGACGTTTTGCACACAAGGAAGCATTCCCAGGTGCTAAAAGACACTTTGCACACAAATTTATTTTCAAGCACCAAGAGCATGCAGCAGCACTTTCATATTTATGCTCTGGTAGTACAGGATCTAGATGAGCTTGGGGCTCAGGTTTGCAAGAAGTGGCTTTCCTGTGAAAGAATTACAAAGCAAGCTATGGCTAATATTAACTTGTGCACCCAGTTTTTATTTTTTATTGCTGATCAGTCAAGTGCTGAAATGTATAATTTCAGCCAGTGCAGGTGGCAAACTGATGGCATGACTGTTGCCTCAGGCCAGCACCCTTTTCTGCATGCCCAGGAGGACAGAGGGATGTTGCTCTGTGGGAGTCCATTCAGTCCCCTACCTACAAGGGTCACAGCCTTGGAAATTTGGTGAGGTACTTACACAAGAGTGTGGATGCTGGAGCTGTCTCATTCAACAAGACTCTCCCCAGAGGACTTATCTATGAAGATGATGAGCTCTAGAGCAGCACCCCCCTTGGCTCTCCATGTGTACAAATGAAGAGTAGGAGCAGAACAGGGGCTGAAGACTGATATTACCTGTTTACAGTAACTTATGTAGTCTGAGGCTGAGCTGATAACAGAACTGACGTTTTTGTAATCCTGAACAGGTTTTGGAATTTCTGAGAAATGAAGCCCATTCATATTTTATAGGAGATTGTCACCCTTGCTTACTTCTCAATACCGGCATTCACACATGAATGTTACAGCGTGAGAAAATAGCAATTTACTTACTTAGGACCATTGCAGCTCTGACGTTAAAGGTGTGGGTTGCAATATCAGAACAATGGTCAATGCTGAGAGCAAAATCTTGCTGAGGATCTGTTTGAAGACACAAAGCAGTGGGTTACAAGTTTTAGCTTTGATGAGACACTGACTGTATAGAAGAAAATAAAATATAGAAGTGTTATAAAAAAAATTATATATTCTTTAATGTTCTCTAAGAAGTGCTCAAAGCTCCCACACCCTGCATTCAATAGCTACTTCTGTCCTTCCTGCCCCTTTGGTCTGAAGTGCACTCAGATGATAACCTGTGTGAGGCTAGAATCTACTGCGTAGGAAAATTAACCAAGTTCAAAGAAAGGAAGTTCCCCACAAGGGTGGGTAGCTAATACTTATTCAATGGTGAAATCTCAGCATAATTGATCTTCCCAGAGAGCTCTGTATATTGCCATTCCTTCCTCAGCACTGATGAAAAATTGGTGATGAATATGTTTATTAATTAGTTTGTGTCACAAGATGGCTTGGTGAAGCTGATTAGGAAACTGAATTCTGGAGTGAGATGGAATGTCCAAAACTGAAAATAAAATTGTGTTAACTGAGATACTGCAGTGCTTTTTTTCTGGATCTACCATCCTGTGATATTTATAAGCCAGGAAATATTTTACATTTTTCCTTTTCTGGGAGACTTTAGCAGAGCTGTGAGGCTAAAGGGAGGCCTTTGACTGATAATTGTCACGAACATGATTCTTTCCAATTCCTGAGGTATCCCTTTCTCTGCAAAAACCTCTAAAACTCTGGTAAAAGTATAATTGTTTTTCCACCACTTCCACCTTCTTCCTTGCCAGCTTCCTTGCTGAGACCTGATGCTGTGCCTGAAGGCTTGCCTACATGTCACTCTCTGGTGACAAGCAGCAGCAACCACTGACAGCTCAGCTGCCACAACCAATAGAATGTGCAATTGTTTTCCAAAGCTCTGGCAGGAGGGGAAAGATTTGGCCAATTTGGAAAAATATCTTGTGCCTCAAACTTGCTTTAGGCATAGTTTTGTCCCTCATTATGGCTTTACAGCCAGACTGTACATTCAACATCGTTCTCCGTGAAAAAAAGAGAAGCAACTGTGGCATGTGCAGAAGCAGCCACAGGCTCCTTGGTTTACACAGATCTGATAGTGACACATATAGACCTGGAAACTGAGTTCTGTTTCTAAGTTATTGTTGCTTGAGCTGATCTTCTCACTGAGTTGAAAATAATAGGTTGTGAGATTTTTCCTTTGATGTCGTGGTGAAACTTGAGTCACAAGTGCCCTCTCTGAGGCTGAGACAGCATCCCCATAGTCTAACCCTGTTTTTGCAGCAGTGCCCCACAGCTGTAGCAGCTGGCAGTCAGCAGGCCTGTGTGACTAAAACCTGATTCTTAGCGGGGATCACAGAATGAATGAAAGTTTTGAGAGGACCTGGAGGGCTTTAACTAAGTCAGGCTTTGTGATCCCACAAATTATCAGTGTGGTCTAACAAGAGTACCCAAGCCCTAAATTCTGATGAATTAAAATGATCATTCAAAGGAGGGAGATAAAAAGCACTGGTATTTCCAAAGCTCTGTGTCCCTGCACTGGATTCTTGTCCTCCACATCACTAAAGTGGTCTCTGCAGTTGCATAATCTGTTTGGGGCAAAAAGTTAGTGCCTGGAGTTGTTTATCAAGTGTGACCACAGTCAGAGCGTTGTCTTTCCTCTTTTTTCTTATTCCTGTCAGTTCCAGCTTTGTTCTTGCAGCTTCAGAAGCTGTTGGAATCGGTTAGGAGAGCAGTTTCCTGCTCTAGCCAAAAAGCATGTCAAACTTCTCTTTTCTCCAGGACCGTTACTCCTGCTTCCCCTCTGGTTTCTACCATCTCTCAGAGCTTGGTTTCCCCTTTCCTCTGGACTTCTGCTAGAGCCCCTCTTGTTTCTGTTTTGTGTGTGGTGTCATGATAAGGTTCAGGAAGCAGCTGCTCAGATTCAGAGCAATTTGGGCATTGATGCCTACAAACAGGGCTGGTTGTCAAGTTAATAAAATTATTCTGAAATTTCAAGGGAGAGTTACAGTCAAACATGGCAGTAGAACATATATGATGGTCTTTTCATTCCAAAGGGATTAGGTTGTACTTCAATGGACAAATTAAATTGTGATGTGATAGGCTAGAATTTGAACTTTTAGTTTAAAACTTCTCATCAGTAACTGAGTGGAAAGTGGTTCATGAAACCAAGGTTTTTTGGAAAGCTTGGGCTTCTTACAATGACCCTGATCTCAGGGTTATTTTAGTTTGGATGTCTGTTTATTTCTATGGGTTGAACTCCTTTGACAGATGACACGCTTCATAGTGTGTTGTAGCCATGGATGTCTTTTACTGCACTGCTAGTGATGCAGCATAGAGTCCTGACATATCCAGGAGGTGTTGTCTGGTCCTCAGAGAAGAAGGGAGTATGGAAGCACTCACATGAGAAATTCCATAAAAAGTGTGAACTGGAGCACTTGGATTTTGTGTTGTTACTCTGTAGCTGAGAAATATAAATTTTTCCACTGCTGAAAGCATCCCAAGTAATTATCTGACCATCGCTGTGGAAATTGCTGCTCAGATTTAGCAATCCAACTTTGCAATCTTAGATACAGGGCTGAAATCAATTGTAAAAATGGCTGTGTTGCTAAAGCTATGGTGCCAGGAAGTCTGGATTCCCAAACATGTAAGGAGAAATGTTGCTACTATAACAAAAATTAATGAAATTGCTGGTGTTTAGCCACATGATAAGTGAGGGAGCCTATAAATTCAGCTGGGCTTTATGCACTAAGGGATTGTGCCATACCCCTTTTCCCTTAAATCATGAGTAGTCCCTCCTGTGGCCAAGGCAACTCAAGGCAATTGCTGTTTTTGTTTTTCATCTCAGATGTACAACTGTGAGTCACTGTGTGTCTCCTATGGAGGTTTAATACTTATTCTTCCTTGTTTGCCTCAGTCTGAAGCGAGCTGGTTAGACTGAAAAAAAATACATGTTATGTCTTTCACATGTGCAGAGCAATAACATTTACTGTTACATCTCTAAAATACGTGGGGCTGCCCTTCAGCCTTCCACTTCCCTGCAACATTTCATGGTGCACAGTACTGTATGTTCCCAGACTTCCTTCCACCTACTCCCTTCAATCTGCTCCCTCTCCCATAATTAAAGCTAGAAACTCTTTAACTGGTTGAAGAATTTTGCTTTTCCAGTTCAGCTTGGATATATCACCAACACTCAAAATGTTGTTGGAAATTTTGCAAACACATTGAGGTTTATCAGTGAAAATCTGCTTACTGAGGGAGAAAAGGGCATTTTTTGTGTATCTAGTGAGAAGGACTTGGGCTGCACCATATTTACAGCTAGCATGAAAGGTGTCTGGAAGCAGAGTTTTGACTCAAGTTTCTCTCTAGGCAGTTCTAAATTTTAGACAACTGCTCTGGGAAATTGGAAAGTCTTTGGCTTTTGTAAACAATCAATGCACTCCAAGATCGTTCAGACCTGTCATTTGAACCTGATGCTGTGGGTGATGCTGAGCTCCCAACTATCCAGATATTCGGCATCTAGCACTGAATGCTAGATACTTTCGCTGAAAACTGGCCTCTGTAGTACAATCTTGCTTTGTGAGAGGTGAATTTGGGATGTACCTGGCATCCTCCTATTGATCACCCCTTACATGGCTTAGTGTCAGCTGAGCCCATGCATCCCATTGCCCATTTCACCCTTACCCATGTACCCTGGTGGAGATTTGCTACTATATTGACTTGGGATGCGGATCAGACTTCAGCCTGACTGACAATTTTGAGGTGCTCACAGTGATGGGTTTGTCTGGGTTTTTCTTAGAAGACTGAGCAGGTGTGTGTAGTACAGCCTAGAAGCTCAGATGAGTTCCTGAACTTTCCTTTCTAGAGTTTTTTCCCTCTGCTTTTGTTCTTGGCAGAAAGGTCATAGATAAATTAGCTCAGACACATTTACAGTAGTGCAACCTCAGTGACAAGGACAACAGATGGAAACTCCCTTTTGTGCCCTGCAGTTGGGCCAGTGGCTCCTGCCCCTGCTGAACAGGGGTATGCACAAAGGCCAGGGCTGTGATCTGGGGCTGCCTTTACAGCTTCCTGGGAGGGGATCTCCAGAGCACAGGATGAAGTGGACAGCTGGGAATGATAATGTGCTAACCCACTGTGGAAATGTCCCTCAGAGCTTGAGCTGCTAGATGACTAACTGTGCATTACAGAAGCTGCACAGCCAGATGGGAAGCACCTGTTCTAGGAATTTTGCTATGTTGGTGTACAGCAGCCTTTCTCTTCTACTCTCCTCCCCCTGCCCGCCCCCCCCCCCCCCCCCCAATCTTTTAACTATCCTCACCTGGGGGGGGCCCCCCCTTTTTTTTTTTTTTCCCCCCCCCTCTCTTCTTGAGTCTGCTTCTAAAACACATTTGTTCCATATGAATGAAAATCAATGGATGAGTGACCAGCACAGCAAGCGATGAGCTTTGCTTGAAAATGTCCCATCTGTAAACTTTGGAGTGGTAAGAACATCCTCCAAACTGGTAAGCTTGGGGTGTTTCAAAATATACTTTTAGGAGCAGATAAGCCACAGAATGGAATGAAATGGCACAACTGCACTTGGCTAGTGTCATATAAGGACAAGCTGGTGCTAGAGGAGATGGAAATTAGCACAAGGAAGAAACATTCAGCAATTACCCAATACTCCTCACCTTCAAAGCTCTTAATAAAATTAAATCATTAGTCTTTACAACATTCAAGGTGATGAAAGGAGAGGGAAAGAATGAGGAACTGTTTGGGACTTCAGACTTTATGTATTCGTTCAACAATTTCCTGTTAATGTCTATTTAAATAAATTAACCTGAATGCTCAAGGTTATATTTGACACTGCAATCTACTTATCTACTTATAAGCTACTGAGGAAGAAGCATCAGGTGAATTAGTAGCTCTCTGGTTACGCATCTGCATTTCCCTGAGCACCTTCAGTTTAACAAACTTCCCTTTGGGCCTGCCTGCCCTGCATTCCACTGTCACATCCAGAAGTGTCAGGGAGGGGCAGAGTGACCCTCTGTTCAGAGGAGAGCAGAATCAATTGTGAAACTCACACTGACTCTGTCCACTTTATCATGAGAATGCTTCATCCCAAGGCATTTGCCTTAGTCATGACCAGCTCCAGGCTTTTGCCTAATTCAGACTGGAACTCTGGCCTAGTTCAGTTCAGGCACTCTGGTCTCATTTGCAGAAGTCACTTATGTTTTATCACCTGAACTTTTCTGGTTTGCTTAGGCAAGAGGAGAAGGAATAGGGAAGATTAGAGTTTGTGTATCCTTAATGTCCTGGGGTTACAGACTGTGGGAGTTCCCCTTTGCAAACAGTGCTATCAACTTGTGGTCTCTGAGGTTGCTTAAACCAAAACCGCCAAAGCTTTTGGAGATGTCCAATGGAGTGAATAATTTTACTTCCTTTCTGATAAAACTTACATGGCTGTAGAGGGAAGTCTGAAGATTTGGTTTCAGTATAATCTATAAACGAAAAAAGCCCAGGGCACTAGCAAAAGAAACTTCAAATGTGACTTGGAAAAAAAAAAAAAAAAAGGGTTTATGCAAGTTAAATAATTTCCAGTCCTCTCACAAGAATACTGAACACTGGTAATGCATAGAGCAGTTACATATCTCTTGGTTAGGTTAAGGCACAAGCATTACTGGCTGGTGCTTATGGCCTTAGTTTTGAAGCAAAGTGATTTCAGTGTCTTACAAAATTAACTTAAATAAAAGACAAAGATTCTGTCTCTTGCTAGTTCAAATAAAACTTGTTGCAGAGTATAACTGATGTCCAAATGTGCAAATATTAAGAAATAGTAACTCAGAAAGCTTCTCCAAATGTCAGGTGGAGAAGAGAGGAAGAAAGATTTTCTGGCACCAGGCTGATGTGATGAGGTGGAGGGAAGCCCCTGTGAAGACAGAAGGTGTGAGGGGCTCTCTGTAGCTGTAGGGCTATATTTGGGGATGGGAGTGCCACTGGCATGCATAAAGCGGCCTTGTCAAAGACATGCTCTGAGTCTCCCTGCCTTTTCCTGCCTGAACCACCTTCTCTGAGGTCAGGCTTGTTAGAGATGTTGGCTGAGGCTTGAGGGGAGGCTCAGTATCTGAAGGCGCTTGGAGTCTTTGCTTGCTTTTCACAGAGGTGGTATTTGGAAAGGGGGGGGGAGGGTGTTCTGTGCTTTGTGTGGTATGACAAAGCTTTATCCAAGCCTGTTTAAGAGGACAAAACTGAAAGATTCAGGCTTTGTGAGATAGCCCATATAGATCTGTACTTGATAATCCTGATTTGTCCTAGTTAGCTTGAGAGAGAAAGGCAGACAGGGAAGGCTTCAACTGCAGCAGCGTAACAAGAAAATACTGCATTAATTTGGGCCCAGCAGGGACCATATTAGAGAGAGAAAGTCTTTGTTCTTCTGTTGGTAAGAAAACACCATGCACTGGATGAATAAGATGCTTACAGTAACTGCCTGTATTCCTAATCAGAGCTGTCTCGTCCCTCTTCAATGTGTTTTGTTGGGTTTTTTTTAAATTATTTTTTAATAGTGCCCTACTTGAGACTGAGATCTCTGGACATCAGTGCTTGCCAGAATGACTGGGGATTCACAACAGACTTTCAGACTTGTGTCAGAAATAGAACCAAACATTGCTGGAAACTGCCCTGCTGTCAGACACATGCCATGCTCTGGGATAGCAGCTATACCACTGATTATACAGAACAGTAATCAGCAGCATATAAATGGGCTAAATGTTCCCATTTTCCCAGGATGGGTTTTAATCCACTACAGGAGTATGGCAGTCAGCTACAGTTGGAATGGCATGCTCCCTCTATTGAGGAAACTAGCTGGGTTCCACCTGCCTGATCACTGCTGGATTATTTGACAGGAGTCATCCATCTTCAGGTGAAGAGGAAATGGAAGCATTGAATTAATTTGTGATAGTTTTCAAAATGCTAGCTTTTGGCAACTAGAAGCTATCCTGAGTCTAAAAGCAGCATCTGGAACAGATCAAAGGGTTTTGATTCAGTACGTGGTGAATCTGTAAAGGGCATTTGGACATCTTACCCATGATGGCCACTGTTTTTTCCTAGTTTTAGGTTGCCTCCCTAAAGTTGCTTCAGTGACACCAACACACAATAATGTTGATGTTGTTTTTTTCATTTTGAGGTGTTAGTTTTTCTTAGAATACTTCGGATGTTTTTCCTGATGGATATTAAATTGCTGTGAGCCTCTGATCTCCTGCCTCTATTTTCTTTGCTAAACTGTAAACACAGTAGGGTCCAGAGATATTTTGAGGCCTTGATGACAGCTTTAGATGATGTGGCGATGTCAAGAAAGTGTAGCAATGCTTTATTGCTTAGAGGCTTACAGAGAAGATTTGCATAGGAGCACTTGTCATCAACTCGGGTTTGTTCTTGCTTCTGACTTTATGCAATTAATGGGCTTTTTGATAATTTCTGCTTTATGTAACACAGGAACTAAACTCAAATTTTTATCAAATTGTTAAAATGGCTCTGACTCACCTGTTTAGTGTATTAGAGTGTTCCCTCCATGGGCTCAGATTCAGTACCCAAGAGAAAATGACAGTGTTGCCTTGCCCAGAGTATTTCTTGACTGTAATGTAATATACTATTTTTTAGGTATGTCTTTCCTATATGTTTCCAAAGAGGAGAACTTATTTTTCTGTGGCTTGCCTTCTGAACTGTTACTCCTCATCCTTATGTTTACCTTAGTGACTCAGTGGCTACAGCAACCAAAGATGTGGCAAAAGTGAGTAGGTGAAAAACATGCCAACTACTTCAGATTTATCAGCTGGAGATAAGCAGGAGAGGCAGTCACACATAAACAACCATCTTTTGCAGTCCTTGGTGCAGAACCTTAATTGATTTGGTGAAGTATTTGGCTCTGTGAGGAAACCACTGAGAACTAAATTGGATGGGAAAATTTAAAGCCTGGTGGGAGAAGTTCAGCTGAGGTTAATTCTCTCCACTACTTGTCTCACTGAAAGCATTAATATTGATTTTACTGAAAGATTTAAAGTCTAGGTACTGAATCTAATGTTTTTGCCTGAGTACCTTGGAGGTGTGAAATTTTCTCCTGTTCCTCTATGTCATCTACATTTTAAAACTTACTAAGTACTCCCCCCTGCCCCAAAAGAAGAAGAAAATGATGTTCAGAATCACCTCAAGAGTTCACATAGAAAAAAGAAAGTTTAAATCTTCTAATGAGATGTGAAGAATGAAATAGATGGGATAGTGTTAATTCATGGAGACACCAAAATTTTAAAAGGAGATTTGCATGGGCACTCATAACTCCTCTACCTTGATTCTGTTAATAGTTTTGGTTTGTTACGATCTGGTACCAGAAATATACATGTACACATCTGGTCTTCCCCTTGGATTAAGTAAGTTATACCAGATGAGTACAACAGCAAAGCTATGACAGTAAGATGGCTTGGACAGAGTAAACAAACAAAAAAATTTGTTTTCAAGGGGAATTCTTAAGTTCTTTGATTGTTTGCCCATTAGCAATCTATGCAACAAAAGATCAGAGGAGAGTTGGTGTCGTGGGGCTTTAAATAATTTAGAAGCAGAAGCAATTGCTGGAGACTGTTTGAGGGAAATAAATAAATAAGTGCAAGAGAAGCATCTGGCTCAATCTGTCTGCCAAAAACCCAAAGAATAATGGAAAAAAAGCCTCTTTTTATCAAGTGTCTAGAAGAATTTTTGCCCTGAAGAGGCACGAGTAAGAACTTTTTTGCAGACCTTTCTTTCCCAGCTGAAACTATCAGATTACTTATGTCCTTTAAGTTAAGAATATAAATGTGTGATCAAGGAGGGGAAAGGACTAGTTAAATAGAGAACAGAAGGTGCTCATATGCTGCAAAATTAGTGCTGCAGTGATGCTGATTTAACGGTACTGTATGAAGGCTGGCATTGCTGATTGACCAGGGCTGCATGTTACAGGTGTATTGTATTTTTTAAAAAGGAACAAGTGGAATTTAAGAAAAATAGTATCTTTGATCTCTCAGTATGTAGGAGAAAGTATACAAAGTGTGAGTGGGACCCTAGTTAATCCTGAAACTCCTCTGAAAGGACAGACAAATCATCAGGAAATTATGGTCTGAGCGATAATTGGTCACTGTCTCCATTTGTTTTATTTCAAGCA
The DNA here is from genome assembly GCA_018697195.1 of Certhia americana. Classification (NCBI taxonomy): domain Eukaryota; kingdom Metazoa; phylum Chordata; class Aves; order Passeriformes; family Certhiidae; genus Certhia; species Certhia americana. The sequence goes on from CM031858.1 coordinate 67,572,064, forward strand.
CTAAAAAGTTCCCTCAATACAGAGTTTAACAGGAACATGTCTATAGTGCACTATCTGACCAGAGTGGATTCTACACCCGTTGAGTTCAAGGGGCCATTTTAACAGCAGTCCAAATCTGAGCTCAGACATCTAAAGAATAGCCATAAAAATGAGAGTTTCTCTATCTACAAATGCAGTTTAACACAAGTGTGTACTGAAGTGGACAGTGCTACTCTCTCCTACTGTACCACTGGAGACCAGGAAAAAGGTTTATAGAAGTGACACTGCTTCAAGTGTGACACAGAACTATGCAAGCAAACATGGAGCTCATTGGACCTATATTCAGCATGACTTACCTCTGTTTTGGAGGCATTGTCATGTTAAACAAAAATTCTAGATGACCAGGTTGCCCTGGTTCTTAGTCTAGCAGAAGACATAAATTATAACAAATGTTTACCCATAGCCCTGTATATGTTTTATTATTTTAGAATTTGTAGATATACAGATATAAAACTTACAAAGGGTGCAGCCAATTTCATATGTAATTCAGAAGGTTGAAAATAATACTGATTGCTTGCTCCTTCTCCTGAAACTTTAATGGCTATTAACCTTGCTTCAGATGAAAAACAGAAGAAAAAGAAAGCAAAATTAGATATGAATTGGAAAAATATATTTGTCTATATTTTAAAATCTCATGTGGTCTAAGCAGTGTTTTATATAGTCATGGGAGTATTTCTAAAGATGTCATCTTTGAATACTACTCCTTTGACTTTTGTGAAGATCTCTCTGAAATTCCTTGTTACTTACTCCAGTGCACAGAGAACAAAGTCCTTACCCTTATCCATACCCTTTTTTAGAACCTTCTGCATTACTAGTGTTTGTTTCTGCACTGAAAAGAAACCTACAGTTTCAGGCAGTGGGCAGCTCTGAATTTCCCAGGTCTCTAAATAATTTACTAAAATAATCACCCTACTTGCTGGTCAAAACAAAAGCAGGCATTCTGGAGCACTAAAGTGTTAATACAGGCGCACCTAAAGAGCTGTAAAAATAGTTGGAAAATATTTTTCATGTGTCTGCAGGAGAAATCACCTGCTTTCCCGTATGAAGGGCGTCCAATTTGAACACTACATAGAAAGAATGTTTTCATGGCTAATTAAGACAATTAGGCTTTACATGAATGATCTCGAAGCAGGTGCTGATGGACGTGTTTGGGAGTTATGTTCTGTAGTCTCTGACTGCATTGCACTTTGCACTTCCATGTAGATGCGTATTACTCAAATAACACTGGAATCTGCCCAGGGCACTTTGTTACCATTGCCTACCTGCCCTTCCCTTCCCAGACAATTGCCTTTTAAAATGTAGCGGGAAAGATCAAAAGCATTATTACAGTGAAATTAAAAGGGGTAGAAATTGGCCATTTATGTAGCAGGTTCTTTTCATGTCTGTGCATAGACTTGCCAATTAGGTTTCTCTTTTCTCAGTCAGAGATGTTAACCTGTGCTGCTTTTATCTTAAGATCTCTGCCCAGGTTTCTAAAGTGATTTGTGGTCATTTGAGATCTTCCTGCATTTTTGTCACTTGTTCCTGGGAAGAAGAGTGGCCCTAATAGAAAATGTCTTGCTATTTATAGACTGTCTCGGTGTGATGTCTCCTGCGGTTACATAGAGGAGGCAGCACACTGTCTATTTACTTTGCTTTTAGACCACCTGTCTCTCAGCTTGATTTTCTTATCATGGACTTGCTGCTGAGAATTTTTGTCTGTTTTCTTTTAGATTACTCTTTTGCAGTTGCATTCTACTCATCACTAGGATCTTGTCCAGCCCTTTCTTTTGATGCCTGACTTGGAGTCCTGGTTATAGAACATTTAGTCTAATGTGGCTGAGTGGAAATGGGAATGCTTTCTATAGGATCCAGAGCATGGGCTGAGCCTGGGGACCTGATACATGTCTGTATCTTAGGCACTATAGGAGCAGGATGCAGATAGGACAGTCGCTTGTAACTGGCAGTTGCAACTTACTCCTGGGTACAGGAGATGGCTGCACTTTCTGAGTTATCCACCTAAATGTCTCTGTTGCATTAATCACAGTTATATTAACCCATATCTTTTACTTCAGATTTTTTTACTGCAGTGTAGGAGAGGATCTGATAAACAGCAAAGCAAAAATGGGTACTTGTGTCCTCTTTAAATGCTCAAACTGAATTCTAATAAATTGTTGAGAGGACATTAAGCTCCAGAAACAAGCTGTGAAGTACTTGGTTAAAATTCTTTTAACATCCTTATATTTTACTTGATTCAATCCTAATTCACTGATAACATCCTAGAGTCTATAGTAACAACATTAGAGGTGAAATCCTCACCCTCTTGAAGCCAACAGGCAATCCTTTACCCAAGATTTTGTACTTGTTTGTACACTGTGGCTCCTGATATCCCCCAAATGGGACATCCTCTGATATCTTCAGTGGAGCAGGAAATACCAAGGGGATTTCTCAGACTGGGGGAACATATGAGGAAGTGTTCATCTGAGGCCGCTAAAGACTATGGCCTAATATCAACTCTGCATTTGCTGCTGTTATAAAGTTGTAATGAGAAGGTATGTTGGGAAAGGGCCTTGTCAAACACTAAGAAGTCTGTGTCCTCCTGGGTGAGAACAATTGGCAGGACACAGATGAAAAATAGAGTTATGTTCCACCCATCTAGTTATGGTTTGCAGTGAAATGAAGTAGGGACAAAGCTCCCCTTCTCCTGAAAGGGTAATCAGCACCTTGGGCACCACTGTGAGCTTGCCAGTGAGCTCAGTAAGGACAGGGTCTTCTCTGAAGCAGATGTGGCCTGGTGTACTTGGATTGATCCTCCTGATCTATAGATTTAGGGGCTTGACCCCAAACACCTTAAATTTTTCTCCTTTATGCAAGCTGCTGGATTATAAACTGCATCAGCAGCAATGCAGGTGGTGTGTCCTGGGCTGATGCTACACGTGTGGTAGCCTCTGGAAAAAGCCAAGGCAGGACATTGTGATGGCAGTCATGAGTTGCCTCAACTTCTTCTGACCGAGTAGTAAGGGAGAAAGGAACCCGACTTCAAAGAATCTTATATAATTCTGGCATTTTTTCCACATCTGTGTAATCTTTTCATTTCCCATAACTGTGCCCAGGAGAACAGAAGACCACTCTAAATGGTGGGACCTGACCTTTTTGATCTCTGGCTCGTGCTTCTCAAGCTGTGAATTCCCCCTGAATGAATATACCTCTTATCTTTCTGTTCGTGGCAAACCAAAGGAAGTGACAGAAACAAATGACTCTAAACAAATGCATATTGTTAGCTAGGCCAGTGATGTGCACAGTAAGAAGCAGCATTTAACTGGCACATGCCAGCAGACAAATTCATCATACTTTGAATTCACTCAGAGTGTAGCCTGTGCCTCTGTGTCAAGGCATCTCAAGCTGACTGAGACCTGTTGAGGGAACAGAATTCACTTATGCAATAAATACTTACTAAAACAAAGGCAATACCAAAGTCTGTATTCAATATCTAATTAAATATTTTCTTAATGTGTTATGCCCATTTATAGAATGTGAAACCTGACTTTAGTCCCCTGGGAGCAGGCCAGTAAAGAATAGCATTACAAATATTTATTTACCTCTCTTGTCCCTCACTGGCTTTATTTTAATGGGTGTGCAGAAACGCATGAAAGCTACAGGCGAGGAAAAGCCCCCGGGAAAACCCTTTGTAACTGGATGAATTGGAAAAACAAACTCTAGGGTGCTCATTTGCCATGAATCGCTTTTCAAATCACGTGCGGAAAATGAATGAGGCGTCTGTGAATCTAATTCCCTTTGTCCCAGTTGTAAAGCAGATCAGCACAATAGGCAAGGCACGCGGCCAGCAAAGCAAGAGGTGGAAAGCAGGCACCATTCAGTGAATTCATTTTCAGTCAATTCCAGTGTCGCTTGCTCCTTTTCTTCTCAACAGATTTAAAGAACAAACAAAACCCTGTGATCCCTGGGAAATGCCTCTGGTAAGGGCTGCTGCTGAAGTCCTGCTAAGCCCAGTGGCAATGGCAAAGAACATGAATCCTTCCCACTGTCACGCTGGGTTCCTTGTCATTCCAAGTGGGAGGACAGAAAGCACATCATCACAGCCTCATTGCACATTAGGAAAGCAACTGGTCAGTGCATTGAAGAACCTGTTTCATCCCAGCGGTAAAAAAGTTAAAGACCTAGGGTCTTCCTATTTTTTTTTAACCTACCTTCAAGATAAAAATCTTAGTCATCTCTTTCATGCTAAACTGGGTTTTTCATAGTGGTTTATATTATTCTGAATTAAGTTACATTATTTCCTCTTTATTATCTTCTAAATATAGTTAGATCTGTGTGTGTAAGAACCAAAACCAACTCTACCTGAAACACAGAAAATATTTTAGATGTGACACCCTGTGCAGGTTTGGGAGTGTAACCCTTCCATTCACTGTCTGGCTTATAAGCATCACTCACTACATAAGAACAACTCTGTTGAGCAGCTAAAAGGAAAATGGAAATGTAAAAAATTCTCACCACAGCTTTTGTAATATATTTCCAAGTTGTCCTCTTTGCAGACTGTGTGTGTAGGCCATTCTGTGCTGGCATTGATGTAAAGCAGGACTAAGATGAAAAGAAGAGCATTTGATGTCTTCATGGTGGTGGTGGTAGTTTGCAGGATCACTTCTGTCTCTTGCTAACACTCTGGAGGGAGGTGTTCCTTCCTTTCTCCAAGGGACACGGGACATGCAACATTCGTGCTTGCAAAAGGGTTAAGTGAGCCAGTGCAGCCTCAGCTTCCCACAAGATGGTATAAACAAGAGGCTAATCAGAATTGGAGGGTGTTATTTCCGTGTACTCAGACTTCTGCTTTCTGCTTGGTGTTAAACTAATGACAAATGAGCTAATCACACCTACTCACTGCCCGGCATAGTCCTGCCTTGGTGCCTGCTGGAACAATGCAGCAATGTGTTTATTTCTCCTTCTGCTGCCAGTTTCTTCTCTTGAAGTCAAAGCATTTGGGACAAGGCTTCAGACAGGCTTATTTTGCAGCTTCTGGATGAAAAAAAAAGCTGCAATCCAAATTTCTCCATCTCAATCACACAAAGTCAGCCCAAATTTTGGAAGTTGAACAGTTTGGTCTCCATGTTTTTCCTAGTAACAAATCTGTCGTCTGGAGGGAAAGGAGGTGTGTCTGATAAAGCTGACACTACATAAGCAAGTCTTGAAACTTTTGGGAATTAATTCTTTCTACTTGACTGTGTTAAATCCTTCATTTACATTGATTTTGTTTAGTGTTTTTTAGGAATATACAATTTAGCAGTATACCCGTTGGATAAACCTAGACCTAATTTTTTTCCTCCTGTCTTCCTGGTTACTTAATGGCCCTCTAAAATGTGAAAATGTGCATTTTTTATTTGCACTAGCTCTTTTAAAGCTGTGCTTTATGCAGAAATTAGTGGCTGGTGCAGATGGCAGCGATTGATCAGTAAGGGAAGGAGGGAGAATTCCTTCATCTCCAGTAAAATTCTGTGATTCAGTTTAAGATCCAGGGCTGGAATAGAATTTCAAACTGCAGTTGCCAGAAAGGTCTTTTTCTGGACAGAGCACCAACTGGAAAAATGCTACAAGCTGAATTCAACCCTAAAGCAAGTGTCTGCAATAGTCTGCTCTGAGCTCAAGACAAGGAGAAATTGGCTCTGTAGCATAACAGAGTTGGGTAAAAGTTACCTTTGGCCATCTCAGTCTTTCTTGCTCTGAAGGCTGCAAATATCATTTGCTCTGCCACTAAGTAAAGCTGAACAGGGGAAAGCTTACATGGTTTAGTAAACAGGAAAGCACCTAACAAGATAATTATGAAATACTGCTAAATGGTAGAGCTATTCTTCAGGCAAAATCCTGGCCTCAGTAAAGGTAATAAAAGTAATCCCACAGATTAAAGAGGCAGCCAAGATTTCAACCACGATGTATTAAATTTAAAAGCCATTTCAGTGCAATCCAAGAGACCTTGCTTTAAATAATGAGGCTCAGTCTTGCTTCATATTTTTGGATGTTATCATAATGGTAAATTTTATGTCCAGGACCAGAGTGAGAATCCAGGCAACTGTCCTTAGGCATGGAACATATATGAGTCACATAATGAGATCTGAATTACAGATCTGGTTTCACTGGACTTGAGTTGTACCCTGCAGATAGTTGACAAAAGCAAGAGCAATTGAAAAGGGAATAGTAGGGAGAGATAATGTCTAGGATTACTGTAATACATTTAAACTAAAATCACATAAAGTAAAAGTCTCTTCCCACAAAGCTCTACGAAGACTGTGAAAATTGTATATAGCAATATATTACAAAACACAAAGTACTTCAGATCAGGACCTTGAGAACACAATTTCCAGATTTATATTTTTTTTTTTAGGAAAAATATCATCATGGTCTTTCACTTAAAATGTTAGGCTAATGCTCAATAGCAACGAAAAAGCAAATGAAAAATAGGATAAATGCTTCAAAGAGAAATCCACTGGGGATCATTCAATTAACAAACCGAATCAGGATCAGGACTTTTCCTGAGATGAAAACCATTGAAAGCTGCAAAAATACATGGAGAAAGCAAGGTTTCTTGGTCTGCTATGACTCTTCTCTGCATTCCTGCTTGTCCACACTGCTGGGAGCAAGTTACTGAATTAAATGGAACTTTGATCTGGACTAAAATGGTTTTCCTGGACAATGGGCTTTTCTTTGCCACTCTTCCCTCTGCCTGCCCCATCCTGTTGGAGCAGTGTTGCCATTGGTTGTGGCTTTTGAAGTCTGACTCCAAACAGTCCTCTTGGCAGAGGGCTGCTTCACTGCAGATGCCTCAGTGTCGTTGCCTTGCCTTGTAGTGATTTTGGTCTAAGAACAAACAGACAGCCTGGGAACATAAAACAACACTGGACTTGTGGGATACAAGTCTTCCTGCTTCACTGGAAGTAGGATGCCAGAGGTAGATCTAGCAGAAACCAAACACGACTTTGTAGAGCTTGGGAGCTCTGATATGCACAGACACTGCTTCCCCGTCTGGTGCATAGACTCTCTCTTGCTCTTTTAAGACAGCTCTTTCATCCCTTATTTTTGGCAGTGCTCCTGACACTGACTCAAAATGACAAGTCACAAGATTTTTTTTTGTGAATGCGAGGTTGGAATGTGTGTCTCAAGCAGGTTTTGGGTAGCCAATGTTCTGAGGGGAAACAGCCATAATATAGCTAATGTTTTGGAAAGCCATGCTGTCACTTCCACTTTGTCCCACCATGTTGTTCTTTCTCAGTGGGAAGGGAATTTTACTTGGAGTGGTTCAAGTTTTACAGCATATACTGCAGACACTGTTTCGCCATTTCATTCCCTGTGTAATCCTTGTATCTCCTAGAAAGAGCTTTATTACCAACTCCATATGTTCTGAGAACTACTTTCCCTTCAAACAGCCAAAGCCTGTGGGATGAGAAACTACATCTAAATGAAGTGGTATCAGTTCTGGCAGAGGGAATTCTGTTTTGGCACATTGCTTATCTGGCTAACAAGTATGTTTCTTTATCTGCCTGACTGAAGGTTTTGACCATGGAGATAAACAGCTCAAAAATGTCTGCAAAGAAAGTTATTTACCTAGACAGGCAGTGTCTTCATATATCTAGAGGATCCTTGACCTTGATCAGATGTTTCTGACATATCAAAGAGTGAAAAAATCTCTTGTTCCCTATCAAGAAGATTATTTAATGTATAATGTAATTGGGAAGAGTAAAAAGATACAAGGCATACTGGTAAACAGATAACATTACATTGGTGTCTATAACTTCTTGGATTGTCTGAAACAAGATTGCTGATATAGCAAATTACCTCCCCCCCGCCATCTCCAAATGCATGGTTTGTGCTCACACAGCATCCTTGCCCTTGAATTGTTTACTCTGTGGGTTCCCTGCAGAAGCTTAGCTAGCCATGGGCATTGGTGGTCAGGAAGGGTGACGTCTTGCTTGCATTCATATAGCTGCACCTACGTTGTGACTTTTGCCAAAATAGTTACAGGTGTGTTGTTTTTCCTGTCCTCCCAACCAAGTACTTGTGTTCACAGAACTTTTTCAAATGTAGACCTGGATAATGCTTCACCTCTGCAATGGGGTTTCCTCTTAAGAGCGTGTTTTATTTAAGGTTTTGTTTTTTTTTTTCTCTATTGAGCAAGTCCAATTGGTTAGGTTTTGGCTAGGTGACTCCTAACCAAAGTTTAAGTTCTTTCTTTCAAGCCAAAATCTTTCTTTCTTGCTTTTGGCATCTTTGCATGCCTGTATCATACAATGAAATGTTGCCAGAGGGAAAACTTTGTATTGAAAGCTTTGCTGATTTATCTTCCTTTCTCTTGCAATTCACTCTGAACAAAAGCTTTCAGCTTTATATATCTTAGCATGGATCTCCTTCTAGTCAAAGACAATTTCTCAGGAAACAGTCAAGACTTTCCAAGGGTGATAGCTTTTCTCTCCATAAAAGTAAAATTTTCCTACTGTGCCTGTAATAGTGTATTTAATATTTTAGTTCAAAAAGAACAGGTCCCAGAAATGCAATACAGGCTAATGTGCCACCCTTTCACCCACTTTCTAGCTGTACCTGAGAGAAGGTAAGTTTTGTTTTCTGAGATTTCCAGTGCTGGGGATGCTTGAGGTGCTATGCCCTCAGCAGCATGTCTGGTGGGGCTCATGCACCTTGTCAGCTCTGCCAGGAGTAGAGACCAGTGGAGCCTGAGGCCCTCAAGGCTTCTTCCTTCCATAGGGCATGAAAGTTTCAGGGACCCACCAGCCCTTAGCTACCAACCCAGCACCTCGAGTGGGAACCCAGCTGGTCCAGTCACCCCTTGTCTTCTCAATTGCTTCAAGACCAAACCAAGGGGCTGAGAGCGTTGCAAAATTACAAAATTTGATGCAAGCAGGACTTGCAGATGGGGCCGATGTTCTGTAATTTTTGTAACCCCTGTAAAGCTGAGCTTTGCTGAGTCCTGCCATGTTCTCAGCACAAGCCTTTAGCGGCTGCCTCGGGCTGAACTGCTTTTTAGAATTGTCTGCTCTTCATGGAACACTGGTGCTGTTTGGAATATATAGCATAAGTCTACATGGTTTTATGCAGGCCAGGTTTTAATTTCACTTTGACACCTTATGTAGTAGCAGACTACTTCTGTTAGCCACCTTTTTAATTTTAACAACTCATTTTAAAATTGAAGACATAAGGAAAATGGAGGAGTCAGTAGTATGGAGACAAGGAAAGAACTTTCTTCTCTTTATCATTTATATTAAATGTTCAGAAAACTAAGTTTGTGTGTTGTTACAACTTTTCAGGACTCCATCTGGAGTCTACAGCCTGTATGACAGACTAAAGTTTCCTGGCTCATCTGCTGCCAAATGGAGAGAGTGTGTGCTTGCACCAACATACACACCTTAGGCTGCGTAGCTGTAACAGATGTGTGCAGTGTAAAGCCTTTCCCTCTCATTAAAATCTAGTCTTTCCTGGAGTAAACTGGTGGGCAGTCACAGAAAAATGTGAAATTAGGCTGCTATCATAAAGCAACTATGTTCCTCATGTTCAGAAGAGGGCCACAGAAATGATCAGAGGGATAGAACACTCCTGTGAGGAAAGGCTGACAGAGCTGGAATTGTTCAGCCTGGAGAAGAAAAAGTTACAAGGACATCTTATTGCAGCCTTTCAATAGTTAAAGAAGGCTTACAAGAAATATGGAGGCAGGGTTTTAAATTATGTCTGTAGGAATAAGATGAGAGTTATTGCTTTGAAGTTATAAGAGTAAATTTAGATTAAGTATAAGGAAAAAGTTTTTTATGATGAGGTTGGTGAAATACAGGAGTAGGTTGCCCAAAGAGTCTGGAAACATTCAAGGCCAGGTTAGATCTAGCTCTGAGCAACCTGATCTTGTTTAAGATGTACCTGCTTATTGCAAGGGGTTGCACTGGATGACTTTAAACTTTCTCCAAACCATTCTGTGATCCTAGAGCAGGAAGGTGAGTTTTATATACTATCCCTCTGCCATTTGTTTGCATGCATGAGAAAATGTAGGATAAGTTTGTTCTGCTGCTGTCTGGAGGGGACAGCCATGCTTGTGATTTGCCTAGGGTAGCATATGTCCATGAAAAGTGAAATTGACAGAGTTTGGGATGTTATTCTTGGTCTAGTGTTGTAGTGTCTGTCAATTTGTCCTCAGTGTGCACCTTTGCATAAGGGAATGGGAAGGAGGAAAGCAGGCTCAGTAACACTGAACAGAGACCATGACACATGCATACATTTATTTGGGGTTTACATCACATGTTCACAATGCAAATGTATGTGGTCTAAGGCTGAAAAGGAATTCTGGCCTTGGAGACAAGTGGGCTCCAAAATCATAGTCAGGATAAAAGTGGCAGAGACAGCTTTGGTGCAAAGAAAAAAGTATTCATTTACTTCTGCCTCTCCTCTCCTCAGTTCCACCAACCAGTCTCAGTAGCTGTGCAGAATTATTGCTGCAGCAGTTAGGTTTTGAGGTGGGTGGGAATTTTCTGGTGGATGCTGTTCTCCTTAGAAAATACCACTTCACTGAATTCAAAGCTTCTTATGAAAGTGCTGGTACAATATTGTGGAAATGTGCTTTACCAGAAGAGGAATTTTCTCAGCACTAGGACCAAGCACTGCAATTATAAGAAAGCTCCACTTCCAGAGTAGCCTGTATGGATTAAGGGATTTTTTCACTTCTCAAGAACTGGAGCTCAAAACATGGGGTCTTCTCCTGGGGTAAGAGGTCTGATCTCCCTTGGAGGGGGCATCCTGTTCAGATGACGCTCAGAATGGGAGAAGCTTTGAAACCTCAACTTCAAAGGAGCGAGAAAAGGTGTTTCATACTGCTGTATTCTCCCTTCCATGAACTGCCTCTCAGTGCATGGCTTTGGTGAGGCACCTTCAGTTAGGTGTGGAAACAGCCTCTGGTTTAGCATGAACTTGGCAGGTGTCACTATGTCAGAAGTCAGTCTCTCATGTGTTATCTATGACAGTGCTTGTGAGCAGGTCTTCAGACAAGCAATGGTGTTAAACTGGTGTTGAATCAGGATCACAGTGATCAATGGCTTCTGTCAAAACCCAGTAGCCCTTCTGGACAGACTGAATTTGTTTGCCAACACCGAGGTGCTGGAGTGTAATTTTGGATCAATGCAGATCAGTGCACATTAGGCAGTAAGGAACAGCACACCAGGACAGTTGCATTGAGTCATGTAGTATCCGTCCATTTTTGCGACTCTAGCAGAAATGTTTCCCCATTCCTGGTGGAAGTGTTTCTCCATCTTGGCTAATGGAGTTTTCTCTGTGTTCATGGGGAAATGCCTGTAGAATAAGCTCAGTTCCCTGCCTAGGAAATGCTCAGCAGTGTCCAGACACTCCTTTCATAATATGCCCTGGGACCTTGTGATAGAGCAGCCTCAGCCAAGGACTAGTTAATGTTTGATCTAAGGAGCAGAGTTCCTGGCTCTGCAGACAAATTCCGTTTGCAGGTGACTCAACAGGGCAGGAAGTGATATCTATGGGTATCAGGTATCTACAGCCAATGCACACAGTGCAGTGGTATGGAATTTCGTATTTGCGCAAGTATTATGTTGGGGAACTTGGCAACTCAGCAGGGTTTTAGATTGAACAGTCATCTTCAAGCAGGGATAAATGTCTAAAATAGCTGCCCTTGTGCTTCTGGATCACCTGGCACTGATAGTTCCTTCACTAAAATGATCCAGTTGAGTTCCACAGAGGCCTGATGTGAAGTCTTTAAAAATGGTCTCATAATCATATGCAGGGATATATGTAAAGAAGCATCAGTTCAAAGTGAGAACTGCAAAAAGAAGAGCAATTGAAAGTAGAATTCTCTTACCAGCATCAGATATTGTGAACAAGCAGCTCGGCCCTTCCAAGCGAGGAGGCAGGGCTGAAATTAGGCAATAGTTTGGGATTTCATTCAACTGCTATTCCATTTGTTCTCTTTTGGTACCTGAGTGTTCCTTAACCTGTGTTTCTCTTCTCCTTTCTGATTGATGGGTGGGGATGTTGGATTTGTTTGGACACATGCTAAAAAAGGAGGCAGAGGAACCACAGATGAAGAAAGACTAAGCTTAAATCAGATTCTTATGGATTTAAGGAGTGAATTTCAGACTGGTCACCCTACTGCCAGAAAGTTGTGAGTCTGATGCAAATGAATTTTATAGCTTCTGCTGACACTCTCCCAGCTACATTCTTCCAGAAGTGTGCTCAGGGAGTTTGCAGTTGCTTTCAGCAAAGCTATTCCTGAGTATATCCTGCTGTTCTCTGACTGTAGAAACACAGGTTTTCTGAGTGTACCCTAGCCATCAGCACAATGCCAACAGGGAGGTTACATGCTCAGTGACTTGTGCTGCTCAAATGCTGCTTCAGTGGAAGACATCACTCCCTCCGCATTGAACATTTTTGTAATCGTGCACAGAGAGCTTGGCTGCTGCAACTGCATCTAAGTGGGGGAGTGGGAGTGAGTGGAGGAGGAGATGCTGTATCCATCCCTTCCTTTGGCCCTCAGGAAACAGAGGTGATGCAGGGGTGGCTTCAGCTGAGGTGCAGGGTTCAGACTGCATGAAGTCTCAGTTCTCTGTCTCCCAAGAGTGCCAGTGCAGACAGCTATTCTCCATCCTGCTACCTCAGCCAGGCGCTCCAGCAGGCACAGGTTGGTGTGGATTGCATCTGATGTGAGGGTGGGATAGAACTGAGTGCAATCTGTGACGGGAATTTGCCAACAAGGCAGCAATTATAGATATGGGATTATATGTGCGATGGACCATTGCCACTTCCGTAATGTTTCTAGAGAGAATGACAGGAGCCATTTTAGGATGAGGCTGCAACTCCCTCTTCTGTGTCAGGGATCCTTCTCTAGCTGTACAAGAAGATTACGAAGTCCAGAAGCAGACAGCTGTAATCTGTGTATTACTCCTGGTTCCTGCTGAGACAAAACAGTGAGAAAAACAGTGAGCTTCTTTCAGTGGTGCCAAGCAGTAGGACAGAGGTGATGGGCAAAAACAGATGTATAGGAAGTTTCACCAAACATGAGTAAGAACTTTACTTCTTGAGTGACTGGTTACTAGAACAGATTGCCCAGAGAAGCTGAGGTGTCTCTTTCTCTGCAGACACTCAAAAGCCATCTGGACAGAATCCTGAGTAACGTGCTGTAGGGAGTCGGGCTTGACCAGGCAGGTTGGACTAGATGACCTCCCGTGGTACCTTCCTGCCTTAACTGTTCTGTGAGTGTGATATTTGGTCTGGGTCCTGGTCTGATATCCCATTGCAATGCTAACACTGCTATTGTGCCTCTTCAGGGAGCCAAACTTTCTTTATGAGAGTTTCTTAGGGATGGGGCAAGTAATATATTAGGGTAGGCTGCTTTTTCTCAATGGATATTCAGAGATCATCATCTGGGAGAGTTTCCAGCTCATTTCAGCTTTTGTTTCCTTAATAGAAGTCAGTATGGATCAGAGCCATAAGGTATTTCTAGTAAGCAGATTTCCAGACATCTAAAATTAATTATGGATCTTCTTGTCCCAAGAGATCAGTGAACCCATGGATAGATTTCTTCAGAAAACCCTGTCTGCCTTTGTGTGATAGCTTGCCCTTCCAAATAGGCAAATATAGGCTTTCTGAGTTAGCAAGGACATTACAGTTTGGACTAGCTAAGCCAGATTTGGATGCTGCTGAGATGAAAAAGTGGGATTTTTTTTTAGAGTTTCCTCTGGCAGAGAAAAGTTTCACTAGCATTCTTGGTCAAAGCCTGTCTGAATCTGTTTCCTAGCAGAAAACGTGCTCATCTTTCCTCCCACTTCTGTCACAGTCTCTTCCAGAGGATTATGGTGGTGGGAAGGAGCAATTGCATTGGTTTTGAGGACTCAGTTTGCTGTGAGCACCCCAGCCTGTACTCCATGCTGTCTGGAAAGAATGACGTGAGGAAATAGGATCTCAGAGCCTGGGGAGAAGCTTTGCAGACCACCTGGCTTTCAAATTCCTGGCACTGTTCAAACTTGTCTCTGTAGGAAATCCATGTTCTAAGTCAAGCTCAGGTCACATGAGAAAATGAATTTGGCAGGAATATTATGATTCCCTACTGATCTGCCAACAAATCCACCCCAAGCATCTTGCTCCATGGCTCTACAAGAATAGAGCAGCACAACTGACAGCCCAGTCTAGAAAAGAGGTACTTATGGAAGTGCCTGGAGGTGGCTTGTGCTGGCTCTCATGATCCAATGCTGCTGCAAGCTGACTTCCCCTAGCACTGCATTCTCCTTTTACAGAAAAATAAAAGGTAAGGGCTGGGGAAGAGCTTGAAAGCAAAGAGAATTAAGGTGGCAGGAAAGAAGACATTCCTTTGTCTTAGTTCCTACTGTCCTGGGAAGACCTTCATTCTCCTGGGAGCTATTTAGCCACTCAAAAAGTGTACAGATGTAGGGACAATTCGTACTTCTGTGTCCATCTGACCTCCTCTGACATCATGAGTAGCAATTGGTGAGTTGTTGCTGTTGCATTTAAGTACTGTCTTGTGCATTGTTTTTTCCCAAAATACCTCAGCTTCAGAGCAAGGTGCATAAAGAAAATGAAATTCAAAATGACTTTGGCACAATTATAGTAGAAATAAGCAGCTATTGAGCTTAATGCAGATGCCATGATGGGAAATATAATCCCATTTCCTCTCCTTTTTTTCTCTTTTGTGATAGGTGCTCTATTATCAACTTTATATGGGGTGTTCAAAAATTTTATTGCATTGGGCAAATTTGGGAATTGGGAGGTCCCTTTATTACAAAAGGCAGAGGTTTTTGAGATGGGCTGTCAACAATTTACAATGCTTTGACATCCCTTCAAGGTGACTGGATGATGTGCTTTGTACAGAAGTGCCCCTGGGGGCAGTATAACTGGAAACACTGTATTGTCTCTTCAGGCCGCAAATTTTAGAAAATTAGAGGCCTGAAATTAGATATGTAAATCAGTTCTTCTGTATGCATAAGCACAAACATAACAGTGGAAGGTCCTGATTTTCAGAGTTGTTGCTGTAAGGTCTAACTGTGGGCACTCAAGGCTGAAACTGTGAACTGAGGTGTTTCCTAGAGGAACTGAATAACCACACTTTTGAATAATTTTCCTTTAGGTTTGTGAATGTGACTGTGTATGTGTTTATGTGTTTATTGTTATATAAATATAAGACTTACATATATTTACTTATAGAAGACATATATGTATAAGCAAATAAATATACAACTAATACAACATATTCTTTATATACATTTATATTTGAATTACCTTAGTTCTGCTAGGAGACAATTAGAAATATATAATTATTCACTGAAGCAGAGAACAACCTGGAGAAAATATTTTAAAATCCAGGCATGAGAAAAGCAACTGAGACTGATGACATAGGTCCCTCCCCTGGTAATCATGGAAATAGAGTGGGTATGGCTGCAGTCACAGCAGCATTGTGGATACAACAGCATTTTGCTTTCCTTCAGATTGTCTTATCCAGTGCTGTCCTCTCTTTAGGGGGATAGGTAAAGGTGACAGGCAGGAGCCTGAGAGCAGAGTTCTTGAAATGGCTGAGGTCTGGATTCTAGAAGCTGAATCTGTTGGCTTTATGTGTGATGGAGTTATATCTGCTCTGTGGCTCTCAGGGAATCAAAGCTGCTCTGGTTAGTTAGTGGGAAAGGCTTCTGGTCCCTCTTTGCACTGACCAAATATGTGAGCAGCAGGAGAAGGCAGCAAATAGGCTGAAGGAGCCAAATTATTTCAAAGGCAAATTATTTCACCTTTTGGTGAAAGGGCACCTGCCTGAGGCTGAACAAGGCACCCTTTTCCTTCCCTATGCAGGTGGGGGAAGCTGGATGCCAACAGTGCCCCAAAGGGTGGTTGTATACCAGGAATCATTTTCAAGGTGAAAACACTGATTTGCCAGCACCCTCAAAAATTGCAGAGGCTAAGGGAGGGAATTAAGCCTTGTACCATGCTCAGACGGGTGCTCTGGATGCCTGGTGGCCCGTTAAGGAGTCAATTAAACCATGTAGTTAGAGCTGGGATACACACAGCTGACAGCAATGGAAAGTACAGGATGCAAGACTTGCATACCAGGGGGAAAGGAAACAGATCGAAAGCTTTCCCTTAACACTTTTTCTGGATGTGTCTTGCTGCCATTAGAGCTTTCTCTAACAATTTTAGACTTGGATTTTGCCAGGAGGGGCTGTGGGCCCTCCCTGCTGGGAGGGTTGGAAGAGGAGAGAAGAGGGATGGCCAGGTCCGCCTGGAGATGTCCTGGGTGCTTCCACACATCTATTTCCAGGAGAGCCACCTGATGGTGCTGTTTGTTCAAGTTCTCGGCCGCCGAGGCCCCTCCGAGCCTGCAGAGCTGTGCGTGGACCTGCATGTAGATCTGCCTTATCACAGGGTGTTTAATTAATAAATAAATGTTAAAAAAAGGGCTACATCACCCACCTGGCTCTGGCAGTGGGACCTCACCTCTCTGTGAGGCCTTGGGGCAATAACAGATGGGTTTTTAAGCTCAATTTCAAGAAAGTACCTTGGAAAAGGTCTGGGGGGAGGCCAGGCTTGGGTTTCTCTGTGTTTTGTAAAGGCTGACGATGGCTTACTAGGTTTTCCTAATTTATTTTGCATTCTCCTCACAGTTTCCATTGTGGAGCTTTCCCGTACAAGGATTAACCATCACAAGCGGTGCAGTGCAGCTCTGGCAACCTCCCTGGAAAACACGCATCCTGAATAATGATGACTGCTGAAAGCAGGACAGAAAAAATACACCCTTCTGCTCCTTAAATCAGCACTGGCTAGCAGCACCCCAGACAAAGAGCAGTGCTGGGTGACACCCCCATTCCCACAGCCTGCCCCCCTTGCAAACCTGGCTCACTCTCTACAGGAGCTCCCATCAAAGCATGCAGGCAAGGCAAGAAATTCAAACTGTGGGGCATGCTCCTGCCCAACATCGCACATCTATTTGTGGGGCCAGGCTCCCCAGTTCCTCTGGAGGGTATAGACTTGTGTTTTCCATTTTAGGCACCAAGATCTGCAGTTAAGGACTAGCAGTGCTTGAGGTGATGAACAATCAGGGCCAGCATGTGGGGAGAACAAGCAGCTCAGCCTCCTGCCTTGCTTGGTACACTTTCTGCTTGTGACAGAGGGCAGGAATTAATACTTAGCCCAGTTTGCCCTACTCACTCCTGCCACAGGCAGTACCACCAGTGGGTCTTGCTGAAGTAAACAGGCTGGCTTCTCATTTGTTTCTTGCTGTCAAGATGATGAGTCCAACTAGATTTCTTTCTGTTTGTGTTTGCTGCTTGTTTGTGCTGACAAAACACATGCATAGTTTGTAGTTCCCTCATTTCAGATGGTTGCTGTTCCATTTTAATGTGAGGCACTTCGTTGGAGGTCATTTACTCAGTATGTTGCTGGGCCATTTACAAATATGAACTGATGAATATTTCATCATCGTTCACCAGGAATTCTATTGAAGTGTAGAGCTTCATGGCAGTGAGTCGTATGTGATGCACTCAACCTGAAATCATTTGTTTTCAGCATCTCTCATCAGGCACACTAACAGCTGACGTTTGGAAGAGGGAGGAATACATATATGTATTAATACAATACTCTTTATCTCTCCTTGATTCTACTTAAATATCCGTGGACTCAGTGTTGCTTGGGGAAGGGGCTCTTTCAATGAAATAGCAAGAGCAGCCATCTAATCCCATTCACTGTAAGTGCAATACCCAGTCTTCCTTTCCTTCCCGCAGTGCCACACCTCCAGGAGGGAGGCTCTGCTGGAATCAGAGACTCCCTCTTTAGAATAAGCACTTGCAGTAGAGGAGGTAGTGAGATCCATTTATCTTACTGCAAAACATTCTAATGGAAGCAGGGCATGGTGTGCAGGGGACACATGCCTGTGTTAATGCCTGCTTGAGACTGTAAAGAGCCGGGAGCAATCATTCTGCAGAGGGATACCGAAGCCATTTGTCTCAGAGACCAATGATGATTCAGGCACCAGCATCATTAGGTGCTTTATTGCTGAACCAACTGAAAAAATCAGAGTCTGGGATAGAGTACCACGGCCGACAGCAGGGTCTGTAAAGGCAGTTTACGCTGCAGCTGAGAGGGAGGAAGTTGCTCTGTTGATGGAGCGGCAGCAGAGTGTCCCAGATGCATGATGCAGATGTGGTGGTTGCAGTGCTTCCGTCCTCACCTGCTGACTGAGGAAAAGCCAGTGGGAAGGTGTCCTCTGTAATGCTGGTGTTTACACCAGTGTAAAACAGTATTGCACTCCTGGATTTTCTGGATTGTGTGGCCTTCATGGTGGTTGAAGTCTCACAGAACAGAGATAGGTAGATAACCAGGGCTGTGGAGCACTGTGTTTCACAAGTGAGAAAATAATCCAGCCAACAGGGCCCTCTAACCATCCATACTTCTTCGGCACTCTCCTTTGGTGCTGTTGGTGGTGACTCTGAGGGTCTGAAGGAACAAAGGTTATTGTGACCATGTCAGATACAGCAGGGGGAAAGGAGCCATCTCCATCCCTGTACCTTCAGAAACCTCTCTCTGGTGCACCAAACCCAGGGACGGGCTGCAAAATCTTCTTTATTTAATGCTGGTTTTGTGCTGCTTCTGAGCTAGAGTGAAGGAGAGAAGTTGTGAATAGACAAAATTTGCTAGCTGTGTGGGAAGTAGGGGGTCATCTTGACATATGCAGAGGAGAAAAGTTGGTAGTTTAGAACCAAGATCCACAATTCCTCTGAGTGAAAAATGAGACTCCTCATCTTTTTACTCTTTCATCTCAGCTTGTCAATCTTAATATATCAATATTGATGTTAATATGTCAATATTGCAGTTGGCCTGGCACAGTGTGTGCCTATGCAACAGGCTGCCCAATGCTGCACTGCAGCAGCCAGGTCCTCCAAACCTGAATGCCCTGCTTTGTGTGAAGCTCTTGACATACACTGTGCAGAACAAAGGAGGGAAATTTTTGAGAGTGAATGAGTTCTGTGCTGGGGACACTGTCTAGTCTCTGCTATTCAAAGAGGTCTACTATGTTGTATATAAACTAGCCCACAGCACCAAACTACCTGGAACTAGCTTTAGTTTTAATGATCTGTAGGGTTTTTGATTTAGGGCTTTTTTTTGGTTCTTTTTAGGATTTTGTGAAGACTGTAGAGACTGGAAGTCGGTAAAGCATGGACAGCCCACCACTGTGCTATTCATATCTGCTTGTGTATGTATAGATGTACAGTAAGCTTTCTATTATTGCATGCTTTGGAAGAACCCCCAGAGAGGTCTGGGTCTCCTAGATACAATGTCATAGCCGTCCTTTGGTTCCTTCCCCTCGAAAGGGCCCAAACACAGTGAAGGCGTTCACTGAAAAAATAGGGTTAGGTGGGATGTACTTTTTGTGACTACAAACTTTAATCGCCCTTCTGCCAGATGCTTCACTAATATGTCTGGGAAAATAAATTTTTTTGACTCCTTTAAACCCCTCTGGGCTTCATCTCTACTTTTTACGAGTATGTGTTGGAAGACTTTTGTTTGTGTTTTATTCTCTTTAAACTTGACTTATCTCTTCATGTTTTTTCAGGCTCATACCCTACAAAACAAAGTGCTCAGTGAAAGCCAGCTTGTAAAAGGAGGATAATGTCTGGAAGTTAGATGTATGGGAACTTGATGCCAATATTCATGATATGCAATGAAAAAAGGCCGTATGGAAAAGAATGTGAGGGTGTCCTAGACTCCATCATAGTCTTTGTTGGGCTTCCTAGTAGATTTTTAAAAAATATACTTGGACTTTTAATTTGACAAAATGTAATGACAGAATGAAACTGATTCTGTAGTCAGTTTTTCCAAAACAGCTCAATTAACCTGTCGATCTTTAAAATGCAATTAATAACTCTTTGCAGAGTGAGACTTCTTTTCTGTGGGGGTGCAGGCATGTGTGGGTGGTTACTGAGCATACACGGTACTTGAATCTCTTCTCACTGTCTCTCTTCCATTCTCTATTTTTGAGGTACACATATATTATGGACCAGAATTTGCCACTTCTGTCAACCCAGAAATAAACAGGACTAGTCATAGGGCAAAACATGACTTGCTACAAATGCAAGTGACAGAAATTGTACCTGAATGGTAATTTTTAGTAACACTTGGTTAGTTTCCAAAGTGGAGAGCAAATTAATGAACTTGTATTCGGATCTAGGAGAACAAAGAAGAGTGATTGCCATTCTAGAGCAACTTGGTGAAGGGAGGACAATTACAATGGAAATTTCTATTTAAGGCAATGTCTAGATTTTGGTTCAGGGTAGGTTTTCTCAGCAGCAGAGCTGACATTTCCCAGTATTTCACACTATGATTTTACAGTATTTCAGCCATGAGTTAAGCAAGTTCAGACTTTGCATGAAAGAGTAAATATAGCAGATTTCACTTTTTTACTTAAAAAGTAGATGCCGCACCTCTCTGTGTCACTCATTAGTCACTTTTTTCAACAGGCATGGTTACTGTGTGTTCTGCCAGCTGATGTCTTTGCTTGTCCATCTCTCAAGGAAGCTTGGACTGTGGGACTCATCAAATATATTTTAGATTTCGGTGTGGCAGAGGAAGGACAAGAGGCAAGAGGCACAAGTCACAGCGTGAGAAATTAAAGCTAGATGTAAGGAAGAAAATTTCCACAGGTAAGATGGTCAAACACTGGAAGAAATTGTTCAGAAATACTGTGGTATCTCATCTTTGGAAGTAGGACTAGATGACCTCCAGAGGTTCTTCTGTGCTTGTTATTCTGTGGTTCCATAACTTTGTGCAAGAGTTTGAGCAAGTGTCTTACACAATCTGTACTGCCTCTGTAAGGCACCAGAAAGACTCCCAAGTAAGTGTTTTTGTACCCCTTTCAGAAACAAAACTCCCTCAAGACTCTCCATAGAGTGATCAATTTTCCACAGCTTTGCAGGCTGCTACCCCTCACCCCATGCACACTTAACTTTGTTTATGCCTTTATCTTCCTGTGTGTGAAAATGTCTTTTAGACC
>CM031858.1:67593149-67660443 GCA_018697195.1 Certhia americana
TGAAAACACACAAAAAAGTTATGCTTATTTCAGCAAAAGAGCTTTCCTCAGGTTACTAAGGATTTTATTCAGTCAAGTCCTTAAATCCTCAAGGACAAAAACTTCACAACCCCCTTGGGCTAGGACTCTTCCAAAGAGGTCAGTTGTTCCAAATTTTCTGGGAAAACATTGGTAAGCTGAAGCCCTAGTACGAAGGAGTGTGTTGCATCGTCAGCAGAGAACAGCCTGACTACGGCCTGAATAAGTCATTAAGATGTCCTCCAGCCTTCCCTTAGTAAAGTGGATCTGGTAGCACTGGAGGTGCCAGAAAGACTGTACCCTCATTCGAGTTTCAGCTGAGCTTCTATGCCATCACTAGTGCTGACACCCTCCTTGCCTTCCACCCTGGAGCTCATCCAGTTCTGGACAAAGTCACACCAGCCTTAAAATCCAGTGCTGAACTCTGGAAGAAACATGGGATTTGTTGTTAATTTGGTGCGAATGAGAAAAAGAATTGCTGAAGGACACTCCTTTATTTGCTGTTAGTGAAGACAGTTCAGGATATTGACTGAGATGTGATGCACATATATATTAATTTTGAGTCTTCTTTGCAGAAGCAGCCACAACATAGGTAAATGGCAGTGTATGCCAGCTGAGCAGAGAGATGGCACAGGTTACTGAGTATGACCAAGGAATTCCTGGTTGAGCGATTATGGCCAGAACTCTGTGGGAAGACAGACCACTGCAAGGTGTAGGATCAGCAAAGTTCCTGAGAACTTGCAAAGTCCCTTCTGCCAGTTGTGGTCTCAATATTCAGGCCACTTTCATGAGTTCTCATGAGTGATCTATGAGGGTAAGACAGAAAAGTTTCTTGCTTCATTGTCTCTGTTTTCTTTTCCATGGACTTGAACTTGATGAAGTACCTTTCCTGGGTCAGTTTCAACAGGACAGATGAATTTCTGGCATTTATCTTGCTACCCAATGCCAGGAAAAAAATAAATCAATATTTAATAATTCCTTCTTAATAGACTTCCTGTGTCCCTGCTCAGAATATCCAAGGTGACTAAGAGCTGCACAAAGGCATGGGAGCAGTAACAGCTGTGCTCTGAATGCTGTCACATGCTGTCTGTTAGGTTCATAGGCTGCTTTCAAGGACTTCCCATGGCAGTGTGTAATAGTAATCTTAACCTGACATACTCAAATGGCTTCTTTGTTAACTAAGCAAGAACAAGAAACAGCTTGCTTGAAGTGTTGCATGTTTCCTTTTGATAATGATGCCTGCCATTATCCTATTCATGATAGAAGCAGTGTCTAATTAACAGCTTTCCTATGGTCCCTTGTCCCCCTCTGGTCTGGCTCAAAGCTCAGTCATGGTGGCTTTCTCACATTTGTACACTGCTACAGAAACTTATTTCTTTGTCCTGCTAGAAAAGGATGGCAAGCTATTGCTTGTATTTTGGGATCATTATGGAGAGAAACATGTAAGACAGGGCCTGACATGCTGAGCTTACTTCACACAAAGGGAATGAAGGAGTAAAAATCATCTGAAGTGTGCAAGTAACACAAGCTTCAAACTTAAGGAGGTTAGGGTACCCAGAAGCCCAAATTTTACTCACAGTTAATTGAACCTACACATCCAGATTTTCTTCAGGATGTTGTACCCAAATATACACATTTCCTTCATGCTTTAGTCACAGGACAATTCAGATAAATTGAAACTTTTTTTCCACAAGACAGAAAGTCCTTTTCAGTAGTCTTCTAGAAATTTTGCAGAGTATACTAGACACTCTGGGATTTTTTTCTGCTTTTCCCCTTCCAAACTGTGCTGGTATATATCCTTTACAGCTCAATGTGCTGTTCAGTGTAGGGACTGAATCCTTGTGAGAGGAACCCATCTATAGTTCTTGAGTAGCCGCCTGTAAGATTCATGTAACTTTGTGCATACATAGTCATATTTTACCTCCTGTTGTAATCAGCTTTCCTGGTTTTTCCTTTCTGTGTTGTGCTTCAAGTTTCAGGAATATTTGCTATTTGAATCTGTGCTGGCCCTACTTTTAACCAAAAAAGCAATAGGAAATTAGGTTGTCTTTTGCAACTGAGCTGCTAGCAAAGCTGTGTTTGATAATGAACAGGTAACCCTCTAATTCTACTCAGTGGCCATAGGCTTCTATTAATGGTTTAATGTGCAGAGAGCTGTGTTTTAGAACCAGCAGTTTCTAGGACAAGCAGCTTCCTCTGTGTTGACACTGCAAGTAACAACTGCAAAAGTTTGGAGACCTTGTCTTTGCCTATAAATACTCCAAATGAATCTTTCTTTGCCTCTTATAAGGTCTTGTAACTTAAACTATATGATAACATCCAACCACTAAGGATTTATGAAGCTTGGATAATGACAATTTATTGACCTCTGTCTTCTTGCTCATTTACAAAGAGAGTCAGCTAAAGGAAAGGCGTTCATACTTTATTACTCTTCCTTGAACAATGACATTTTTATTCCTCAAGAATGGTTTTTCTCTTTAATTTGGAGGCAAAACACGATTTCCCTTAATTTGACACATAACAGAAGATTGGCCTGACATACCTTGAATTCCTTTTCTAATAAATGCAAATTTCAATGTCCAATCATACTTTCTAGTAACTACAAGATTAAAGTTGAACAGAAGACTTTTCAAGAGGAGTAAAAGTAATTTCTGAGGTGTTGTAATTGTATTTTTTCCAACAATAAAATAGGTATTTTTGACTGCTCCTTCATAAATCAGCCTAATTTCAGTTGATGCTCTGCTATTACAAACACCTCAACAAAATTACAGAAACTCTTATGACAGTATCAGAAATAATTAAATATGGAATCTTAGGAGTTTGCATCCTAAGCCATACACTACTGCAAAACTACCAGCTCAGGCAAAAGCAAATGCCAGCAATGCTACTCTGCCACCTAATGCATACAGGTTCGTTGGCTGCCTCAGGCTTGCTAGAATATATAGTGGCTGAATTTTGCCTGCTTTCCCTTAATAGTAAGCACTAATTTTGGTCTTAATTCTCTCTCCAGCTGTCAGATCCCTGAAACTTATAATTATCTGTGATAGTCCAGCCCTTCTTTCAAATCTGGTTAAAATTAGCTAAGAAGAAAATTCACTTAAGGGTGCTGGCAGACAGGAATCAGGCCAAAAATACATCAGCCATCATGTCAGTTGCATGTTTCATGGGTAGCTGCTAATTTAGTACTTCATTTCTCCCAGACCAGCCCTTGGAGATAGCTAATCTGGTGTCCAGGAGTTGAGATTCTTTGGTGCCTGTTTCAGTGAAAAGCTACTTGGAAATGTTTGGGTCTGTCCCCTCCAAGCATCACTGAGTGCTAATTGTTGCTGCAGGTGTCAGAGGGGGCTTGGCAGCCTGAGGATTTTTTGTTCTGTGTGGATTTGGGGGTATACCAGACATCTGTACACAAGGCAGTGGGGCTGCCCCTATGGGCTTGTGTGTGGCTAAGGACTGCAGATAAAAGCAGCAATGAGGATGTAACAGCATGGAACTCCTCTCTAGAAAAAGACCTTGGCCCTCAGTGAGTGCCAACCTCTGCACAACTGTGTTGCTGTGTTGTTATGGGCAGAAAGAGCTTTAACTCTAGATCAGTGTAAAAGCCGTAAATCTCTCTGTTCCAGAGGCATTTTTCACTGGGCAAGACACAGTCCAGCTGTTCTGTTTTGAGCCTGTGTAGGCTAAGGTGCATTTAAGTGTGAAGCAAGTGCTGTATCCAAGGTAAAACACCCATTTGTGTGTGTCACTGTCACCTCAATAGTACAGTGTCTTCTACAGGCTCTGCTGAAGGGCTGATTTTCATTGGGCTGGGGAAGGTTGTAGGTCTTGGGGCCTACTGCTGCAGAAGACCCATATGCCTGGAGCTGACTTTGTGCTTGAGAGCATTTCTGTTGAAATTTGTAGGCATATTCAGCTAGGCACATTTAAACTATGTAGGTTGTCCTGGCTGGGGTCTTTCTTCAAGGTATGT
This sequence comes from Certhia americana, assembly GCA_018697195.1. Classification (NCBI taxonomy): domain Eukaryota; kingdom Metazoa; phylum Chordata; class Aves; order Passeriformes; family Certhiidae; genus Certhia; species Certhia americana. The sequence goes on from CM031858.1 coordinate 67,597,135, forward strand.
TTAACATGCTAAGTCTGCAAGGGTAGCACAACCACTGTTCTACTTGTGTAAAGGACACAGTAGTATGACACCTGGCTTTTTGAGATACCCTGCAGCCATGAAGACTAAAAAAGTATTTCTTCATTGCACAGTGCAATTTGGTAAAGAGATTTCAGAGAGAGCCCTAAACTATTTAGCCATAAGTACAGTAAGCACTATAGCTGCATTAGCACAGAGCTCAGCTAGGTAAATTATCATTGTGCAGCATAGACATATCCTAAATTTTTGGGATGGTTTCCTCAGTGATGCTTTTTCAAACCAAGGCTTGAAAATAAAATACGTTTTTTTTTTCACCCCTCCAAAACACTGGACTAGGAAAGCTTGCATACATTTTACTTTTTTATTATGTCATTATCCTCTCTTTTAAAATAAATTCTAACCTAACTACCTAATTTTTTTGTTTTTTTTTTTTTTTTTTTTTTTTTTTTTTTTTTTTTTTTTTTTTAAATTTATTTTGTTGGTAGCATCCTCTCATTGATCAGAGCCTGGATCACCTGCAACCAAAAGCTGTTTTAGCTGGGGCACAGAAGATACTGCATTTGTATTATAAAACCTATCACTTCAGTTCATTCATGACCTCATGATAGAAGGCTAGACATGATCAGAAAACGAATATAGATCTTACATTATTATGTCCCTTCATAAATCTATGCAGTTCTGATCACACTATCTTAAATAGGATGCAGTAGGACTGGAAAATGCTCAGGAAAGGGCAAGGATGACAGATATTGTGGATTATATAGCATAAGAGTAAGTCACCTTCTCAAGATGGTGGGGGGCTCCCATGGAGGTCTGCTGTGATCAGCATGGAAAAGGAGAGTAAGGAGCTGCTAAGGGCTGCTACGATGTTAGAATAGGTAGTGAAATTCCCTGAAGGAATAGGTTTGGAAGTCTTCAAGGAAGAATTCTCCTCTCAGTGACTGGTATGCAGTGGAACTCACTGCCACAGTGTATGGGCAAGTTCAAATATTTGAAAAGAGTTAAAATAAAGACATGGATTATTTTGATGACCAATGATTAGGGACATCAGGAAAGTAAAGCTGGGTCATTCCTCTCAAAGCAAGAATAACAGATTATTATCCTTTGTGCTTCTAAGAGTAGTTGTGGCATCACTGGAAAACCCACTAGGTTATTGTAGGTACTAAGATTCAAGTCTTTCTTTGGGGATTTAAGTATTTTGTGGCTGCAAATCTACCATTCTACACAGTGTAAATACTTAAGATAAGCTTTGAAGATCAAGGGAGAAAACCAGTATGCTACTGGCTGAGGTGTATTTTATCAGAGAGGAAGAGCATCATCATAACTCTACCTGTTTGAGAAGACTGAGAAAATGAAAACTGCCATGGTGTGTCAGAGGTTGATGCCTACCCTGACACACTTCCTCTGCATTCTTTAAGTCAGTTGCTTTGAGAATTCCTGAGATGAAAGTTACACAAGTGTTGCTCTACTTAGTCAAGTACAGCGGTTATTTAGAGCCCTGTAAATTGGAAATAAGAACAGGGAATAGGTGAGATACAGACAAGATGGTAAGAATATATATGAGGCCTCAGTTCTGCAACTATTTAAGTATCCTGTATACTTCATGCAACACTTTCATGCAACATACTAAGAAGAAGGTGGTTTTGCAAGGAGACTCGTGCTTCAGTAGAGAATAAACTGCATTTAACATTTGCTGAAGTCCTGTATAGCTAACTTTTCTTAACAGGTACTAGCTTTCCATGGCATTTGTTTATTGCCTGCATGGTGATTTTCTTCCTCCTGGCTCCATCATCCTAAAAATTTGATGAATGAGCAGAATGAAGTCATGGACCATTGGCATTTTTTCATCCTCCAAAGCGATATAATACAAAAATTTAAGCTTATATGGATTTTTGTGTTGGTTTGATCTTTGGGGGAGTAAATACGTATTCAAATTACTTCTGCCCTTCTGGAGATTCATTCTAGGTCAGCAGGATTACCAGAAACTGGACTGCAGGCAGAATAACACAGGTCTAAATATGCTGGGTCTAGAATTAGCTAAGATATCATAATTGGTCTCTGATCTTGGTTATGTGAGATAAGTCAAAAACAGTGATATTTTTGCTCGAGAGTTTGTTCTGTCTCTGTCTTTATACCTGGCAGAGAGGCAGTAATTCCAAGGTGCAAATCAGAAACTCCCACACACGGCCCTTGATTACTTCTTTTTCAACTCACCATGCAATTGCCATATGTGAATCTAGCAAGTGTCACTTCCTAATCTAAAGCACTAGCACTTTCCTAAAAGTACAAGCTTAAATAAACTGCATGATAGGGCAAAGTAAATCAATACCAAGTCTAGAAAGTGAATAAGGATGGACTTCTAATAGGACAAGTGCTCCCTGTTGATACTGGTGCCAAAATGTCCAGAAGTTTGATATCTCAAAAACCTCTGTTTCTGTGTGCACATGAAATAAAACCTAGTGAATACAGGGTATAGTGAAACTCTGCTACAGTGGTCAAGTTGTCTCCATCCTTTTTTGTTTTCCTGCTCTGCCTGTTCTTCTACTGAAATCATCAACAAATAAATTAGGGCAACACAACAAATCATCACACCTCACCCTTTGTTTAGTTTATATTTTCCATATATAGACCTATCTTTTGCAAATATTCTGAGCATCCCAGAAACATGCATAAAACCCATAGAGGTTGTTTGCAGAGCGTAGAGGAAAAAAAAGGTGATGCAATCTGGGAAATGTCTGTCTTAGTCTCCTCTATGCTGAAACGAAAGTGCTTCCTTAGAAAAGATCCAGAGCAGGCACAGAACATACAGGCACTGCAGGAGTAAGATGAATTTGAGTCTGGATCTCCAAAGCACTGACAGGTAAGTTACAAAGGGCAGTATCTTCATTACTGGTGATTTAGGAGGCATGAAGAAATGCAACTTGATTTGTGGATCCCAAGCGGAGTTTTCAAGGCTGACAATTAATAATAGGAAATTGACTTGTAAACTGAATGAATTGGACACAGGGTCATGAGAGCAAATTACTTTTGGAAGCTATAGTACCATTTTTCTAGTTACTTGTAAGAACAGTGTGGAATTTTGTTCGCGGATACTTTTTGACTTTTCTCCTTCTATACTTTTCTCCTGCCATCCCCATCCCAAAAATTCAAGTCTTTCTTTGGGGATTTACGTATTTAACTACTTAATCTTGTAATTTGAAGTAACAAGACAGTTTGGTGACATTTTACAAGACAAAAGCAATTGAGTCCACCTCTCACACAATTGTTAAAATCCTCGTATGGCTAATCTCTAATTCCCAGCAGTCTATTGCAAATAAAATCATACTTTGAACTGTGCTACTTTAGTATACCAAATAAAGCTCCCACACGAGTTCCTCAGAGTTTGGTTAGCCTATAACCATGGTGATGTTTATACAGATCACAGACTATATTAAATAAAACTCTCCCTATAAACATTTGTGGGAGATTATATTAAGCTCAACAGTCTATGAAATCTCCTTAAAAAATGCAGAGTGCTTGGCCTCCTGTGAAATGGTATTCAGGAAAATTAAGTCACAAAAGTGTATTCCTAGCCCTCTACAACTGAAGGACTATTCTGACAAAAAGATTCCACTGCCTATGATGATTTTCAGCCCCATCCTTTCCAACTTGCATGCAAAGGGCCCTTTGGGAAACAGCTTGCTTGGACGCAGCTTCTCAGGCCCAGAAGATCTCTTTTACTCATATTCCTTTCCAACTGGCTGCTCACAGGTGATGTTAGGGGTTGTATGATATTTGCACTCTTTCACTGTTTCTCCATTAGCTTTCAAAGTAATGGGATAATTTTTTGTGTTGGAAGAAAATGAAGAGATGACAAGATTCAAACCTGTGCCTTTATTAAAAAACAAGAGAGTCTGTGCCTATTGTAAAGGCTACCCAATCCCCAGGTAGATAAGAAGTTACTTCTGGGCTTCCAGAAATTTAAGTCATTGAAATGTAGCTCTTCAGCTCAGCACTGGAGCTGTCTTCTGTGAGACAAAGCAAAGTGTGGCTGCTGTCTGCTTTCAGAGGGCAGGCAGCACCTTGGGTGAGACATGTGGCAAGGCTGGGGTTCTTCAGGCCCTTGGGTGCAGAAAGGTTTGCGGATGGATCCAGGCTTTCAGACATGGAGGTGTTTGAGGTTGGGGTCCTGGCTGAGGGAGGCAGATCAAGTGGTAAGAGATTGTTACATGATTAGTAAAGATTTCACTGTGCATTTGGAAGTCTGACCCTCTCCTTTACCCACCTTTCAGAGAAGAGCAGGGGTACAGTGGTGGTATATTCTAGATCTGTAATATATCTGGAGTTTTCAAAAATGGCTTATATCTTTGCTAGCAGATGTTTTTTCACTTAAGCTGCAGTTTCAATACTCTGTAAAAGGACTTGAGTGTTACTAATTACTGTGCCGAGGAAGATTCCAACATGCAGTCAGATGACACAACCTTAGACCTCTCCTGTTTCACTTCTCTTAGCAAATACTGTGACTTGGAGGATGACCTGTGCCACTGTGGATTTTCATAGTATTTTTATTGTGAAACACACAAAAGGAGATTTCAGAAGTGCTGTGTGATGTACAGTCTGTGTGATTGCCGTAAGAAATTTGTTCCTAGTGCCCGACATGGGAAAGGGAAATGCAAATGAATCGTTTGTCCCCGTGGAAAAAAAGGCTCAGAACTACTAAAATTGGAGGGACAGGCAGAGGCTGCTTTACAGATCAGAGCTGTCCTCTACTCATGCAGCGGAGAGCAGAATCTGCCTTTGCACTTCTTGACTGTTGGTACAAATTTGCAGTGCCTGCTCACCAGCTGGTGACATGAGGTGGTGACTCCTGCCCCTCCCCAGGTGGGAGACCCTGAATAAAATTCATTGATGACTGTAAACTTGGCATCTTTCAGCAATGAAGCTAAAGCACTGGCTCTGACTCCCCCCTGCTGTGGTCCCTTTGCATCAGGCTGGCACAGAGGGGACACACAGCACTGCCCACTGTGCCACAGCTGCTCCAACCTGCAGCAAGCAGCATGCTGCTTCAGGGTTGTCAGTCCAGCAGCTGTCACGATCCCTGCATGGACGTAGACTTTTAAAAGGAGCTGCAAAATGTCAGGGATTTTATTTGTATGACCTGTCCCCACTGTGCAGACCAGAGTTGATGCGCAGCATAGGAGTGTGGTTAACAGTGTGGAAATAAGCACACAGACACACACAAGAACTTCTGCTTTGTTTCATTATGACAGGGGATTAATTTTTAGGACATATGTTCATTTCTGATCCTATGCACATGCCTGTGCGCAGTAGGCTTCCATCTCCTTCTGACACAAAAGGCCCCTGAGCTACCCCTGATCTACTCAGGGTAACAGTACCATTTTCATTCTCTCCTCTGCTCTGAGATGCTGCTCTGTTGTAGCATCCTGCCTGATTACAGTGCCCGGCTGGAATCACTTTGCTTTTTTTGAGCTGTCTTGACACTACCATTCTGTAGATGAACAAAGCAGGCAGCAGGACTACAGCCTGGTGCCCATTCCACCTGGAGAATAGCACCTCTTGTCCCATCAGATGTAAAATTCTTAGGAATCGCTTTTGCCATGACACCATTCTCCCACAGAACAGATCTCACCTTCATGGCAATTGCAGTGAAATGCTGAGAAAATTGAGACGCACCCACAGAAAGAAAGTGAAAACTTTGATGGCTGAAGTGACTTAAGCATTTTGATTCTAGTCCTGTGTCTTTTCAGGCTTTTAATTTGTTTTTGTCATTCACATATTTTTCTGAGATCATTTATGCTGCCAGTGAAGGTCTAACTTGATCTTTTCCTTGAAAGTAAATACAGCCTATTTTGAGCGACACTGGTCAAATGTGTCTAGTTAGAAGTGGAAAGGAAAACTTCTCTTTGTTTTATAAAACAAGTTTTCCTCTCCCCTGCCCCCCTTTGGCTTTCTAGCAGCTAAAATAGTTTAGAGCAGGAATAAATGACTTGGCATAAATATATTCTTGGAAGAATACTACCCTGAGGTTTCCCCAGCTCTGAAGTTAGTTTTGTGTTGTAGAGTTTTACTATGTGTACATCTGCTGTGTTTTGTGAGATGTCAAGACTTAGGTCTGTGTGCACATTTCCACTTAGACTCAAAGAAGACAATCAGAGTTTTGTCCCTCACTTAGCAGCTTCTGGCTCTTGCTTTTATTGTTTCATTGCAATTGAAATTTAAGGACCATATGTATTGTTTATTTACCTCATGCCACTGCTGCAAAAGGTGCAGCTCGTCCCCTGCACCTCCATGGGTTGCTCATGTGAAGTCACAGTTCTGCTCTTACTTGCTGGTTTCCCTACTCCTGAGGGCAGCAAGCTCTTGCCCCACTCTTACCTCTCGTCCCTTCAATTAACAAAGACTGCCTTTGCCTAGTCCAGGCTCTTTGCTATAGATTGTGTACAAAGTTTGTAAAGCTAACAAATAAAACATTTATTTTGATTATATAGCTTGGACTTCCAGAATCATATTATTTCATATGACCTTCACCTAGCTGTTTTTAAAGAGTAAAATAATGATGATGGTGATCACATAGAAAAGTTTGAGAAGAGGAAATCATCAACATCAAAAATCTGAAGACAAATAAATGGAATTCATCCTTAGAATTCATAATTGTTTTTAAAATCTGCTTTTTTTTCCTACAGCAATCTGATGAGAAACAGTCATTAATTTTGAGTGCTAAGAGCTGGGGAGTACTGGTGCGAAGGCTAGGTATGTGCTTCAATGAACCAGGCATATCTGAGTTTAATACTGATAAGAAGATCTTGAAATGTTAAGGAAAACAGCTGTGCATGTGGGTTTTACTGACAAACACCTGTCATTGCACTATTGAGAAGCTTTTCAGGTAATGAAGTGCATGGGACACCTTCATGGCAACTAGCCAAACATGTAAAATACTGAATGAGGAAGGTAAAGAAAAGAGGAAGGAAAAAATAGATAAAGACTGAGAAGTTGTTAATCTTGTATCTACATTTCCTAGACCAGCTAAAAGGTAGGTGGGAGAATTTTGTCCTTTTGTTCTGGCCTGTGACTAGGCATATGCATAAACATGTCTCAGCTTCTGGTATTTTTGAGCATTCCTTTTAAAAATTATCTTTACAGTTTGTATGTGCTTTTACCTGATCCTTTGCAAGCACATGGGGCCTCAAAGAGATGTAAACTAAACGTAAACTAATGTAAACTAAGGCACCTTCAAGCTCTTTATGTCTTTCATTGTTTTTTCCTTTGAAACAGCAATGTAAAATACCACAAGAAAATTCCATCTCACGAAGTCTGCTTTAACTCATGTGCTGTTCTTTAACTCATTTGGTGAAGAACTCCTGTGAAGGATCTGATCACACCAAAGTGTGTTTTCCAGCAATGTTCATGCAAAGGATCCCGAGCAGAGCTGTGTGTGCCTGATTTTCTGTGCCAAGATTAACAGTGTGGGATAACAGCCACTGCACAGTAAAAGATCCGTTTTGCATTTTTCCCACATTATCCCACAAGACTGAAATGTAGAAAGTCATACTTTTAAACATGTTGAGAGCCAATAGATGTTGTAACTGAGATGTTTGAGGTAATTGCTATTAGAAGCAGTAACCTTCTGAATGTGAATGTAGGGCTTGAGGTGCCTAGACACACACAAAGCAATTTATCCTAAATTTTAGGATGCATTTTGTAGTATTGATGTAATATGGAGAACGCATTCTTCAGATTGATGTGCTTAATACTATTTTTATCTTTCTCTCTGGACTAAGGTTTCAACTGAGAACCTCCAAAGTCTTCCAGCATGCAAAGACTAGGTTAAGTATGGAGCAGAGTCACAGGAACCCTGGAGGGAGATTCACTGTAGTAGGTCTGGCAGAATAAAAGCAGAAATAAAGAAGGGGTTTTTTTGAGATTGGGTGCTCCTAAGGAGTGCTGAGTATTATATAGATGTTATTTCCTACCTAAGTTCCCAGGCAGAAGGCTGAGCATGTGGTACTTTTTGCAATCTGTTCCTCTGCTCTAGAATGGTCTTGGCAGAGATGCCATATGCACAGCATTGTATTAAAAGTAGGTTTGATTATTTCCCATGGTAATAGTAGAGTGGTAGATGTGGCATAGGAAGAGAAACATTAAAATGAGTGCAAATGGAAGCTCATTTCAGTGGCTGTTCGCATTCCACTGCTTCTGCTGCTGCAAGAAAGGTGGCTGGGAGATAACACTGACAGTGCAGCTGCCTGACAGCTACCTTTCTTCATTAACTTAGACTGCAATAAAGCACAGCCTTTTTGAAACAAAGTTCAAGCAGCCAGAGCCTCTCTGTGGAAATTAATTTCCTCTGGAAGCTAGTTCCACCTAACTCATCACCTACTTCACTGAACATTACTCAGCCCTGTCGCTGGTGACAGAAGTGCTTGACAGAGCTGCTGGAAAGTGGGTCATGTGGTGGATAAAACATGGCCTGCTTCCCCGGGCTGCTTTTAGTGTGGTCCTCCTGAGGCTGCAGTAAATAATAAATACCTGCAGGCCACTGTGGGCACTTTGAGTGCTGTTGCATAGCTTGTCTTTGGTCCATGAGAGGAGGAAATCATTCAGTGATGTAGTACGTACACAGAAAGAAACTTTTGGCTACCCATCTATTTCTTATCTGCTATTGCGATGATTTTTTTCTTGAGATGAGGAGCCATATACTGTTGGATGATGCAATTTCTACCCTCATAAGCCTGCTTCCCAGACTGGAGGGCTGAGGACTTCACTGGTGTGGTGGTAGCAGCCAGTTTGTTGTTGATGCCTCACCAGTGGTGCTGGTAAGAGGAGGCCTGGGGCACTGCTCCTGGGCAAACACCCAGCTGTGCCTGGTTACAGGGGGAGATTTTTGGCTGTGAGAGCAGTGTTCACTGGCAAAACAGCCATTTCATGTCTCCCCTAGAGGAAAAGGCTGTGGGCCACATAGAATTTAATGTCTTTTAGAAGTCTTTATGAGAAGTGCAAAGCTGTGCTGTTTCAGGCTTTTTAAAAGTCACATCTTTTATTTGAAAAGGAACCTGCAAAGGACTAAAAAAGAATGAGGTTTGTGATCTATTTTCATGCTGTATAATGATCTATTCCTTTGTCTTCTTTTTCCCTCTCCCCTTCTCTTTCTCTTTTCTATTTCTCCCTACAAAGGTTAGGAGTTAGGTTAGGAGTTTTCCTAGCTACTGTTCGACAGCTTGTTATCCAGACTGTAAACACTGACTTTCAGTACTTCCCATCACTGGAAGAATCAAGGCACTGAATCATTAACAAGGCAATACTTTGTGCCAAATGTCTGGTTGTGATTAATGGTAAACAGATTTTTTTAAAAGACCAAAAAAAAAGGAAAAAAAAAAAGATTAAAATATCCTCTTTACTAAAATACTGAACTTGCAATTTTCTTCCACAAAAATTTTTGGACAACTCTATTCATACATGTTCCTCTTTTTCTGTCAGAGTACTCCGAAGAATTTTTACCTTTCCTTCACCACCACTCTGCTTGGATGCCTTCATAGTGATGGGAGAAAACATCTATGTGATGCCAAAGGTGAAGCTCCATGTCTTGTCTGAGTCTTACAAATTACTTATATCTATTGAGTGGGAGAGATTCTTTTCCTCTTGGCTCCCCCTACTCCTGCTTTTGCTTTTGGCTGTGCAATCTCATGCTGAGTCTGCAGCTGGTAAAATTTTTCACTGAAGCAACTTTGTCTCTATCCTGGAAGAGAACAAGATTGCTTTTTTCTGAGATAATTTGCTGCTGCATTTCTGGATTGTATCAGTTCCCAGAAACTCCCAACAAGTGTCAGAACAGGTGGGTACACAAGACAGGATGCCTAGGAGTGATGTAGGGACTGTGAGACTTCCATGTTTCAGCACTGGCAGAGAAATCTGGGATGGGCTCAGTCATCCTGTGCTAGTTCTCCACCAAGATGGGGTCACTCATCACTTGAGTCACAATAACTCACATGTGATCTCTCAGCCTGCCTTCAGAGTGAAAGGTGGCTCTGCTCACATAGAAATCCTCTCCTGAATGGTCAGCTGGAATGAGTGTTCCCACTGTCTCTCAGGCTACATTTCACCAGAATGAGGGCTGCACTAACTGCAACAACTCTCTAGCAGCAGTGTATTCCCTTGCTGTGGACTGTACTCCTTCAGGGGATCCTCAGGGTAAAAAGAGGTGTGGATTTTGTCCTTCCAGAAGTTTCTTTATCGTGGTTGGTCCATGGTTAGCCTTGAGGTGAGGCTAATCAGAGGAAAATTTGAAGAGAGAGCTGCCCACACTGGAAGTGAAAAGTTGGATTAGTATATGCAAATTACAAAGGACTGGAGAGTTATGAAATACTGTGCCAGTGGATTAGCTCCCATTACTTTTGCAAGACTGTCAGCACTATGTCCCCATGGCCTGGCAGTTATACCTGTGTGTCTCCCAGTTCCCTCAGTACAGGCAAGCAAGAAAACTGAGGTATCTCCCGGGAAACAACACCTTTGTTAGGCTTCTTCGTTGCTGCTACACAAAAAGAAAAAAAGCAGAAAAGGCTTTAATAGGAAAACAGAGAGGCACAACAGTCTGAGCAGTGTGAACATGATGTTGTTAGGTGGACACTCTTGCCTTTAATAGAGGACTGTATAAATTTTTAAGCGGTGCACAAGCTTATAAGGGCTTTTACTGCGTGGGTTCCCATTTTCATGTGGGTTTTGAATGTGTGGGAAAAGCTGATGCATTAAGATCTATTTCCAGTTTTCCACTTGGGAACTATTGATGGTCATTTCATCTTTCTTACATGAATTTTAAGATCCTCAACGCCTACCCTCACCCCCCCACCAAAAAATAAACCCAAAACAAAAAAACCCAACCAACCAACCAAAAAAAAACCCAAAACCAAACAACCAAACCAAAATGGAAATGGTTTCCTGGTTGGTTCCCAGTGGCAAATCTTATAGAGGAATACCGGGGCTAAAAAGAAGAAGCAGAACATAAATTCCAAACAGTTTGGTTTCAACTAAACCCGCAATCCTCAAAATTTATTTTGACATAAATTTAAAATAAATTTAAAGCTCTTCTAGGGTAAAGGATAAAAACAAAAGGGTTTTTTATCATGATTTGAATTAATAATGCTTAAATAGTTGTGCTGATGTACAATATCTCTAGCAATATGACTGGCTTCCAGATGGGAGGGGGAACTATAATAATGAATTATGTGTCAGATGAAAGTAATTTTTTTTCTGTCACATAAACTTCAAATCAGTCACTGCTCTCCCTTGCTCTTTCTTCTAATTGGAATGTTGCATAATCCAAAATGTCTTTTTCCATGTGTTTTGCTGACAAAGTAATTTCTAATTTGCTTTAAAATTATAGGTATGAAGAGAAGCTTAGCTGTATAGAGGAAATACTCCTCACGTTGAAGATCTTCTTTGAAGGGTGATGGAGGAACACCCTGAAATTAAAGATATTTTAGAGAAATTAAAGATATTTTAGAGAAAAAAGGAGGGGAGCAAACAGACACAAGAAAGAAAGGTAAGCATTCTTTCTATTGGAGAAATTGCCTTCAAGTAAGAAAAATTATTTCCCCAGGGATAATTTGGTCCTAGGAGTCAAATTGTCACTAAATAAAAAGCCAAATCAAGAGCAGCAAATTGGTTTTGCTTCCAGTGTCTTTCTTCTAATTTTTCCCTAATTAAAAAGAGAAGAAGGATGTGATAAATCCAGCTATTTTTTTAGCTCATTTTTGCACTCATCCTTGAAGAACCTCTTCCCTGCATGCATTTTATTGGTGGGGAGTGGAATGAAAGCCTCTAGGTTAAATTTTCAGAGATGAACACTTACATTCAGTTTAATTGGAAAAGCAATGGTTACAAATAGTGAATATTTACTGCCTATCTTTAGGGAAAGTTGTATGCCCAACATCTATGAGAAAAGGGTCACATACATACATAAATGTGAGGTGGGAGCACTCAGGTCTGTTTTTGGACTGAGTGATCCAGTCAAGCACATAGAGAAACTCATGATGGGGAGGGGAAATAAAAAAATATATATTAAAAAATTAATAAAAAAATTGAGGAGTTCAAGTTGTTCTATTTGACAAATGTTTGTGTCTTTGGTGATCATCTGTTTCCTCTCCCATTACATAGACATGTAGATACCGCATGTTTCTTCCTGCTTTTTAGTCTTGCACAACTTTCTTTGACCACTCCCAGCCACTCAAAGTACTTTGCACAATACTTCCCCTTTGGCTTCTCATTTGCCCATATCTGACGCCAGCATTTCTCACCCAGTTCCTTCTCTCTCTTCAATTGTTAAATGAACCTTTGTGCCCCGAGGTTTTTTTTTTCCCTGGAGAATGGATAGCAGGGGAACACAAAACACATACAAGCAGTGCTTGCAGGTTTGGAGACAAGAAAAGCAAGGTGCCAGCACTAGGTGCAAGCTCAGGGTTTGTGCTGTGTAATTTATGTTTAATGCTACAGCAGAATCTGGGTTTTGTGCCTGGCTCTTCAAAGATGTAACTTCTGTGACGTGTTTTGCAGCTTCTCTTGTGCGTGAGAGTAAAGGACATTTTGACTCACTTGAGATCCCTAGAAAGGTTCAAAAAAAGAAAGGGAAGAAAATAGTACAAGAAAAGACACTTATGGAACTACTGAGGTGATGTATCCAGGTGCCTTTTCATGTGTATCCTTTATTTTTCCTGCTATCTCATCAAATTTCAACAAACTAATCATATGAAGGATTAAAGCTGTGATATCTTCTTGCCATGTTTCTGTGTTCTGGGCTTTTCTCATGAGTTAGCATTTAAGCTCTAATGAGCTTGGAAGTTTAGTGAAAGCACAGGCAGCAGCTATTTACACTGAAATGGTTGAAGGTAGTGCCTTTTCCTTGGTGAATGGATGTTACTCTTTCTTTCAACCACAGTGAAATCCCTTCAGTCAATCATATGGTCCCTTAAAGCACCTGGAAAGTGGGATGTTTGATTTTGGTTCACTAAGACCTCACTTGCCCTTTCTGTGTGGGGATAAGACAAGCTGATGCTGGAGGAGAAATGGCACAAGCACAGTCCTGTTCAGGGTGCCAATTCTGCTCTGCAGAAGCAACCTCTGCATCTCTGTGTGGTAGCATGCAGAGCTCAAGGGTTACTTCTTTTTCAGTGCTGAGGGACTGGCACATCTGGGGCCTGCTGCTACTCTTGCTATCAAAAAGAGTGTCTTTTGAGTTCAGTGGGGCACAAAACTGTGAATAGGAGAGTTACACTCAACATTAGTGCATGATCTGAGATGTAGAGAACATTATGCAGTGACCTACTTTGGGAGAGAGCAGAAGAAACTCATGCAGATGGAATAACAACCAAGAGTGCTGCCTCCCCACAATGAGAAAAGAGAGTAAGAACAGCATTGGGTGGAAAAGCAATTACATCTGTGATTTCTGGAGATGCAAAGCAGTTTTCTGCGAGACCGGTTGGCTTGATTTTATCCAGGTGAGGAAGCTTTATATCGTAGCTTTCCTCCTACTACCTGACAGGCCTCATGATATGCTTAGATCTGGCATACCTGGCAAAACAAATGTGCAATCTATGTGTGAAAGATCTGCGGCTTTTTTGGCAGCCCCGCCAGACAGTGCATCTGATCTCTGCCCCACTGATTGCCCAGATGCTCCTTGGTTCAGCTGAGCTGGGTGCCTGTGTATGGAGCAGTCCTGATTCCCTGGGCTTATGGCAGGGTGGTGACCACGGCTGTCTGCCTGCTGCCAAGGCCGATGCATCTTGCCAGTGGTTTCCATCTGAGCTGCTTCCAGGTACATCACACCAGTAGGAGAAGTCAGGGAAGGTGCGTGTGTGTCTGTTGAAGGTTCATGTTTTCTCTAAGCACCTTGGCCTCCATCTAAATCACTGAAGTCTGCAGCATTCTTTTGAGTCTGCAACGATGGACCTGGCCTGTTCACAGTCAATTAAAAAAAAATAACAAAGAGCAAAATTCAGGGTGAGTTTCCCTTGAACTCTAATATTTACTCCTATTAATAATTTCATTCAGTATGTCTCTCCTTACAGTCATGATACTTTGGCCCATGGTCCCTGCATGTAGCCCTTTGCAATCCAATATTGATTTATTAGTTTCCTACTATGACTAATACTTCAAAGAAAACACCCAGTGCCATAATCATCCTCTGTTCCACACTCTGTTGAGTTTATTCCCCTTGAGATTGCTCTGAGTGTGAAAGGTAGTCAGCCATGAGGAGTCTGAACAGTTCTCCATAATGAGAGACCGTTGATTACCTCCTGCTCCATATGTTACATGCTCACACAGGAGACTGCTGGAACTGGAATCCTGTCTGTTTGTGAGTGCATAGAACAGACCCCAGTATCCCAGGCTCCTGTGTGTTTCCAGGTGGGAGGAAGAGTTCTTTCCTTGCTCATGGTCCTTGTAGAAGCAACTTGCAAGAAGTGTCAGTGAATTCTAACTGTAATGTACTCAGGTCTGCTGTGGAAAGGACTGGCTCCTGAAACTGGCTTTCAAAGGTCTTTGTCACTCTGATCTGACCTTCCTAGTTATTTGCAAGCACAGTTTGACATTTGGATAATTAAGCACATAATTTATGACTGAAAAGGGAGAGCGTTTTTTTTTACTGGTATCTGACCCAAGATGTGGAGAGGTCACAATAATAGGACTCCTTGTATTTCATTTCTGACTTCTGTAAACTCACCCTGGATAAGGCTTACATTGATAGGTCTTGCCTCTGAGAGATATCAGCTATGGACAATGTTTACAGTGGTACTGCTGTAGTTGGTGTGGTTCAGGATAGTCTCACAGGGGTCCCTGCTATCCTTCCTTCTACATGAAGAAAATGCTTGTATTAAATATTCATATGGGCGGAAATATTTTCTTTGTGGTTGGCACTGTGGTTACACTATAGCAAGATGAGCCATGCAGTTCCTGTGAAACCGCCCGTCTATCTAAAAGGCACAATATCCGCAGGGGTGAATAATAAGGATAGTCTTAACCTGAAATGGCTTGACAGGCCTTGCTTTATTGGTCATGACATGACCACACATCTGGGATGGAGGGGGTGGGATCATATGAGGATGTGGTGGGAATACAGCAGCACAAGCAAACAATCGCCTCTCTTGTCATGAGAAGTCAGGTTTCTGGAGAGAGCTTTCCACTTACACAAAGCCACCTTTTGCTGTGTTTCTTGTTTTCACATTCTCTGTAAGTCCAACAAGTGTACACATGCAAAGACAAAATCAGACCCTGCTGTTGCATTGTGGAGACAAAGAAAGCTTTCATGAATGATGAGCTGCCTTGCACGCAGCACAGCCCAGCAGCTGCAGCTGTGTGTGCACTTGCTATTTTGTGCTGGCACAGCAGTCCATAATTGCTGTCTAGTGCTTAGTTGTGAGCAACAAGGGAAGGACTTTTGTCTCTGAGCACCCTCAGTGGGCACAAGGGGCTGGTAGCCCTTGTCCTGCTGGAGCTGAATGTAGTGTGCCTGAAAAGGATATGTCTACATTACACTTGTCCAGAAAAAGCCTTCTTGCTTATGCTGTTTTGGTTTTTTTTGTGTGTGTGTATGTGTGTTGAAGCCTCTTTATGTTAGTTCAGATGCAGTTGTACTGCTCCCCCATTGTACAGGTGTGTCTCTGTTGGTGAAGGAGGGGGATGAGGGACTAGAGATTGATCCTAAACTGGTCCTTTGGATACAACCCCCATGGAACTTTGGAAATGCCCGAGTTCCATATTGAGCTATAGAGCTCTGGGTCTTGCGTGCTCTAATGCTGGCTACAGGAGAGATCAACCAAATCAACCATGCTGTGTGACAGTAGCTAATGTCCAACACAGGCCTCTCAGACCACCTCTATAATGTGCTGCAATCTGCTTGTGTAAAGCAAATGAGAGCTAGTTCTTCCACTGGAAATGCTTCATGGAGTTTGTAATAGAAGGGAGTGCTTGGGTATGACTGTGCTCTTTGAGACCAAATTTTCCAAACTTCACATCTACTAAGTAAAAGGTGTAGATGTGTTTGTACAGCTGGGTTGTGGGTGCCCATTCTGTGCCCACAGCCCAACAGCATGTTTCTCTCACCATTTTAAATTCAGTAATTCTGTTTTACCTGGGACCCTATAAACTTCCTGCAAGGGCATCTAGGTAGATTTCTTGGTTTTCTTCAGATTAATAGCCCCCAAATATGCTATATTCTGTTTTGGGATACAGCTTTAGGTTGTTATTATTTTGCATGTTCCAGTGGTGCAACCAGTTCCTCTTTCTGTCTATTACAGTGAGGAACCAGCCTTGTAACATTTGCCGGTACAGTGTCTTCTTTTACACAAGGATCATTTCAAGTGAAGGGAAAAATGGGCTGGTTTAGGAGTATGGGGTGTTCTCTGCTATTCTAGTGGTGGGAGAATTCCTGCCTTTCATAAGTGATATTCTTTGGCAAGCAGTTTGAAATCTCCTCTGGCTTGACTTGTCAGTGCAGAAGGGTACAAATGGAAAGAAAAGGTGATGAGAATGAACCTTCCTAGCAGTATCCATTAAAGCTATGGCCTGGCCTTCTTGCTGCTCTATGCTTTGATCTATAGGACCTGAGCCTTTACTGACCTGCCAAACAAAGATGATCAGGTCAGATGAAGATCAGGCTGCAGCTCTTCAAAGGGCCATTTGTTTTACAGGGACACTGAATGTCAAGGCTATTTTGCAGTACACAGGTGGGAAGAAAGCACAATAGTTCACTTTTTCTATTTTTTTTTCTGGGTTTTTTTTTTTCCACATCTTCATTTTCTCATCACCCAAAAAATGTGCTACCAGCTGAATAGTATTGAATGGGTTCTGGCCTCTAGAACTGAACACACTCTCTGTAACTGATGCTTTGTTTTAAGACCACAGGAAACTACTTGTCACTATCCTTTAATGAGCGTTTGGCTAGCTGTTTATCTTAAGAAAAATAGATGATGAAGCAGAAAACTCCACCATCCAGAGTCTACTGTTTTATCCCTCCATCAAACTAATGCCAAACTAACTTTCTGCACAAAGCACCATTTTCATTTTCTGTGCTCACTATTTTTTCCCATCCTCATTAAAATCTGCCAGAATAAGAAAGAATGAGCTAAATCCACGGCGTGCTCATTCTGTCTGGGAAGTGGGGAAGGCTGTTGCTTCTCCCAGTGGTGGTCAAGTCAAGGCTGAACCCTATTCATTCAATGGGGGAAATAATTGCACTGGAACATCAGTAGGTGCAGGATGGACTATCCTTCCCACTTTGTATGGGAAAAAGTGGTGGAGAAGACAGAGAAGCCAAGACGCCATGTTCCCAAACTGAGTGCACAGGCTGCAGAACAGCAATCTCATCCCCACCCAACAGGCACGTCTGGCTGCAGCAGCTATGTAAATAATTTAACAGTGAGATTTATGGGCTTCTTTCTCACTGTGGTGTCTTAGATTGCGTTTGGTTACATTTACCAGGATAATTGCCCTGAACTTGTGTTCTGATGGCATGGTAATGTGTAAGAGAGGAGCTGACATCTTCTGGTCACTGATTAAAAGAAGAATTTTTTACTCTCAAAACAAAGTGCAAAAAACTATTTTTATCCTTTTTTTAAAAAAATTTTTTTTTTTTGGCAAGTTTTCAAATTCACAATGGAGTATCTCTCTGCAGGTTAGATTGAATTCAAGGCTCTTTGGCTGTAAAAGCTCATTGCTTTGCTCATTCTCACAGTAATCAAACCAATGTGTCAGACTTGATAGTTATACTCCATACAGAAAAGGATATGGCAATTGTTTTGTGAGGAGAGGAAATGGAGCTATCACTTGCAGATAACCTATTTATTTTTAAAAATTGGGAAAAAATGCACTTTTGTTTATTTTCTGCTCCGAATAATTGAAGTATTTCTGTTTTCCACAGCCATTTTCTGACATGCAAATAGCAATTTATTTTTATGTGTGATAAATCCTCCCTGTGCGCTTTCCACTCTGAAACAGGGTTGGGGGAAATATGCCTTTTTCCATGAAAATAATAATGACTGAATTAAAGCATGACTCAAGTGGGCACAGTTCTAAGCAATAATATCAAAGTTGTCACAATTGTGTGTGGGATTTAATGTTCCTGGATGATGCGTACGTTTAGTCTGCAGATCCATGAGTCAAAGCAACAGTTAAAATCTCTCCAAACCTTAGGTGGGGCCCAAATGACTTATTTTGAGGTGTTAATAGAGTCATTTGAAGACGACTTCAAAACAGGGCCAGCTGGGAGCATAGGTGATGTTGGCTGTTGCCTTGGGCAGCAGCAGCCTGCCAAGGGCACAGCAAAATGGTCATGTCTTCATCGCTTGCTCTGCCTCTGCCTGTGCCTGGGGAAATCAGGTGTGCTGCTGGTGCCAGGGCAGGGATCAGGGTGAGTGTGTGCAGACTGGGGCCAGCTGCTTTCAGTGGTCACTGCCCCTGCCTGGTGAGTTCCCTTCTGACAGCAGGAGCTGCCTGTCATGAGCGGTGTCACGGTTTAAGGGCATGCTTTTCCCCGGTGAACATACACAAATTGTGGTGGCTTTTTCAAATCCTGCAAGATATGTACCCTGTGTGAGCAAGGGTAGAGTCTCTGCTATGTCCCTGCTACCAGTCTGTGGTGCAGCCTGGCTCCCCATCCTCCTCTGTTCTCTCAGCTGGATTTTGATTGGTGCCTGGTGTTCCCAAGATGGCAAGTGATGATGGAGTTTGGAGCTCTGACAGCTCTGCAGTGAACACAAGGTGGTTATATTTTCCAGAAGAGGATGTTGTTTGAACATTTTTTGGTACATTTTAATGTAAAAGTAAAGTAAATTTTTATTACAGTACATAGAATTTATGTATTAAAAGTTCAGGCCCCCAAGAGACATGAACCTAATGTTCTGGGGTCAGTGTTGCTTGTGGCTGACAGGCTCTCTGTCCATGCAGATAAATGTTGATTTTGAACTATTTGGCTCCCCTTTACAAAATGATTGTGTCTTCCCTGATATTCCACAATGCTGGAACAGCACAGCAAACTAGAGGTAGGGAAACCTATGGATACAGAACCCTCTGCACAACACAAACATCAGTTCAGAGTGGCTTTCTAGTAGATGTGTTCAACTTTCATCATTTCATTTCATGACTTCTTTCTTCATTATGGATTCTTACTGAAGCAGAAATACAGTCCCAGCAGTGTACTCAGCAGAGGACTAAACAGTTTTCTGGGCAAAAAATGTTATGTCCCAGCTGGAAAGGGGTCATTTTCTGGTAACCCTCACCCAGTGCCTACATGTGCTCTTCATGAAGTTGTGTTAGGAGCAATTGCGTGTACTGACAATTGTATTGACTGGTTTCAGGAACAGAATGAAAAGTATTTCTTTTGAGAGTTTGAAATCCAGAAATAATTTTGCAGTTGGCTGCAGGATGGGTACTATTACTTTCGAAAGCTGCAGCGCAGGGCACTGTGACTGGAACAAACATCCCAAGCACTGCTTGCTTAGGTGGAGATATTTCTAAGTACTTCATTCCCATTTCTTACATATTCAAACAAGTATTTGTATGGGGGACTATACTGACCCTTTTTGACCCAGATTACACTAAATAATGTCGTAACAGTCATCTACCAGAGACTGGTGAACACACAGTTATAAGTGAATTTCTTCTAGCAGTTATAAAAGGTGAGTTTCTCCTTTGTTGTTCTAAAACCAGCATTAAAGCCAGATGGACCTTATCCATCTCATGCATCTGTTTTAACAGGTATTTCTGTACAGCTGGAAATTGCCAGTTCAGTGTAGCTGACCCAGAGAGCTCTCATCAGTCAGCTGATACGTGGCTGCTGAACACATGCCTTCTCATAAACTGTCCCAACAGCTCTGGAAGTTTACATTAGTGTAAACTCCTCCCTGATTTTCTTCTTTATAACAAACCATGTATGTGGTATAATATCAGCTAAGAGAAAAATCCAGGTCAGTGGGGCTCTGTGGCTGTTTGTGGTGAGATTTCAGAGGCAACTGCTTCCAGTCACTTGTATTTAAGTGCCTGAAATAAGATCTTGTTCAGTTTTCAGCTGAAATAAAACTCCCTACTTTTGTGTATGACTGAGCAAGACCAACAGGGAAAAAAAAAAAAAAAAAAAAAAAAAAAAAAAGCGAGACTCTTTGGAAAATGTATCTGTGTAGAATATCTGAAACTTGGTAGAAATGTTTTCAGGCTTTCCAGCCACATGGTTAGGTCCATGTTCAGGACAAAATCAGTATCTCCCATTGTTGCTGTATAAAATGCATTGAGCATTTACTGGTACTTCAATAGTGAGTGAGGCAGTATATGTCACTATCTACAAAGATTTGGGGTTTATCTCTGGACATACTCCCAAACCTCAGTGTCTTTCTTGTAGTGAGGGCCCCAAAACTGAACCCAGGATTTGAGGTGTGGCCTCACCAGTGCTGGGTACAGAGGGATTATCACTGTGTTGGTCCTGCTGGACACACTATTTCGTGGTCCTTTCCTGGCCACACAGGCCAGGAAGACAGGATTGGCCTTCTTGTTGACCTTCTTCTGTTAAGCAGCACTCCCATGTCCTTTTCCACTGAGCAGCTTTCCAGCCACTATTCCCCAAGCCTATAGGATGGTATGGGACTGTTGTGACTCACATGCAGGAATGGGCATTTCACCTTGTTGAACCTCATACAACTGACCTCGGCCCATCCACCTACGGTAATTGACCAGCCCTAGGAGAGAACCAGATGATTGTAGCATCAAAGAGGCTTCAGTACCTGATGATGAACTTTAGGTCAAAGTGCTGCTTGAAAGGAAAATCGAGTCATTTTCAAAACGTATGTTCTTACTAAATAGGTTGCATTATTGCAGAGATGGTTACTCCAAGTAATCCTAAGGTAGTTGTTGCTGTTATCTAAGCCCTGGTACTGCCACAGCATTGCCTTATGGCAGCAGGAGCAAACCACGAAACGATGAATATTTAATGGAAAAGTTGACGTATATCTACCGTGAATCATTTGCTACAGAATTGTAAATAAAACAGTGTTTTTAATTCACTGCCTAGGGCTGTTTAAGTATACCATGTATGAGTTATGTCCACAGGGGAAAGGAGCTTAGGTTAGAAAAGCCTGGCTGAATATTTGTGGACATATATATTTTTATTTGATAGTGGTAGGAGTTGTCTGAATCAGTTTTCAATGTAAGTATGTGTATGCTTATATGTCTTCTTAAGACCAAATGCTAAATGTTTAGATGTGACTGGTTTAAATTCAGTTGTCCAAACACCTGATTTGTCCCCCCATCCTTTTCCTCTTCTCTGTGTATGTGTTTGCATTAAACCAGTCTCCATGTAGGAACAAGAGCAGTTTCTCTGCAAAACCTGAAGCATTTCCATAATTTCCCTGTAGACTTCTGTCACAGCTCCAGAGGTTCTCATATACAGGACTTGGTACATAGGTGTTTTTCCTTTCTGCTGCCACACTCTCCTTAATGACCTAACAAGAAGAGATTTAGGGTAACAAGAGGGCTTCTTGCTTTATCCTATGAAAAGATTTCCAGATCTGTGTGAGTATGCAGGAAGGCAGCCCATGACACCTTTCATTTGGATAGGTACCTTATCTCCAGGTTTATCATCAAAGGGAAGCACCACCCATCTCCCAGCTTCTGTGATTGTAAGCCCTATCAGACCAGAGTCTGCTTTAACATGCCCACTTTGTGTCCAAAGTCGAATTCATCCTGTCTGCTGACAGGCTGGAAACTGGGAAAACACTGTGTAACTGAACATCAGATCCTGGAGTATACAATGCATGGGAAAGGATTAGGGTTTTCACAGGCATCTTTTGACTTTTTTTGCGGATAGAATTTCCAACACATTATTTCTTTGAATTGAGGGTTATGGACCATGCTCTTGGCCTCTCAGGAGGAAGGGAACTGGCCTCTGCAGCTTGCCTGAAATGGGAGGTTTTGTTCAGATTTTGCTCTCTGTGGTTATGTGATTTCTTAAGTCTGACTTTATTGAGCACCTTCTTTGACAAGTAACCTCATAAGTTCAAAGCAATGTGCTACCAAATAGCACTAGTATGGAGATCAGCAAGACTGGCTTTTAAAGTGCTGTAGAAAAATAGCAAGAAAATAAGTGTATGTGAGACCAGAAGGACATTTATCCTACTAGCAAGTCTCATATGTGCTCACTCAAACTTACTGTGACATACCCTGAGGACCCAGCCTAATGGCAGAAACATTAAACTTTGGCTTTAAGGGAGTGGACTGTGTAAGTTGGCTGGAAAGGTAACCAAGAGGTTTTGTTATTTTTACCTATGGCATTTATGGTAAAGTAGCTTCATTTTTCTAGGAATGCATCTTATTTTGTTTCCTTCTGAGTCTTCTCTGTTACAAGGAGTTGTCAATTTAAAACCATGCAGAAGTAAGCAAACAGTAAATTTCTCAGAAATATTTCCATTCTGTTTTTCCAAATGTTGTAGGCACCTAAAAATCTCTCATTGTTCCATGTGACAGGAAAGCAGAGCAGAAGATCAGTTTGGGGTTTTGGCAAACAGTGCATATTCATGGGGCCAAAGAGAGTGAGAATAACTTGGTATCACAGCAGCCAGAGAACAGACACCCACAATTTGTTAGAAGAAGAGGAACCAGAAGAAACTCAAAAGTCCTCTAGCTTCTCACTTCAAAATAGTTTGTTGGGTGAGAAATTCTCTTAAGATCAAATCTTGGTCCTGTTTTATCAGAAAGGAGAACCATGGTCTCCAGCATCCAAGGTGAATGCCTGGAACTAGTGGAAAAACAGTAAGAGACTCTCCACTCCTGACTCCCGCTGACTTGGTGTGAAGCACACATGTAGAAAATTCCCTTTCCTCATTCTCCTTCTGCTTGAATTCACACGACAAGTTTGGTTCCAGATTGATTTAATTTTCCTTTCTCCTTAATTTCAGTCTTTTTGAGAGGGATCCATCCCAGTGCCATCAACTGTCACTTCCTCAAGCCGCTGACACCATCCTTTGCGTCGAAGTTCCTTGCAGGGCTTGCTGAGCCCTGAGGGAGTGGCAGTGAGAGAAGGAGGCAGCCAAAGCTGCCTTAGGCAGCACTGCCTTTGAGCTGCTGCTGCTTCAGTGCTCAGTCTGGCAGAGAAACAAAATGGAAATTATTCAGGAGCATGAAGCAAAGTAGAGGTGCTCATGGTACCAGCGGCATCCCAGAGGCCTTTGACAGAGGTTCATAGATGTCAACTTTTGTGTTTCCTTGGTGAATGAGTCACTGTGGCTGTGCTAAAATCCTTAAAATGCCTTTTAAGCATTCACAACAGCATTTTTTCCCTGTTTTGTGTGGCTACTTTCAAATACTAACTTTGGGTACACCCAGGCCTTTGCAAATTAATATGAACTCTCCTCTGCTGGGTAGAAGCCGGGTTTGACCCAGAAGCTATTTGGCCATGTTAGCAAAATCCAAAACATGATCTGATCTCTCTGGCAGGTTTTAAAAGCTTAAGCTCAGATTTTTTTAGGTGGCTTTCTGTTATAAGAGTGGGTTCTTGTGCAGATGGATCAAAATAGATGGAGACTGAGCTTGCAGTTACTTGCAAAGTCAGGTTGACTTTATCCTACGAATTTGCAGTATGAGAAACAACAAACCTAAATAGCATGCCAGACCTTGACTCCATTTTTCATTGCTTCTCCTGTTCTGGGGGAGCTGCTACCTTGTCAAAACATGATGTGTGCAGAAGAAAATACCAAAAAGAAAATCAAGCAACAAATGAGGTTGTGGTGCAAGATGGGACTTTCCCCGGGACACCATGTACTAGAGATCATGGCATGGTATGTAACTTTAAACCTTCTCACTGCCAGTTTTGTTGTGTTAATATTTGGGTGCTCTGCTGAGTTGGCACTGCCGGATGCAAGTTGTTCCTTATCCATTGCTGGCAGGAAATGTTGCACCAGAAGGGTGGATACAGGCACCCTGGCTGCTGGGCACTTGCAATGGGAGGTAATTTCCTGAGTGGCATGAGACAGCGTGGTTTGTATATCATGTAAAAAGCCCATCTCTTGTGGCATTTTCCTCTGATTGCTGAGTCCACTGCAGAAGAGTAAAAACATATGACACTTAAAAATAGGATATATCCTCAACCATTGCGAACGCCATCTGTTCTCAAAGAAACAACTGGTAGAAAAAAATAACCTTGGGTTGAAACCTTGCATGAAGTTGCCATTTAAGATAAGTGGGGTTGGCTTTGTTATTTTTATTTTTTTGGAGGTGTGGGGAAGGGCTGTTTGATGGCAACTGAAAGAAAACAGATATGTGGAATTGGAGAGTGCGTGTTACAGCCATGCAGAGAAGTCGTGTCTTGAAGACCTGTTAAAACTGTGGGACCAAGCATCACAGTGACACTGGAAGGTACCCATGCACTATTTTAAATCAGTTCATGCAGATGACTGCAGCAAGGTGTCTGCCCACCACCAGGAGGTGGTTTCTAGGGAAAATGCCTACATTCCTAGTCATTAACAGATAAGACCTGATTTTCCGATTGGACACAGTTCTCTGGTGAATGGTATGGCTTCTTCACCCATTCACACTCAATCCAGAGTAGAAGTAAGGAGTGAATCAGTAGTTTAGGGAAAGTTGACTCCATCCCTATATGCTGGTCCCCCAAAGCACACCCACAGCCATTGCTTCTGGAAACAGGAGTGAAGTTTCTGAGCTTTGGCCATTCCCAGGAGTCAGCACTTGCTTCTTCTGCCCTTGTCAGGGTGTGATTAAATGACTGAAGAGAATTTTGTTTTCACATCATGGCAATTTGCTTTTACCCATGCAACCTCAGTAACTAGTCATACCGCCTGCCCCAAGTCTGATGAAAAATCCTGAAAGCCCACCAGTTGACTTGGTTACTTGTGCTGTTTTGGATACCCTACTGAGTGGTCAGGTGGGATACCTTTAGCATCTACCAGTGATTTTCTTTGGTGCCAAAACTAAAGGCAAACAGGAGCGACTCACCTCCTTTTCATGGGCTGATGGGCTCAGAACATCAGTGGGCTGCATGCAGCTGCAGTAGCACATGAAATCAGCAGGCCTCAGTAGCAATATAAATATAAAGCCTGTGTCTTTATAGTCTTGTATGGATCAGAAATATGAAAATGGGATGGCTGCATTTCAATGCTTCTGCCCCTGCTCTATACTAATGTGAAGAGCAGCTGACTTGTACTTAAGACACATGCCAAGAAACTGTGCCTGAGGTAAAAGGAACGCTGCATGATGTTTGCTCAAACAGAATAGTCATGTTCCAAGACAGTGTCCTAATCCTGTCAACCTCACTGTTTTTATGAGTTCCAAGTGGGACAACATGGTGAGGTAAGAAAAGGGCATTTTAATGAATAGGTTTGATAGTGATATTTCTGAATAATTTCTTTTTTTGCATCTCACAGCACAGGAATAGCTGCAGTGATGTAATGTTGCTATTTAGAATTGTTTTCAAAGTGTGTTTTGAGTTTGGTGTCTGCAGTATCAAAAATTTTGCTTTGGAAATGAGTGCACCTAAGGTAAAGGCTGTGTGCACGCATTTTCAGGCTCTGTCTCTCTGAATTTGGACTCCCATGCCTCTGATCCTCTTATCTCCACTCTGAACATCAGAAGATTTTAAGGGTACTAGCTTGTGCTCAGCTTTTGTGACAAGCAGATGAGGGATGAGACAAATCTACTAAACACATTCTCTGCTTTGCAGGGGAATAAGGCAATAAACTGCTTGCCAGTGTTTGGTCCTAGTAGACCTAACTCCTGAGATAAACACCTTTTGGTACTTAACCCAGGGAATGAGTAATTCTTTTGTGATGTGCTGCCACAGCACATTCTGTGTTCTGGCCTTTACTGTGCAGCAGCAAAACCTGGCTACATTACCCCACAATAGAGGAAAAAACCACTGTGACCTTGAGGGTAGAATTCCATGGAAGCATGAGGAGTGATGTAGCTGGCATAGTTCACAGTGGTGGGAGAGCAAGCTTCTTATTTCATAAGTGACAAGACAAAAAACCTCAGCTTTGTAAGGATGCTTTGTTGTTTTGGTTTTTTTTCCCCCAAACTCTTTCATACTGGAGCAGTGTGACTAATTTACCAGTCCGCAGAAGGGCAATAACATGGAACCCTGTTTGAAACAAAGTATGCTGTTCTGGCAACACAACTCATACTTCTAGATTTGAGCCTTGCATGTGGGTCAACTAAACATTTTAGTACTCTAGCAACATTTCAAACACACTCTGCTTTTGTCTACCAGCTTTTCCATTTCTTGGCACTGATGGTCTTGCTCTTCCATGGCAGAAGTTCAATATCTCCCTCAAGTTGAAATAGAATCTTCTGTACTCTGAAATGTTAGATCAGCCTTATTATTATTAAAATTTTTCCAGCTGTCAAGCTTAATGCATTTTTTAAAGCATCCTCCTACTTTAAGGGAAAGTAGTGAAGAGTGAATATGTAACAGTGCATATATATTTACTGTACATATATTTGTTTGTGAGAGACCAGGACTCAAAACTAAATCCTGTTACCTCTAAATCTGACGCAAGTTCACCCTTCTCACAGCCTTGGATCTACCTGTGAAGTTTGTAGCATTGTGCATATTTTTGATAAGCTAAATGAAAACTCTGGTTTGGGGCAATACTAACTTTTGTCCTAAAACATGAGTTGGCTTGTAGTACATCCCCACCGTGGGCTCCTGTGTCTGCATCCTGTCATATTCTCTTCTGTGACTTCCAACTCATGTCTGTGATTCTGCCTAATGCTTAAACAAGTTCATTAGATATGGCCATGTTTTAAAAATATAAACCACATTTTTCAGGCTATGGACCAACATGTTAAAAACCATCTGTGATATCAATTGCTCAACTTATGCTCTCTGAAGAGCCTGCTTTACTTAAGGCAAATGCTCTGCACTTACAGAAAATAAAGATGGTCATTAAGTACCTCAACTCACTTTTGAATATTTCAGCTAAGATTCTATCATTACAACTTTTATTGTATTTAACCCTCTGGGTTCTTTTGTAAATGTGGAGGGCTTTAGTGCTTCTGTCATTCATCCCAGTTATTTGTGAGCCCAGATGTGGTGTTAGGTACTTGCTTCAAATACATAACTTTGAAAAAAGGTGATGAGAGTGGTGAGTGAAAACTAAATGAAATTTCACAGCCTGAGGCTTAGGCAAAATGTCCCTTTGGCTGTTCAGGTTAATGTCATTACCAGGGGAGATGTCTTTTTCTTGAAGCATTTATTCCATATGTGTTTCTTTAGCCTTCTGCTCTGCTTGGCTGACTGTTCATAGTCTATCCTTGCTCTTTTTTACATAAATAAGTTGAATTTCTAGATATAGAGTTAGGAATTATCTTGGGTTATTGAAATGGTCTCTAAAGAAGGTAAAAATACTTCTGAGAAAGAAAAAAAAAATAATTCCAGGTTGGATTTTTTAAGCGACACTGGTATGGCCATGCTGAGGGTTACCTAGAGGTGTAGCTGTCTAAAATGCAGCAAAGCTCACATGAAAGTGAAAGGGAAAATGAATGTTGCACAAAAACTCTGTGTTTACAAAGTCACCTTCTGCACTGCAGGGACACTTTAAAGAGGAACATTAAGGGTGATAAACCTTAGCTGTACAACTCTTCTGAATTTTTAGTCCTTTTAAACATATTTGATGTTCAGTACCTTATGTCATACGAGAACAACAAAAGACTCCTCAAAACAGCAACACAAAATGCTGCCAGCTTGAGGTAAAAATTTTCAAAGACTTTCTCATTTCTTGCTGGTTGTGTCCTGTTTCTGCCCTCAGCCACTATAAGTAATCTCGATTTTACCATTGAAGCAAATGGACATTCTACAAGTCATTGAGGATTTCTACTCTGTTACTTAGTTCAGAGGAAAAAAATTTAAAACCTCCTCCCCTGCCCTCCCTCAGTCTGGGCTGTTAACTTTTTAGATTAATGCTCAGATACTCCCTGGCTAATGGAACCCTACCTTTGGGTTCTTCAGTTGTGTCTTTTGTTCTGTCCCCCACCCCACCCTCAAGACTTCTTCAAGGATTCCTTGTTAGAGGAAAATATGAAGTCGTAGAGTATTTGCATCAGCAAACCAAACCAAAAT
Organism: Certhia americana; assembly: GCA_018697195.1. Lineage (NCBI taxonomy): Eukaryota > Metazoa > Chordata > Aves > Passeriformes > Certhiidae > Certhia > Certhia americana. The sequence goes on from CM031858.1 coordinate 67,625,249, forward strand.
ATTTTAAACAAGTCTGCAGACCACATAGCATAGACATAGCATGCCTTCTGCTCATGTGGAAACCCACTGCAGAGCCCCAGTTCACAGTTTCTGCCCGTGTGTGTGTGTCTTTGTGTCCTGGAAGTGACAGACTCAAAATATATGCCCCTTACTTCTGCCTGGGGAAGCTTCACCTGTGTGTGAACAGCCACCTATTATAAATTTGTTTTCTCATATTTTAACTGCTACAGTAAAAATGAGTGCTTCATCACAGATCAGGGACAAAGTCTGACCTTAGAAAGCTGTAGACTCAGTTCTTGTTGGTACTCAGACCCTCTTTTATGCCCTTGTTGTGCCAGCAGCAACAGATAAGTTTGTTTACCCTTGCAAGAATGCTACAGTGGGTTTTGACATGTGTAAGAATCAGGAATCAAGTATCTCCAAGTGCTGAATGATTTATGAACATATATTTAGTTAAAGGACAGATGACCACAGCATTCCCCATTTTTCTAATGCAATTTTTGCAGTCAGAGACTAAAATGTTGAATGAAGCAGAATGTCTGAGGGCACAACTATATAAATTAGGGCTGACAGCCTCACCTTCTCTACGTGCACTCTGGGATTTAGACAAATTCCCCACTGCACCAAATCCAGCCAACATGGAGCATGGACAGTGGAAATTTTGAGTCTCTGCCTGCCTGTGTACATGTACCCTTCAACTTTTCATGGTTGTGCTTGGGTGTCTCTTGCAAAGCTGCTGTCAGCCATTCAGAGTGACTCATTCTTCCATTAAAGATTTTAGATGTCAGAAATATATGTGTCTTCGGTTGTTAGTTGTTGCTTCTTGCAGTTCTGAAAATCTCAGTATCATCTTCGTGTGAGACAGTTTTGACCATCACAGTTTGTGTAAAACATGTTGTATCACACTGTACAAACTGTATGAACTGTCCTTGGTCATGCATGCACTTGGCAGTTCACTGAACTTTGCTCAGCCATCTGCTTCCACCAGTTTCTTCGTCAGAAGAACAGCTTATCACCTTGGTCAAACAAGACCCCACATTGTACTTATAGCTTTTCCTAGAAATACCTTTTTCATGTTTGATTACTCAGGCATCAGAATTCTCTGACTGGTTGTTAGCATTTTGTCGTAGGAGAGACCCACATTTTTTGGCTCAATCTGGTCCATTACTGATAGAATAAAGAAATTAACACACTAATGTAAAACAGCTTGGGGACTGGGATGGTCCCCACATTTCAATTTTGTGTGGCTGATCTGTATTTTTGTAGATACATCAGTTGAAGATGTTCATAAAACTTCCCTGTTTCAGTTCTTACTTGTGACATTTATTTCTGGGGTTTTGTTTGTTTGTTTGTGGGTTGGTTTGTTTGTTTGTTTGTATCACCTTAAAAATTCCCTTTTCCTATTGGGTTCCCAGCTCACCACATGAACATGTTGATATCTGTAATAAAATACAGAGACCTCATTAAAACACCTTTCTTTTTAAAGTAGTTGGGAATGTCAACTGGTGTCTGACTTAACAAGATAGCAAAGTTTCTTCAGAGCGGAGGTCTGCTGCTGCACCAGGCTGATTAGCTCTCCCATTTTATGACTGTGTGGTCATAGCTAAAATTAAGATGTTGAAGTAAATTGTCATTCTTCACTTCACTGCAGTGTGTGGCCAAGTTAATCAGCAACATGGGGCTGCTGCATGAGACACAGAAGGCACATCTTATTGTCACCTTTCACAACAGTGACAGTGTAGAGGCACAGAACTTTGTTGCTGAGAACACTTTCAAATTCTTTGACATTATCACAATGGCTGATCATGTAAAGATGGTCTGAATTGTGAGGTAATATTCTGCTTACTGAGAGAAACACCTGAACAGGAACACAAACTCCTTTTATCAGTTGATGAAGTTGCCCAAGGTTCCCAGAAGCCAGTGGGAATCTGAAAGAGTTACCTTACTGAACAGAAGAAAAAAAGGTAGTCCTAGGGCTCAACTCATGTTTTGCTATGCTTTACTTAAGCAGCAATTTCTGTCCTTAATTTTAGAGTATGCTAGTAAAGCAGATTCTGGATTAAGATCATAATTTCTTTTTCCTAGCTAGGAAATAATGTCCTTTTCAGTGAACCCCCTTCCTTTCCAGCCTGTAGCCTACAGTCTCAGATGGTAATAATGATTTTAATATTTCTGGCTGAGAAATGCAGTCATTAATATTCTCATGCAGAACTCACAGCAGTGACTGTAAATTACATGGTACTCTGGAAACACAGCGGGAGGCGTTTCCTCCCTTGGACAGTTTATTACAGGGTCTTCATCCCGTGGCATATTACCCATATTTAATTTGCATGTTGAGTAATATCATTGTGCCAAGTAATGGTGTTCTCCTGGCTGGTGAGAATGCCTGTCTGTGACAGGGATCTGTCCCTCTTGGTCTGTGGCTTGTCCTGTGTGAGAGTCACAAGATTACAAGTCAGGGCTGAAATTGAAAATTCCTCCTAGGGATTTGCCTACTTGTTTTAATTGGACTTAAAAGGATTAACTCTTCCTCAGTCTTGAAAAGATCTACCCTATTGTCTTTACTAAGAACAATATAAAAGGTTTCAAGAAGTTCCTTTTACTTTAGCTGTGGCCATAAATTTGAGTGTGAGAATCTATCACTGGCAGTATGGGTTTGTTTATAAATAATCATAGAATCAGATTAAGCATTTAGTGGACATCAAAGAAGGAACCCTGTCGGAACTTCCTGGGTTCATTCTGAGGGGAATATGTTTAGCTGGGATGACTGCTTTACTGGGGACTATTCTAGGAGTTGTTTCAAATAACAGTGGCAAAGAACAATGACTGTTGCTTAACCAGAACAAAATAAGACACATCTGCCTAATGAAGATATATTCAGCTGGAGCCAAGTCATTAAGTGGTACTTAAATTCATATTACTGTCTAAACTTCTGGAAGTTTCCAAGTAAGTGTTAAATGAAGGGGCAAAGCAACAAATTTGGATTGGGTTGGGGGATTTTCTGTGTGGTATTTTTATATCTCTTAAAAATTACTTGGACAAAGGTTGTTAATAGCTTGTCTTTTTTATGGCTGTTAAATCTGTTCATCAAGGTGCCTCAGTTCAGAGGATTTTAGTGTATTGTTATTAGCATGTAAAAATACAATTTTTTCATGCGCCTCAAGGTCAGGGTTTTTCTCTATGGGCAGTTTTTCTGCACATGCTTGCAAAAGCCGTGACACAATAGTGTGTCCTGATGTCAGTCACCTGGTGGAGCAGGAGGTGGAGGAGGTGACGTTTTCAGGTCCTGACCCATGCTCAGCTTGTGATTTCAGAAAACAATGTGCAGCCTGTTGCTAGCACAGCACTTGTCCCTGAGGTGGGTGGGGAGGGAACTTCCACGCACATGGAGATAAAGTCACCAGAGTGCTAGGTTGGAGGCAAAAATCCTTCAGAGTAATGGAGGAGTTGATGGAGTTGCTACAAGAGTGGAGGAGTGGGATTTTCCCATCTTTTCTTTTATATTTTCAAGACTCCATCAATGTTCCATCCCATGGGGGCAGGGAGGAGGCCTGAATTACAAAGTTGCTCAGCATTAGAGTGATTCACACCTGAGCATTGCCTGTGAAAAACTACATCTTCCCACCAATAAACCAGCTGCTGTCTATAACCTTTGAGGCAAAGAAAAACCAAGAATTTGTGTGTGTACTGGCACAGGTAAGAGAAGGGCTGCTGGCAGATCACATTTTTTGTGATAAAATGAGATTTAAGACATATTAGTGCAAAAAATGTAACATTGAACAGACTTGTAGTGTCTGTCAAGTGGGACATTAAGGTGTCAGATAAGTTTTGACCACAAATATTTTCTCTCTGGTGTTTTGGATCACACGCACTGGTTTAATCATGAATGAGAACTTGAATATATTGCTTAGGGGATCATACATATACTTATAGGAAATAACCCTGAGACTGTTAGCTTAGATTAATAGCTTTATTTTAAAGTCACACAAGTACACTCTGTGCTACCCTGAAACATCAGTCTCATTTGACTAAACTTCCTGAAGTAAACCTTTATTTTGCCCTCAGAAGGTGTTTGGTTTGGTTTTACAAAGAAAAAGTTGATAGTTTTGACAGCTGTATAGGCTGATTATATCCTTGCTTGTATGCCAATGAAAATTTGAAAGCACTTTCACCTCTTATCTTTCACACAGTCCTGAGATAAGGAAAGATTTCCATCTATCATGTTCCTGGCTCTCAGATCTAAGGTCAATAATGCATAATGCTATAAAGCCATTGCAGCTATGAGTGTATAAACAAGTAGGCTGAGGTCCATGTTTGCCAATTTTCTCCCCAGCAGTGCAGGGCTGATTTTCTCTTTGGTCTGGGAGGATGCACACTGTGTGATTTTCCCAGCCTTGCTGCAATGTGGTGTCTCAGCTTGCAGAGCAACATGTCACGGGGCAGCAAGCCAGGTCTGGGAGTATCCATGTGCACCTTCCTTCCCTTCCTGTGCATTCATTTATGCAGGCAGACAAACTGTGTCCAAACTGCTGCATAGTGGGTGGATGTAGGGGCTCTCTGGAGGCCATGGAGGAAAGTGGGCATGGCTCTGGCTGTATGCTAAGAGGTCAAACTTCTCAGAGTGTTATGATTTACATCTGAGGTTAACAAATGAATGAGACCTGGGGACCAGCTCTGTGGAAAGACCTGGGAGTCGTGGTGGAAAAACAGCTCAATCTGAGTGAGCAGCGTGCAGCTCCTACAGCAAAGAAAGCCAGTGGGGTGCTGTGCTGCATCAACAAGGGCGTCACCAGCAGAGATGGAGAAGTCATTAGCCCTCTCTAATCATTGCTTGTGAAGCCGCACCTGAAATACTGTGTTCAGTTTTGGTCCTCACAGTAAAAAAAAAAGTATGGACAGGATGGGAAGGGTCCAGAGAAGGGCAACAAAGATGATCAAAAGCCTGGGCAGCATGACATATGAGAGACAAATGAATTTGTTCAGCCTTGGGGAAAGCAGCTTAGGGAGACCTCATCACCATGTTCTAGTATTTCAAGTGTGGCTACGAAGAAGATGGATATTTCCATTTGCAAGAAGTCACATGGAAAACACTAGGGGTATAAATTATTCTCAAGAAGATTCCAATTGGACAAAAGAGGGAAATTTTTCCCAATGAGAGCAGCCCTTGGAATTACCTTTCACAGGAAAGGGTTGTATTCCCCAGTATTGGCCACTTTTAAGACTCAGCTGGAAAGGGTGCTGGGCTGTCTTGTCTAGGCCATGCTTTTGCGAAAATAGGTTGATATTCCATGATTCTATATAATAAATTACTTTTCCAGCTACCCTGTGAACAAGCAGTGCCTGGTGTCCTGCATTACTTTCCTTTTCCACCTTGTAGTTTCCCTGCTGTCTTGTGCCTACTGATATCAAGAACAATGGTCAGAGAAGAGTTCAGTCTCTCAGCTAGTTATGTTTTAATGCAGCATCCAGAGAGGATTTTATCTGTTGGAATACCTTAACTGTATCTTAGGCAGGCTCCCTGAAATACAGAAATTCATCTTGTTCAACACATCTGGAATGTGGCACTTAGCTTAAATGGAGACTCCTCTTTCTCCTCAACTGGGAACCTCTTTAAAATCTCAGCACACCCACACACTGAAGGTCGGGCTTATTTGATGTGTACCCAAGCTCTCCCTAGGTGGTACAACACATTGCTGCCTCTGCACAGCTTTCCTTTTAATCTGCTGTGCTGGGGTTTTCAGCAGTGAGACTATTGCAGTCTCTCTGTAAAAAGACACTTTACACTATTTTTGCGAGTAAAAGGGTGAATTAAAAAAAAAAAAAAAAGGCATACTGCCTGTCTTTCTAAGCAAACATGTGGTTTGGGTCTTGATGTGAATCCCTAGTTTTGCTGAGGTATAGGTTGTATGCTAGATGTATGAAGAGAGGTATTTTCTTTAATGGAACCTATACTGTCTTTTAATTCTCTCTATTATGGTAAACCTCAAGTCAAGCCCTGTTCAATTTCTCATTTTGGTTACCCAGCCTTCTTTCCCAAAATGGTATAATGCTGAGTGGAGGCAAATTATTGTATAGCTGTCATAATGGAGGACACTGTTAGTGCAGTAATAATGTGAGGATTCCTAGTTTGTGGAGTCAATACTTTCAGGGCTCAATTTCAGCTTCATTCATGGGTTAGACTGAAGTTCAGCCAACAACTTAAAGGCTTAAGAAGAGCCTATTAAAATAAAGCCTAAATGACAGAGGTCATAAAAAGAGGGATTTCTGTCCTTCAGTGTATCAGGGTCTCCTTCTTTTGTTTCCAGGTCTCCTTTGGTTCACACCAGTCACAGAACCAAGTCTCATTCTCAAGGTGTAAAATTACTAGGAGTCAGAGATATAAATTTCCTCAGTCTGAAACTTTCTTGAAACCTGAGATGTGCAATAGGTATTCCAAGGTCTTTGCTTTAACCTTACACAAGAAACTGATTGTATTTGAGGCAAATCTGTAATTAAACTGATTGACTATTTAAATTTATGGCTGGATAAAAATCATATTTTTCATTCCAGTGATACTTTTCAGTTCACTTGCAATGTTGATGCTTCTCATGTTGGCAAAGGAGAAACCAAAATCCCTTATGTTCTCCAAGTAAAGAATGGCTTGTTGGACTAACGTACTCATGAGGGAGATACGATTCCTGTTCTGCTGTTCTCTTGTGTCTTGGATGAGATCTTGGAAAACTGTCAAATAACTGCTGCTCTAGCAGTCAAGAAGACTACTTGAGATGAGTTCTGTGAGAAACCAGGATGATGATTTTTTTCAGAATTGGCATTTTTCTCTGAAATAGTTTTTGTTGACCAGTTTGGTCAACAGAATTTGTGATGAAGAACTTCTTGGTAATCTCCAATGTAAATAGCTTGTGTTAAGAGTCTTGGCCATTAATGGAATGCTAGATACAGTTCCAAGGGATGAGATGTGCAAAGATGGATTGCCATGATTTTGGAAGGAGTTAGAAACAATGAACCTTTACTGATTTCAAAGCATACATTCACAATCCTAGCATTTTCTCATTGCTGAAGCAAAACAACTACTGTCCTTCTCAAACTCTTGTTCCACCATGACAGTGTATCTCTAAGTAATGCAAACCATGGAAGGTCTGGCTGCATCTTCAAGCAGTACCATGCTACATCACTCCATAGAATAGCCATGATTCACCAAGTTTCAAATTCTTTAAAGGTCTTGATATCATTGAAGATGAAGGTTATAAATCATTTTGAGAGCAGTAAAATAGAGATATTTTCTCTGAGGAGACAAATTTAAAAACACATTTATTGCAGTTTTTCAATTTTATATCAGAAATGTCTGAGCATATTCCATTCAATTTCCACTTCTTGTATCAAGTATTTATTATTTTTCCAGAAATTTGGAACTAGGTTAGAAAGCTCTACTAGGTCAATTCTTAGTTTGGTAAAAACAGCCTGAAATCCCAATGCTGACCACTGAAGTGCTTCTTCAAACATCTCTTTTGAACAGTGCTGGCTGTAATGGCAATAACAATCATACTTGGAGGTCCACATGAGGAAAATATGCTTATGTAATAAGTCAAATTGGAGTTCTCTTTCACATATCTCTTGTAAATACACACTAGAGCAATAATCACTGGGTAAATTTGTAGTTGTGATCTGTTAGTAAGAGACTACAGATCATTCATACAAATGGTGCTTGTTAGGGCCAGCTTTACAGGGCTAGGTTTCTCACTGACCAAATACTATTGTATTAATAGAAATAGTTACCTTTAAAGAAATCACATCTCTTGGACTGTTAGTGAAGAAAATAATAGGCTTCAAAGACAAGACAAAAAATTCAACCTCACAATGTGAGAGAATGCATTGCTTAATATTACAGTGTTCCACAGCTGGAGAAAAATTAGTGTGATCGTTTGCTTGAATACAGTAAAAGAAGGTCACCTAGACCTTTGCCATCCTCTTCTGACCAACAGTCAGTTTTACAAAATTTCAGCCAGGCAGAAAAGTTGTTTGGCTCTAAAAGCTGAAAGAAAAGAAGTGGGTGTTTGAAATGAGGTGGCTTATATTTTCTAGAATTCTTTGAAAACACTCATGTCTAAAGTGTTAATTTTTTAGCAGCATTTGTCAGATGTCCTTGGGCAGCACCCCATTACTGGCTCAATAAATGTATTAGTGGTGGTATTGTGCTCCCCCAGAACAAAGGCATCTTTGCACTCTTCAAATCTGTTTTGAGTGGTGACTGTGCAGCATGAACCACAGCTGCAGCCAAGCCACAGCAGGATTCATACCTTAATACCACACAATTCAAGAGGTGCATTGGTCCTCTTTCAGAAGCCACTCTGCCTACAAGAGCAAACCTTATCTTAAAGGCTGAGCTCAGCCAGGTCTTGTGTAAGAGCTTCTGGAGCTAGCACAGGGAAAAACTCTTGTACCTTCTCACATTTCTTCCCTTAACCTCTCACATTACCTGGATTCTGACCAGCTAGCTCTCCCAGTGGTTGTTTTCTTGACTTATACTCCTCTAGTTTTGGTACATTCCAGGCATTATCCTAAAATGCTTTTCTTAATGTAGTATGTCACTCTTTTCCCTCACATCAATCCATACTCTCAGCTCTAAAGTGCCACATGTCAGAGCCCTCTTAACCTCTGCTGCAGCTGAAGCTGAGCAGTGTGTGTGTGCCATAGCCTTTGATTTTCTTGCTTATAGAGGGTAGAGCTTTTGCTTGGCATAGCCCACCTTTCATTAAATAGCCACTTTCAGTAATGGCCTACAATGGGAATCTTACAAAGAATTTTAAAAAACATTTGACAAGGTGAAGTGAAAATATTTCATGCTCTTTCACACAACATGTTGGACTATAGGTGTTTTCCTTTCTATATCTTTAGGTATTTGTATGCAGAATCAGTTAAAAAATTGCCTCTCTTAAAAAAATAATTTAAAAAATTGAAAAACTCTTTCAAATTCCATTTTCCCTTGGCAGTTTTTTTCCTGCTCACTCATCTTATACATACATATATGCTTGAAAATGGGAAATAGAAAAAGAACCTTTTTTTTCGATTTGAAAGAATGATGCCCATTGAAAGGATTTCAATTAAAATAGGAACTGTTAAAAAGGACTACTTTATTAATTCAGGTTCTGCTTGTAAGAATGTGAAAGGAAATATTTTTATAAACTTGAGATTTTTGTAAAAGCTTGTTTTTGCTAGTTCTAAAGAACTGGATAGAACTAATTTGGCAATATGTCTGGGAAATTGAACAGTTGAAAGGATTAAAATGGTTTTATGTTTATCTTTGGGGTTTTAGTGTTACTTTGCTTAGACATTAACATACAAAATTCGGTTGCCTTCAGAAGGCTTCACAATCATTATGAATTGCTCATATTTTGTTGTATTAACTATTTATTTTTGTAAAAAATTACTAATTATCCCAAACTTATCCTTATAGTACCTGACCTTATTAAAAAACAAAGCAAAACAAAAATTCAACCCCCATTTTCCTTAGGAACTGAAACATCAGTTCCATGAGGGATTCCATTATTTCTAACACATTTGTCTGAATTTCAGAAGAGAAGTTTCAAATATTGTTTATTTATTGGAAAAATAAAAATTGCTTCTCATGTAAAGGGAATGGAAGTGCTTAGATACGATAGTGCCAAATGCCCCTTTTTTTCAGTGTTTTTATTCATTCTGTATGCATTTACTTTAAAATTAGAGCAAGATATCAATAACACTACATGTATGGTGACGGAATGCCCTGAATTGGGCTCTTTAAAATGAAAACTGTACTTACTTCCCCAGTGCACTTCTCTTCAGAATGAGGATCTATCGAAACAGCCTGGTTTGGGACTTGACCTCACAGGCATTGGGGAATGCAAAAACGATCTTCCATAGACTCATGACATCTGGGAAAAATCTGTGGCTTGTAGCAGAGTGATGATCAGATAGCCACAGCCCTGGAGATTGGTAAGGAATTTATGACATACACATGGACTCATAGCATGGTATTTAAAATTACATGTTCATCTTGAAGTGAAAGAGAGAGACTTTCTAGTAGTATGCTAAAGAAATACTCCCACTATTTCTGCCATAGAGTACCTGTGAATCAGCACTTTCTTATTTCTATGTGTCTTTTGAAATTTCTCTGTATAGAATATCCTGCGGTTGGAAAATCACAGGCGTGTCTGCAACCCTCCGGAGGAGATAGAGTGGTTCAAAGGCTCTCAGACTGTGATGGAAAACAGAGAACCAGACTTCAGGTGTAAACTGGAAAGAACCTTGCTTGTCAGTGAGATGTCCTTTGAGGTGGCTGCAGCTCAAAAGAGTTGAAATGAGAAGAGCCAGAGTTTGACTAGAAACTGAGAAAAAGACCAGCTCAGGTCAGTTAACCTACCACATTGCATGTGGGGGATCTATGAGCACTTCTCTGCCTGCTCTGAAATTGTGAATTGTGTAATTGAAGGGATACAGTCTTCAAAGGTATCTTTGCCTGAATGGCAGCTGCTAGGGCTTGCTAGGCACCGCTGCTGGAGGACACAGGAAACCACCCCAGCAAAATGCTGCAACTGGTGAGAGAAATACTCGTTCTAACAAATTGTAGCATTCAGGGATGGAGGCCCTGCAAAGGCACAGAAACAATATGGAGAGGGAGACCAAGCTTTTTAAAGGTGTGAAAGCAGCAAAGAAATAGAGTTGGACTCCTTATCCTGTTGATGAAGTGCCATGACAGAGACATAAAATCATGAGTCTAAGCTGCTTAGTGACTTGAAGGTGACTTCCAGTTTTGTTGTTATTCTTAGCTGATATTTAGATAGCCAAAAACCTGACGAAACCTCTTGTACTTTACACATCTCTTTCTTGACATGTTTCAGACACAGCTGAAAGTACTTATTTTGCACACATTTATAAAATCATGTGAGGAGGAGATACATATTCAGAACTAAATTCGTAATGGAGCTTGGAATAGCAACCATTCAAAAGAGTGAACTGAAATCACGACACACATTCATCATCACCTCTCCATTCAAAAGAGAATATCAATGCTAAAGTGGTAATATTTCAGTACTCTGCTGATAATAAAAACAAGAAGAGAGAACTGTAGCTATTGGAAGAGAAAATTAAATGTCAGTAAAGAAAAACAATTTCTTTCACTTTCTTGGAAATTATCCCCTCTGTCTTCTCTTCGCTTTCATCAGAAATGCACAATCACAACTACCCACAATTTCTTCCCCCATAATCCTAAATGAGAAAACCTTCAATGGAAAGATATTGTGAAGTTTTAGCCTAGTTGCACAAGATACTATATGATGTCAAAAGTCTTTTTAAGCATCCTAACAAGGGCACAGGGTTGATAAATTTCTGGGCTTTTCCTTTAACCTCCCCTGACTTCTTAGAACTCTTACATAATTATGCATTTCACAAATCTCTAACTGTACTAGAAAATCTTGGTGCCCTGAGGTCAAGATTCAGTTGGGTTGTGTCATCATTGAAGCTTACTCTCAATTTTGCTTTTGGCAGGCTGGCTACCTGGCTTTAATGAAGGTGATCTACAAGAACTCCAGAACTGAAGACTTAACCAGAAAATTCACATAGCTGAAGCTAGATTGTTTGAAGACAAATCTGAACATTGTAAATATATGCCAGTATTTTCCTCCACAGGTTTTGGAGTTTAGATAGGAATTTCCACTGAAAATTTCAGCTGCTTTGTAGTGGTTACTGTGTAGAGGTGGATAACCAGGTTTGGAGTGGGACTGCTGACTGGATTTTGTTGATCCCTTGAGCAATAAGTCTTGCAGTAGAAAGAAGCAGAAAGCAGAACATTTATAATGGAATTTCCACCTAGAAAATTTCATTTGAGATCTGCTTATCTATGGAGAACCTGATGATCTTCCAGCCTACTCCCTGATTCCTTCTATTATATTTGATGGCACCAACCACTTTGTGTTGTCAGGGGGGCACAGATTTCTTCACAGCAGAAGGAGAGAGCACCTGGCAAAAATTTCCTCTAGAAGCAGTCATGAAATTTAGAGGCAAAGTTAAGCCCTTAAAAACTGATGATCCAAATGAAGTTCTGATTTCAGTACTGTTGTTACTGGTCTGGTGTTAGTGAAGCAATGTCATTTCTTTGAACAAAATGACTCAGCTCTTTCCAGAAGAAAGAACTGAGCTCTGGTGCTGACCTCTACCTGCCCCTGATATACTAGGGTTGTCATGGTGTCCCAAAGGACCTAGCGAAAAGCCGTACGAACTCCTAAATAATTTGGCAGTAAGGAAAATGCCCTCTTGTCATAAAGTTTCCCTTGGCCCTGGATAGAACAATATCTATCTGTCTGACAAATACTTAACTTCTAGTTTAAGAGTTAAAGGAAGGCTCATACTTATTAAACTTCTTTTAAAAATAAAGCAATTTATGTTTCCAGAGATAGTCAGAGAAGGTGTGTTGCTTATGGGACACATTTGGACCAACTCCCACCCTTGGAGTATGATAATCAGATCCGGATAAATACATCTGGACTTTTCTCTTCTGGGAGTACTGGACCACATCGTGCTAAAATGGCAACAGCTGGAAATATATTTGATTTTCATCAAGTATATTTGAATGACCTTTCTCACATTTGCAACGGTATAGATGATCCTTTTCAATCCTTCCAAATGCAGTTTTTCCTTCTGTGGTTTCATGGTTCTTTTATTGCAAATTCACCTGGGCCAAATTCTTACTCAGCTTTCTTTTTAGAAAAAAAGTTACAAAAATGCCTCTGAGGACTTATATAAGTGAATGCTCAAGACAAATGTAAGCCAAAATACTTGATCTACTTTAAGAGCTATAGAAAACTGCATCTCTCAGTTGTCCCATGCCTATGCTACCACTGGTTCCTCCAAACTGCAAGCATTAAGGGTTTTTTTTCATTTTCAGTGTTTAAAGTCTGTTATCCTTCCCTGATTTCCTTCATAGGCTGAGTAGCAAGGTGAAAGTTTCCTCATTCAATGCCCTTTTTACTTCAAAACTGCTGACATTACTGACCTTGTGTCTCACTAAATACTCTGCAGCATTTCCATCCTCTTTTGGATACTGTATTTGTAGGTCTCTCCTGGGCATTGCAGTCCTATTGAAGGGTCAGCTGTGTGAGAAGCCACTGAAGAGTGTCTCTCTGTGACCTCGTAACTCTTGAGTCCTCTTCTTTTTTTCCTCCACAGCTCCAGTTAAGGTATGATACAGCAGGTCTATTTTCATATGGTGCAGAACTGACTTGTGAAATATGTTGTATCCATAAGGTTAAGGAATTGTCTGTCTGTCTTTAGGTGCTCTACTCAGAGTTCCCTGAGCTCTCAAGGCACCCTGAGCACCATCACAAAGGTATTTCTTGGGAGGGTTCTTGAAAGAGAAACCAACATATGGCTGCTGAGTGTTGATGACCAGCCTTGCATTTTTATGTGAATTCCTTATGGGAAGAGTATTGATGCTGCAGTACTTTTGTCCTGAGGCTGGCTGTGCATGCAAACTGGCTCAGTTGCTCAGGGAGTACATGGGCTGTGCTTGGGGTAGGATCATACACATGGTTTGGGCTGTGCCACTTGTACAGCTTACAAGCTGTGTGGATTTTGCTAGAGGAGAACTCAGTCATTAAGAACTATTTTAGACAGATTTGGAAAATATGTTGGGACCGTTTTCATTTGCTCATGAAGACAAATGCTTTAGTTAGAAGTTTTTAGAATTAGAAGACTTAGAATTATAAAGCAACCCCAAAATCCCGTAAAAATTGAAATAACCTCATGACACTAAATGCAAGCCTCAGGACTTTCCAGGGCTTTGATTAAGTTCTTTCTTCTTCCTAGAAAAACTGAATATTCCTCAGTTAGCTCTTATTTTAATGTTTGCAGGATGGGAGACGAAGAAACTATGAAAAAGTCATGACTCCTGGGTTGTAGGGTAGGCAACTCATTCAGAGCAAGAAGAGGATGATTTATGGCCTGCTGCTAATTTGAGATACCCATAGAATTGGGATGTGTTAACCTGTAAATTGCAGAGACAGATAACTAGACAGAGCACAGGGCAAGATAAGAGAAAGATTAATTTGGTAAAATTCTCTATGATTTATTGTGTGGTGATACCAGCCATCCCAATGGACATCACTTTCTCACAGTAGCTAGGGTCCTGCAATATGCAACAAGAATGTTCCTGCAAATTTTCAAGGGACTGTTACTGATGGTTTTCCTCTCTGACTTACAAACATTTGCCCAAGAAAAGGAAGTAAAATTTTAATAAGTAAAAAAAAAAAAAAAACCAAAAAAATCCCCAAACCAACAAACATATTTGGTACAAATGGTGTTCCCCATCCCCCTGGGTTATTTTCTTTCTTCTTTTGTGAGATGACTTTATTATCTTCCTGGCTTTTTTATAATTATAATGGTTGTGGTTGATGTAAGGGAAGGGTCTTACGATTAATATTTTATTGTGGCAAAGATCGGATCAATACTTTGTGCTCTCTTTTTTAAATTTAATTTAATATAGGCTGCTTCTTTTCCAGAGTTGGTAACTTCCTCTACATCTTTTCTGTCTACAGGTCTTTTACAGTCAGGTATGTTTTTTTCTTGCAACTTTTGATTTAATATTGATGTTGTGACTTGGAAGGAGAGCTCCTTCCAAGAGAACGGGGCAAGATGAGGTATCCAGACTTTGTTCACTCTGTAGCTTTTTTTGGACTGTGTCAGCTCTTGTGAATTGTGTGGACTCAGGCTTGAGTCCAGCTTGTCAGGAAAGCTGTAAGCATCCTGCACCTACTCATCATGTCCAAGAATACTCAGGAGGAGACACAAATAGGGAAACAGAGAAAGAAGTTTCTGAACTCTGCTTCTCTTCATGATTTTTATCTCCTTTTTCTGGCTTTGTCATATGAGGGTCTTTCACATGGATTGTATGCTTTGCTGCACCTTGGTGTAGCAGGAAGATGAGGAGAGATCTCAGATGTAGGCTGCTGCTCATGTTGTGCCTTGCTCTCCTTAAAGCTCTGAAAAGCAGCCCAAATATTCCTGGGGCATGCGTGTGGCTTCAGCCATATGAAAACCCTTGTTATGAGATTTTAAATAAATGAACTAAGTACGGGTAACAATTGTTATATGTTATATAGCTTCTGAGGACTGTAAAGGTAAGAGCAAAATGCAGAAGTCAACAGTTCTAAAATATTTGTATTGTAAAAGAGCATGTGAGTTTGTGTGCTGAAAGGAACTGGAAACTGCCACGCTTGTTGGTATTTCAAATATCCATCAAAAGACATAAACTTGATTGACCCTGATCCTTGATTGTCACTGACTTCCCTTGAAACAGGTTGGAGCTTATGTTGGATGGATAAATAGTAAATGTATCGATTTCTTAGGTTTGTTTGCTTGTTTGTGGTTTGTTGTTTTTGTGGTTTTTTGTGGTTTTGTTTGTTTGTTTGTGTTTGTTTTGGGGGTTTTTTTCCCCCTCCATGAATTGAGTCTCCCTCTTCTGGGAACATTAGGACCTCACTAAGATCTGTTCCTATTTTGTCTTCTAGTCAACACAGGGGTTGTTGGCTGGAAATTCCCTTCTCTCTCTGTCCCTCCCAGTGGATCACAGGCAGTGATCCTATCTCCGTAGGAAATAACTCAATCTTCTAGGTCAAGTGGGATCCCATAATTTCCATGCGTGCGGCCAGGCTCTGCCCCTGGCTTTGCTATTGCCTTCCATAGCACATCAGTGAGGTGCACAAGGTGCCTTTCTGTTGTACAGTTTATGAGTGATTTTGGTAACCAATGCATGTACTAACTCAGTGTGGTGTTGGTTCATTATTTCAGTACTTCCCCTGCCAGCATGGATGGTTTGACCACAAATTTCAGTGGTCAGTCATACAGACTTTTCATGTTTGCCCAGTGAGATGGCATTTGTTCATTCATTTGGGGGTTGTTATTATTATTTTAAGACGTATTTTGGATGGTGCAAATTGTGCAAATTGGCAAGGGAAATTAAGGGACCTGAAATAACTTTTAACTCTATTATGAGGATGTATCCTAGAATGAGCAAATGTCCTTTCTGATAGACTCGTGAAGCTAGAGAAGAGATTGAATTTTTTGTGTTTAAATAGAACTCACTGTCAACAATGATACACAGTCTCTGACTTGACAGTGTGTTGCCTATGTAGGACTCAGAAGGGAGGTCATAAAGGAAAAAAATGAGACCAGAGATGTGGCTAGTAAAGTCTTCAAGATTTCCATATCATGCCTGGTAAGAATAGGACTCCTAATGATAATAAGCAGAGAGAGAAGAATCAAGGCAAGGAGGAAGATATGTGTGAGACTGCTAGGGAGAAGCAGACTTGAGAAAAAGTGAATTCTTTGATTTACAAAGGAGACACTCTTTTCACTGAATGAAGATACTATATAATTTTCTTTAGTCATTTTGGAGATTGGGATACAGAAATTGGGGATCACTCTAGAGTTATCTCTTTTTATCAATGTTATGTTTATGTAAGAATAAGCAGAAATTTCTTTCTTATAGTGGGCATTCTGTATTGCTTATAAAATTATCAAGAAAAGGTTCCCTGCATACAGAAAACACTTTCCATACTCAAGGTTCATTTGGCAAGAAGAGAGAATGAACTGGTGCTGTAATGAGTTCCCTATTCTGAAAAAAAAAAAAAAAAATAGGAAGAGCATGGTGAACAGAGAAAGAAATGTTCATAAATCCAATGTGTCCTTGAGGAGAACAAGGCTTCTAAGGCTTAGAAGATAAAGCAGCAAGCTCTGAGACTCATGGGGGCAGAAATTAATGGCAAACAGGAAAAAAATTAAAAGGCTTCAATCATTAGTAGTTTCAAAGGAACAGTTTCCTTTGTTTTCCTTGCCTTAAATGGAGGTTGATGTGTATCCTGGAGAACTAGACTTAACCTTGATGCAGAGTCTGAAAAGAAGTTTTAAAGAAACATTTGTGGCTGTTGACCCAAATTATAACTTAACACTGAGCATGGTGTTGCACAGAACAGTGCACAGATGTCAGCCCCCACAGAATAGTGTTGATTATGGCCTTAAGATCTTCACAACCTCCTGGGAATACCAGAAAACACTATCCCCACCCCCCAACTTGAAAGTGATAATGGGACAGAGAGGACATCTGGTCTTCCATGGGAGTGAAGCTCTTGATCAGTCGGTCTGTGGTTTTCAGATCTCTGTTGTTCATGCTCTAAGGTTTGCAGTGCTGAACTGTATCCATGTCAATATTGAGCCTGCTGTCTGATCTACTGCGTGCATTCCCCCCCCTCTCTGGTGTACCTGAATACAGTGGGATGAACAGCCCTCTGGAGCTGTCTCTCTCCATTTACTGCAGAGAAAGCATAAACAACTGAGCCGATTTAGACTATATCAAACCTGTAACTATCTATAGTGAGAAGAATCTAACCTGAGCCCCCTGGAGATAGGTCTGAATATGTCAAAGTATGCAAAATCAGAGTGAGGGCTACGGAGAAACTGGGTGAGATGAAGCCAAGTGGAAATCAAGATGAGAAATCCTTACTTGCAGGGTCTGTAAGGTAAAATATGACCTGTGGATATGTCTGAGTTAGTGGCACTTGCTGTAATACGATTGGCTGCTGAAGCCAATCCTCTCAGACACAGAGGTCCAGCTGATGCAAGGAGAGAGCAGGGGATTATGTGAAGGGCCACCACCCTGGTACCACTGGGTGCAGTGAGCTCCAGGATGGGTTTCTAAGAGAAAGGAGAGTTGTAGGCAAAGAGGAGACAGTGGTCTGTGCTCACCAAGAGGGTGGACAGATGGCAGAGTGAGGAAGTCATGGAACGAAAAGAATCCAGCCTTCCTGAAGAAGTCTTTTTCCAGTAGGGAAATTTAGGCATGTACAGGTGAGAGGAACAAAGTTTATATCATATAAGGCCCCAAAAGTGGCTTCATGAATGAGAGATATCAAAGATAATTTTAGAATGATTGTGGTGTTCAGATCTGGGTCATTAGTCTGAGGACCAAAAAGCTGAGAAGTCTTGGTAGACAGCAAGAGTTTTCTCTGTGATCTCCTGCTTTCTTTACAAAGGTTGCAATATGAAAGGAGGAGAGTTCTCCCTGGGAGAAGCAAAATTTGGCTAACCAAGTATCTTGATGCCCTGTTAATTACTGTCCTTCTTTTTTTTTTTTTTTTTTTTTTTTTTTTTTGGTCTGTGATCGCTTCAGACACCTCCTAAAACATGTTGTGCTGCCATTTCATTCACTTTTTTCCTTTGGAGGTGGAAGATGTGCCAAACTGTTGAAGAATTCATGCACTCCAGAGGTTTATATAACACCGGTGAGGTTATTTTATCAATCAAATCTCTGAATATATCTATTTTGCAACCATCCTACAGGGACAAGTATCTGTGTTTCTCAAGCAAGGAGAACTTTTGACCAGGCGACCCACTGTGATCTCTTCTAACATTGCCTGTTCTGTTCTGTGAGGTAGCCACAAGATTTTCAGAGTTCATACCATACTGAAACAGGCCAGTGTGAGGCTATGTTGGGAATGCCTAGCAGTCTCCAGTCTAATTTGGAAACAGCCTCTCAGTATATCTGATTACTCTGGTCCTAAGCTATTACCATGGACCACAACCCAGGTGGCTGGAGATCCAACATCAGTTGCATCGACATGAAGGGGAAAAGTAGACGAGGTTGGTTTGGGTGTATTCAGTGTTCCCTCAATGCTAATGAAAAGAGAAACATGTCTGGCACCATTACAAGTCAAGCACCCTGAGGATTTCAAAATAGTGCCCTTTTTTATAACAGTAATAAATTTGTCAGTTATGTGGGGAAACATTGTGAAAAATGAATGTCTTTTACTGCATTCAGAACTGCTGTTCCAAATCCAGTGAGATAATGGCCAATAAAACTTTGAGCTGGGAGGTTGAGTTCTGCATTACTAAAGCTTCATTATATGTGGTTTTAGAAAATGTACACATGTGCCAGAGTGTCTCATTGTTCTTTTGCTGTTTTATTATTTTGTCACTATGAAGTGGCTCTGATTTCAGCTGTGAAATGCAAGTTTAGCTTATATTGATCCTACTGTCTGTGTACAGGTTCTTAGCAACTTTGCAGGATGTTGTTAAGAGCAGTTAGGTTTTATTTGCAGCTGAACCATACTATATTCTGTTCCCTATCAAAACAAATTTCATCCCAGTCCAAATGTTCTTGATGTATCTTTTTCTTTTTCTTTCTTCTTTTTTTTTCCTTTGCATTGCAGAGCCTTGTAATTGAGATCCCCCAGGTTTTCTGAATCCTTAGATGGAGTCAAGAGCCAATCTATTTGAGCATTCCAATAGATTGGAATAGGCAGAGAATGTGACTGCATTTCCCAGAACTGTTTTGTAAAATGGCAGTCTCTGCGGTGGGGCCATAGCATTTTCCTGAGTCTTTATAGTATACAGATTCTCCATTAGTTGTTAGGCTGACTCTCCATTAGGTTCCCTGTTTCAGCTTCTAGGATAATGTAAGTTTTGTTTATATCTTTGACAAATCCAGTAACCCCTCATTTGAAGAACTTTTATACTTGGTCAGACTGGAATACAGTTAGGAGCTCTTCTATAACCAGGTTCAGTTTTCAGCGCTCAATGAAAGTACTTCATCTCATGAGAAGTTAGCATCTGAATCCAAGTACATCATATTGCCAATCTACTTTTTGGTTCTTTAGGTATTATAAATCCAATTCACAACAATGACACATCATGTGTAGTGTCTGGCTTCTTTTCCTTGACTGTGGTGTACAGTTAAAAAAATTATGCATAAGCTAGTACCCATTAGCAGATCCTTGGAGGGATGGCATTACTGACAAAACAACTTCAAAAAGCATGGAAATACTGCAGCCTTTAGGATAGGATATCTGGGTTTATTTTGTAGTGTAACCAATGGTATGCTAGGAAAAACTAACACCTTTTGCTGGAACAAAACCTATACACAAGGGCATGTGCTTGCATAAAAAGCCTACCCAGACAAATCACAGATGATTTTCGAACAGAGAAATTATGTGGTACCTAAGAACCGGCTTAGTGTAAACCAGGCAATGGTGTTGGCAACACCAGGGATCTTATAAAAGACTGTGAGGACTGTCTTGCATAGACAGTGTTAGTGCAACACTTAGTTAGTGCAGCATCATCAGTATCTTTCATCTGATCAAAACTGAACTCCTTGAGGGACTGTGGCAGTTGTTTTCTCAGCATAGATGGACAAATCCTTGATCAAATGTTTCTTTTGAACAGCATTGAGCCTTTGCAAAGGAGACTGGGCATAAAGCACAGTAAGACCACACTGATTTTAGAAATTGTGCTGGATGCAGAAAGACAAGAGAGTTTGTCATGGGCTGCCTCCCACTGTGATCTGCTCCAAAGGACAAGTGTGTAGGAGAGCAGAAGAGTATTTTGTTGAACCCCTCTTGCAAAGGAAAGCTCCATGTCAACAGTACATCTGCTAGAGGATCAGAGAATGGAAATTGTTACTCTCCATTACCTCTCTTCTATCTCTGACACCTTGTCTGTTATTCATGGTTTTGACACTGTTGCTATCACACATATCTGTCTGGGGCTGTGTAATGGAAGCACTGTAGGAAAGATTTTCTGTTCCCCCTAGCAGTTACAACACACACATACCACTAGAAAAACTCCTTCTGAAGTTACCTGAGCAGATTTTGTTGCTGGTCATATGCATTTGGAGAAACGTCATCAGTAGTGTCCTTGGACTGTGTACAGGCAAATGAGTGGGATCAGACCCTTCATTTTATCTAACGAGTCAAAGGCAATTAAAACAGAGGATTTTAAAGGATGGAATTGAAATCAGATGACTACTTTTGTTTTGGTTTATTTTAAAGGCAGACCTTAAGGTTTTGGATCTGTTTTATCTCACCGTCAGAAGCAGTCAGGTTTATCAGAGTTAATTTCTGTTTCCCCCGTAAGGATGCTGCACAGGGAGCAGCATTCCACTGAATATTTGGACATCAGCTGCCAAATGCAGAGAGAGGTCCAGGTGGTTCCTTGACATCCCCATGGTTTTGATAACCTAGTGGTCTTCTTCCTCTGTAAGTGAGGAACTCCTTTACTCTTCTGCTCCTTTGCCCACTACTGGCCAACAGACAGCAAACCAAGTGTCCCCTTCCAGTGCAGTCTGTGTTTGCTGAAACTCTGATAGCTCCACTCAGACAAGGTGCTCTCCTCCTGCTCTCATGCCTGGACACTTTCCTAGGGACAAACAGTGGCACTTGAAGGGCTTCAGTTGACTGCTACCACGGCTTGCCACACTGCACAGCCCTGCACAGGAAACAGGGAATGTAAAAGAGTGCCACTGAAGTCCTCTTAGATGTTTTTTTGGCAAAGAAAAAAAGAGCAATGTTTGGTTTGAGTATGGGAGGTTTAAAGCTTCTGTGCTGGTCTCCAGAATCTCCCCAGGAGCAGTTAAACAGGAGACTTACATGCAGTGGGTGGGTTTGGGTCCGCGTCAGATCACAGAACTGAGAGGTGGGAAGATGGGGGGTCCCAGCTCAGGGCACACACCCTCTGTATCTCACTTTGGGCATATTATTTTCTGATGGAAGGTGAAATGTTGATCCTCTCTCCTTCCCTCTTTATGGAGTTTTGCCCATTGCTAATTTAAATCTCAGGCATAAAAGAAATTTTTGTGTTCAAATAAAAACATAAAGCTTCACTCTAGAGGCAATTAAAAATGAACAGACAAAATATTATAATATACTGAACAATATTCAAATATATTTTAACTTTTTCCACAAAAATACATCTGCAGATCTGTGTGCCATTGCAGAGATTAGTCTAGAGGGATTTGATCTATAAAACAGAACAATATACTGACTTTTGATCTTTTATGAAGTGGTGAGTGAATTGAAATACAACAACAACAACAACAACAACAAAAAAAACCAAAAAAAACAAACAAAAAAAAAAAACCCAAAAAACCCCCAAAAAAACAAAAAACAAAAACCAGCACAGAAAGTAGAAATTGTGGACAATACACCAGGAATTTCTGGAACATTTTATGCTTCAAAAATATGCACATGTGGTTGTGAATTAGGTTAGTGCAATTAGGCTGTGTTATGATCAGACTCTGGCATGGAAAATTAGTCCCAAAGATGACCTTAAGAGATCATTAAACCATATTTCCTTCTGAATGCAAGTGCAAATTTATCAACATCATCCCTGACAGATGTGTGTCTAACTCTTCCTTAAAGACACCCAGAGATGGAGGCTTGAAGTTGGGGCCTCAAAACTTACATAAGCTTTAGCAAGCCATAGCAATGAGCAGCTGTGATTACTAGAATTAAGCTTATATTCTAAGAAGCTGGAAAAATCAATCATAATTTAAATATCTGAGTGTGCAGGCTAAGAAGCCAAGCCACAAAGGTAATTCAAAATTAAGCTTTGTAGATAGGTGAGACAGGAAATATCCTGGTCTTGACGCCTTTTTCAGTTTGTTTGTATGGTTTTTTTCCCATTTATTTAAAAATTGAGTGCTTTCTCTGTCTTTTATAGTACAGCTTTGACTAAAGATACATGAATATCTTAGTATCTTCTGGTGGGGAGGGGGGACAAGCACATTATTTTGTTTTAACTTAGAATTATTTTCTACCTTCATGGGGTGGAGATGAGCATATGGTGGGTGGCAAGGCAGTAACCAGTTAAGACTTTTCAGCTTCTTACTTGCCTTGACATGAGTTTGCAAAAACTGCTGCTGAGAATCCATATTTGGTACTTCCTTGGGCTTATCTGGTTTAAATGTCTGGATAACTGCTTTTGCCTCTTTTGTGCTTACTATGGCCTTCTTTTAGAATCCTTTCTCTCCAAAATTGCTGAGGGATGTACAGGGAAAATTGTCTGTGAACTGAAGTCTTGACTTCAGAATTAGGTCATGAGTTATTGTCTGAGAGTTTGGTCCTTAAAACTAAACTGTCAGCAAGAATCATTGAAATTGCTAGGAAATACACTGTTAAAAAATCAGCTTGGTTTTACCTGCACAGCAAAGGAGGCTGCTGTTTATACTTCAGCAAGGCTGGAATTTAGACATTAGTTAGGCTTGTTTTATAGCACAGACTTAATTTGGGCACATACCTTCATCCCCCTTTGATATTTTGCTCCAGAGCCAATGTAGTTAAGGCCACAGTGTTTTGAACTGAGTGCATCCTTTACAGATATGAATCCTTTTTGCTAAAATGGGAAAAAAGAAAAGTATATTGTGACTGACAGCTCAATCTCAGCTTTGCATCTAAGCAAAACCCTGGTCCACGTGCAAGGCAGGAAGTGAATTGCAGAGCTTCAGAAATAGCACAGAAACCTACATTTTGCTAGCAAATAAACCATTCAGCACTTCCACAGGGGCTGTAGCTCAGTCCCCTGCAAAAAGGGCTGCAATCCTGGTGTGGAATAACATGTAAAAAGCTATGTTGTGATACCCACACACAATAAGGCTGCCTTACAGCAGATAGGAAATCTTCTAACTGCTTGGAGGATGTGGTGGAAGGCCTTAATTCAAAGGCTTTGTGAGAAAATGAAGCTGAGTGGCAGAGCAGGATTTGGAGGTTCAGTCTGGGCCCATGAAACTGCAATTAGGTCAGGTGTGGTGCATGCTAAGGGAAAGTGAGCCAGGATGCAGCACCTTTGGGTCAGTATGGAAAGCAGGACCTGGCATTTATAGCTAATAAGTGTCAAAATAGCTCTAAACAGGCTGAGCTCCATCCAACAGTCTGCTTTATATTGGTTCTTATTCTCTTACAGTGGGACTGGGTTTAAGCAACAGCAGGTCTGTGTAGTGAAATCTCTTAAAATGACCTAGAAAAGAGGTTTAGCTGACCCTGTGTGCTTATTCCCAGCTCCCAGAGTTGTCCCTTCCTTTCTCTGCAGAATTTTTTCATTCCTAAGGCACAGTATAGGCAAGAATACACATGTACACAATGCTACTCATGCCTGCAGATTACTCAGGTATGGCATCACGGTGTGAGACAGGGCATTAAACAAGGTCAACAGGGCTAAGGTGTAAGCAAATCAGCTTTCACTTCCTGCCCTTCCCAGGCCAGCACATGGTTAATATGCCAAGGTGGAGTGTGTCCTGTGTGTTCTGGTGAGGGAATTGTTGAGGAGCAGTGTCATGCTGGCTGCAGCTATGGGATGTCTGCTGGCATTGCCCAGGTGAGCACAAGCACAGTGTCACTGTTCAGCAGAGGATCCAGGGTGTCCCCAGAATATTGTGCAGGTGCAGCCTGGCCACAGGTGTGTTATCTGTGTCCAATGCGTTGCCTCAGGATGATCTGTGGGAAGGCAGAGACCAAATGCTCAGGGTGGTGATGGTGAAGAAATACTGAAGCAGTGGTAGAAAGCCATGTCCTATTTCCACCAGTGAGAAACTGGTTGTTTTTTTTTGCAGCTCTGACATAATCTGCTGCATCAACAGGCTGCTGAATCTACCAGAGTCTATCCAGAGAGTGTTAAGATCACAGAGAACTGAGCTGCTTTTTTGGAAGGCACAAATATCTAGCAGTCACTGAAAACTTGCAGATGAAGTCCTAAAAATCTTGAAATTTCTAGAGGAGCAGTAAGAAACAAAAGACATGGGCATAATCATGCTGCGGTATTCTGTCACATTTTATGCAGTTCATAGTAAATGTGTGTATGTAAATAAGTATGTATTCATCTCTTTGTTAAATAGTTTCTCTACTTACGATTTTAGGAGTTCTTCATACTAAAATTCAGAGAATATATGGTTTCACATCACCCATATTTGCAGTCCCATTAGCAATTGTAGAAGAAAAGTATGGTGGTAGTTTCTGTTTGGTACATTTCCAGAACAAATATCTGAATCTGTTTTATTCAGATACACCGAACATATTTAATTGCAATGATGGAAGTTATATAATCTTTTGGAATGTCACTTATTTGCCTAAATAGAAAATAAACAGCCCCTTCTTTTTCCTCACCTCAAAAAAATAATACTCTGGAAATTGCTTTAAATGCTGGTAAACACCACCAGAGGTACAAAATGTAGAAACAGAATTGTCAGCCTTTATATAATCCTGGATTTTAAATAACCAACAAAAATTCATCCCAGATGATAATTTTCAGGAAACCACAACTAAGGGGAGAAAAGCTTTCTATTTGCCCAGTTGTGTTTATTTTCATCTATTCTTCATGGCACCCTTTTCCCTGGTTGGTCCCATGGGATAATTCAATGCTAAGCATTTCACTCACTGTCAAACAGGTTATGGAAAAGCAGTGTAATGAAAGTTTTACAACTTTCAAAGAACATCCATTCCCGGGCCTCTCAGGTTTCCTTTTTGGAATGAAGAGAAGGACACAAGTGTAGGACACTTGAGAGCTGGACCTCCATATCAGCTCCTTGTGTGCTCTACACAACTGCCATAAGGCAGCAGAGGTCTAGGCTTTGTGGGGTGGTGCTACCACCCTTACTTTGGTAGAGTCTTGCAGGATGTGCCTACAATCCATGCTACAAATGGGAATAACATCACCGTTTCCATCAGATTTGTGCTCCTTTCCACACTGTATGTCATGGTTTTCTCTGCCAACGTCTTCATTGATTAAGGCATAAATGAAGGCAAGGAGCTGACATTTGCTGTCCTCTCAGCATAGAGAAGAGTGCTGGCTCTGCAACCTCTTAAATGAAGGAAAAACATGAAATTGCTTTGCTCCCCCTCTTCAGAGAAGTCATTAACCTCAGTAACAGGGAAGGGGGTAGATTTTTAAACCTTATGCCTGGGGCATTAGACAAGCAGCTGCTCTTAATGTCAGTATAGATATGTCTGAGTAAATTAGTCCCTTTCTGAAAACATAACCCAGGTGAGCAGAGATTCTGACTGTGCAGCTTTAGCCCAAGTGGATGGAGGAAAACAGGGCTTACAAAAGAAAGGCCAAACTGAGGCCTGTTTATGATAAAAGAACATCTACATGTTTACATTTATCAATGTGAATTTTAGGGAATATATATATATATACACACACACATATATATATATACTTATTTATATATATAATATTCAGTGTGAAAAATAAAAGGCTCTTCACAAATGTTTTGGTATTGTGCCTTAAAAAAATGGCACTTTCCACTGCCAGTCAGGCCTTTAAGTCAGATTATGGCTAAAAATATTAAGAGAAGGATCACCACAGCAACAATCACATTGCTCCCCTTCTGCAGAGGAAATGGAAAAACACTAAAACTTTGCCAACCTGAATAAATTACCCAGATTATCAGAACTGTAAGGAAAGCCATATGTAAGCAGCCCTGTGTGTTTGTGTGTCTGGGAGTGTGTGTGAATGTGTTAACTGGGTTGCAACCCATTACATACTGAAGTCAAAGGGGGCAACTCTGAAAATATGCTCAAGGGACAAAACATTATTGTGGTTTACCTTAACTGGCCAGCAGATACCATGTGAAGGGTTGTGCTCACTGAAACCGTGGGGGGACTTGAGTCCAGCTGCTGGGCTGGGCTCTTCTGTCCATGGTGGCCTGGAGATGGGATGGAGCACACTGATGCTCACTTGGTCTTGTGCCAATGTGAAGCTGAGAAAGGGCTGCTTTGCTCACAGAGATGCACTCTTATGCCAGTCTCATAGCTGTTTGTACTTATTTAGCATAGTTTGCTCTGCCAAAGTAAAACATCTCATTAGCCATGACACCAAGGGGGGAAGAACTGGGTGGAAGGGTGAGGGGGCAGGAGCAATATTGTCACTGCTTGACTTGAAACACATTATGCAGGAGTCTGCACTGGAAACCTCCTCTTACCAGGCTGCCCACACTGTCAGTGAAGATAGGATGGCTTTTTTAGAGGCAGTCCAAAGATGTGACTTAGAATAGTTGAAATGATGTCAAGCACTTTAGAGAAATCATATTGCATTAAAGACTCTAAAATCATCTCTTATGGAAGCCCAAAACACATGGCTTTTGAGCACTGGAAGAAAAGGTGTAGAGTGCAAAGGCTGTGTGTTCCCATTCTCTTGCCATTAGTATGAGCACTTGTTTAGCTGTTTGTAGGTCCAGAATTAAACCCTGTATTATTGTCTGTTCATGGGGCTGCTATTGCTTTCTGGATTGGATTTCTAGCTAGAAAGGATCCTCAGTAATTTTTGGGATCACATGTTTTAAATAAATGGTGTTTAACTGGTCTGTGTCTTTAGCCTTTTCTATTTTCCAGATTCACAGATGTTTTGCAAAGGAGGTGTGTGCTCCTGCTGAACAAATTTAAACATACTGATAACAGACCTGCTTTACTTTACTCTTTTTTTATGTAGGCCAGTGCAGCTTGGATTGACCAGATGATCTAAGTGATGCCAGTGACATCCTGGCTCTGTTTGCAGTATCTACTGAATGATGAGTCCAATATAGATTGTATCTGAATTGTATCCATAGTCTGCTGATGCAGACTGAATTCCAGTAATGAGCCATACCTGATGGTAACATGGCTGGAAAGTGGTTGCAATGGCTGCTGTCAGAAGCCTATGGGGCTCTCTCCTGACTTGCAGGACATGCTGTTCAGGGCCCTTGTGTGCCAGTTCCAGAGAAGCACACAAGCAAGCTGGAGGTTTCAGGTTGATCAGGCTGCTTGAAAACTCCTGCTGTTGCCTCCAGCTTGTAAAGAGCAGTTTATGGTAAATTTGGCTGCTCTGCAGTATTCTGCTTTTTGGTTTTTAAAGTGCAAATTTTAAAATTTTCTTGCCAACTCATTTGAAGAGCCCTATGGGCCCTTGCTCTCTTTTCTGTCTTTTGGTGGCCGTCACCTTTCTGTGCCTGCTGTGTCTCCAAGGCTGGCAATCTGCTTAACCACAGGACCTTGCCACATGTCATGGGTTTTGTGCTGGTTGGTGGTGACACTGAGCCATTGCAGTGGGGAAAATCTAACAGTGGCAGCTGGCGTTAATGAATCCTACATCACTCAGGATCAAGGACAGGAATCCCAGAGCTCAGGGGATTTTTATGGAGGTCTGCTGCTCTCTTGGTATATGAGTGAGTGGAGGAGATGAAAGCACATCTGGATGGGCTAAGGAATGCATAAGCACTGAAATTCGAATACTTAATTCAGTGCTTGTGCATTAGTTGGTTTGTTTTGGTTAGATGGTGTTTGGGTTTTTTTCCCATCTCTTTTTAAGATGTGCTTGTTTTTCTGGAAAAAAGGAAAGATGAGTGGTACCTGTGATTAGATGTATGTCTGGTATGATTCTGTTATTGTAAGTGGGACCTTTAAAAATAAAATGTTCTTCAGGCTGTAGTCTAGAAGTGAATACTATGCATCAATGCAAGATAGCCCTTACAGTAAGTTATGCTCTTGTTTGTTGCCCCTGTAGTTGTTATTTCTCTTCTTGCTTGTTTGGTTTAATTTGGAAAAAAAAAAAACTATTCTGGCTGTAGGCAATTTTGATCTATGCATTCAGGAAATGGAACAGAATTAGATCTACCTAAAATACAACTGCAAAAATTCTACCGGAACATGTTACTTCCCCCACCATCCTGTCAAAGTCAAGTCTTATCAGGATGTCTCCTCTGGGACCACCCTGACCTACCTGTTAGGATGACAAATTCTGAACTGGATGATAATGGACACTGATTTTCTTTCCCCTTCAAAATCACTGTCTCCAAACTAAAGTCTGTATGTTATAACCAATACTCCAGTCTGGAAAGGTGAAGTGATTCCCAGCTGCAAAACTCATATCTGATTTCCTGATAATGAGATAATATGTGAGAAGCCACCAATTTCTTTCATCCAGATTTATGGGATGAAAGCCTCAAATATGAGGGTTATATCTAAAGCAGCTGTGGGTCTTGCCTGCATTATAGTTCGGGAATTGGCCTGCTGCATTATAGCTTGGGAATAACAGACTTAGAAGCCTCTAAGCTGAACTCAGCCTCACGGAGTGCCTTTCTGGGGACTAGTTTATTCTGTTTGTTGTACCTTCCTGTCAAATGTGATGGGAAATCAGTGATGAACAGGAGGTCCCTAATCTCCATGGATACTTGTTTATGCATGGTGTCAAAATCTGAGTTGGCTGTTAATTTTCTCATATTTTGCATATGACTAATTTACTTAGGAAGGGAGGGAAAGGAAGGAGGTTGTTTGAGATTGAACTAAAAAATGAGAGAAAGAAAATTTGGCAGTGGTTCTTTACTGTAGCTGCTGGGAGGCCTCTAGAAGCCTGTCCCATACTTGCACCCCCAAGCTTGTCAGTTCTCACACTTTGTTCTGTGCTCAGAACAGGGTCTCAAAGGATCACAGCTGCTGCAGCTGCTTGTAGACCAAAAGGTGACCTTTTGAGTAGCTGAGGCATGATGCATTATTTAGTGCATTCCTGGCTAAAATGGAAATGAAATATTTTCATTAGTAGAAAGATTTGTTTGTCCTTCCACTTGGATGCATCCTTTTTGCATCACACAATAGTGTGGCATGCACACCCACTCCTTGGGGTTCCTTCTGGGCAGAGTTTCTGGTAAGACTTTGAAAAAACACTGACTGTTTACTAGAAGGGCCCTACTAACCAAATGTAGTAGAATTCAATTTAGAGGTACCAAGTTTGCAAAAAAACAACTTCTATTCAAATAATGTGCATGAGTGAAAGCTTCCCAGTGAAGTGTATGTCTTTAGACTATCAGCTGATACTGGTAAGTACCAGAACCAGCTGTTACTTCAACATTAAGTGTTTTACTTCTTTCAATTAATCAAGAGTCTCTTGGAAGTTGCCATAGCAGGGCATTCATTACAGGAATGTTTAATGAGTCAAATATTTGTCATTTGCATAGAAAGAGGCTTCAAAGTGATCCCAGTGATCTGTGATAGCCAGGTACTTAGGCATAGATACCTGTGTGTTTATTGGGTGGAGAAGGAGAGGCACATGGGACCAATTTTTCCCAATGTCTGACATTAAATTTTCCCATGTGGCCTTCCAGACAGAGATTCAAAGAGGCTGGAC
Organism: Certhia americana; assembly: GCA_018697195.1. Taxonomy (NCBI): domain Eukaryota; kingdom Metazoa; phylum Chordata; class Aves; order Passeriformes; family Certhiidae; genus Certhia; species Certhia americana. Next base: position 67,655,195 of record CM031858.1, read on the forward strand.
CCTACTTCTCCTGCTGACTGTGAATGAAGACTGCAGTATACACAGCTATAAGTAGTGTATAGCTACTCTATCCATCTCTCTTCAACTTTTTAAAGAAAAAAATCTACCTAAGAGAGTTTTTCCTTTGAAGTTTCCAGCACTGTTTATGAAGGCTCAAAAGGGGTATTAGTCATATGTTTCAGATGAAGAAAGCTGAACTGTCAAAGTAACAACTGACTTGAGAATAGCCAGTATTCTCCAAGGCATCAGTATTTAGAAGGACCTGGGAAAAGATCCTGTGCTTACCAGGAAATTTCACTGATCTCATCAAGCCCCAAAACACAGGAAGGAGAAAAAATCTGCACAAATGAAGAAGTGCCCAGCAAGACCATACTATCTTGTTGAAAACCCCAGTGGTAAAAATTTTTTATAAAAGATAAGTATCTGCTTCTGTGGGATTATTTTTAGTGGTAGAAGACTAGATGGTGTAAGACAAGTGAAGAAGGATTCCATAAATAACTGTGTTTCAGTTACCTGTTTGGCATCACCTTAATTGTTAAACAAACAACAAAAGATGACAAAAAATGAATACCTTTCTATTGAGAAGACAAACTGCTTTTAAAAAAGAAAGGAATGAAACCTGCCTCTATCATTTTTAGAATCCCTGTTAATTGAAATGAACATGACTGGAGAAGAATGGACACCTGAGCAGCTTTCAAGACATTTCTCTGGCATGTTCTCACTGACTCCAAGACCTTATTTCCAACCAACATCCTAGTGCAAACCAACCTCCCCAAAGGATCAGCAAACATGGTCTGAGAAAAGAGCTAAGCACAAGCTGGTAAACACTCACTGCAGGGAGTTCTAAGTGCTGTGGGATTTAGTCAAACAGTAAAGTACAAGCTTCTACTATGACTCATCTGGTGTAAAACTAGTGCTAAGTATTGTGCATAATTAAGACAGCATTATTACAGTGAGATGGCACTTCTTTTTTTGGTATGGTTAAAGTCTTGAAAAGGTGTAATGTTTTCAGCCTTCAGAGCTGTGAAGATGAGGAGTTCTGATAGGAGTTCATTCTAAAAGATATCATGGCTAAAGTGAGCATAATTTGCATTATTGCTGAAGCTTTGCATGCATATATCTGTTGCCTTTTTGAAAAGCTGTGGTATTTGTGAGAATAAACATGACCTTAAAGTTGTGTTCGTTAGATAACACTTGCAACACTGGCCTCTCTAAACATTCTGAGGGGGTTCATAATTTTTAAACCCACCATTTTATTTTGAGTCACATTTCTTAAAGATGTCCTAATGTTTTTTCAAGTAACAGGCACAAAAAATTATATTTGCCAATGAATGCAAAAGAACAGGTATTGTCAGTGAGCTAGAGATTCAACATTTGAACACTGACTGTCAGCAGGTACAGAAGTATTAGTGAGAAATTGTCCCTATGGGAAAAGTTGAACAAGTAGGTCATTCCAATTTGCTTACTTGTCCCAACCTTTTCCTTCAGAGGTTAACAAATCAACCTTGTTTTTACTCAATGCATGATCTTGGTAAAACTTTATTGTGGTATAATGCAAAGAAATTCAGCTTATTGGTCATTCTAAAACCACTTGTTTAAGTTACTTGATTCTCATTATCCTTGATAAGAAACTCCTATGGTGTTATGATATTCTTTCTGTTCAGTATTGATTATTTGTCTGACCTGCAAGGGAGAGGTGGAGAAGAAGACTGCAAGATGGTGACATGGATCATTTTAAGGGACAGGACTTTAAAAGGACCCATATCCACATGTATATTCCAATGGCTTCCAATGGCTTTTGTAGTATATTTATACTCTTACTGGAAAATCTGTTGGCTACTTCTTCAACCTAACTTTACCACCACTTTTCTTATGGTTTCCTAACATGCTTTTTATAGCGTGTTTCATGCACATCTTCAAAGAATTATTTGTGTGTTACAGGAACTACAGAGTCTCAGGAGGAATCCCAGGCAAACAATGCACTTGAGTGAAGATATCAGAACTACAGCCAGTGAGCCCTTTTTTTTTTGTATGAGTTGAACAACCTATAATATTTATCAAGAATTCCAAGGGTCTTTCTGAAAAAATGATCATTTAATATAAAAGATAAATCAATTCCTGTTTTGTTTGCAATGCTGCTTTCTGGATGAGTTTCCAGTCTGTTAGTGGAGCAGTAGTGCTCCCCCAGCAACCAACCATTGATGTTTTGAAAGTAAATCAGAAGCAGTGTAAGGCTGTTGGAGAAAAAGGCTTGAAAGGAAAAAAGTGAAAGACCATACTATTCCTATGGTAGCTGCAAAAGTTTGTGAAGCTTACAGCTGAGAGAGGGATGAGCCAGAGACCAGAGACAGACCAAGGGATCAAGGACAAGATACCTGCCTGCAGAGTTTTGTCCTAACATGCCTTCTTACAGGCTCACAGCTTAAACAGCACAAGTAAAACTCTGTAGGGTTGATCTGTTAGAGGCACGCCACCAGACGTGGAATTGTGTGAGAGGATGGATAAATCTCAAGTGGAGAGAGCACCTGTTTAGAGTGGTTTTTACCTTGGGCTTTGTTCAGCCCTGACAGGATATGTAGAGGGTCTGTACATGTAAGAGAAGTACTGTGAATACCTGTTCTCTGTAACATAGAGTCTTCACTTCAGCTGAGGGGTCAGGGACCTTGCTGTGGGTGCATGCTGGAGTTGCACACCTGATGCAATCTCAGCTGCTCTGACTTTTATCTTTATTCAAACCATGAGCTCACTATAAGCCCAAAGGGAAACATATTTGTACTCCACTGTGCACACTGACAGTAATTTTGTGGATGCAGCACAACACTGTAGAAAGAGATAGATATATGGAGCATTTAGAAGGCAATCATTTATTCTAACTTTTTTTTAATTTATTATTTTTAGCCACACTCCAAAGGTTATAATGGGAATAGCAAAGGAAAGAACTTGCAGACTTGACAAAAATCAAAACCTGCAGCTTGTGCTGGATGGGTTTATTTGGCACACATCCGTGATTATGAAATGAATTTTGAGTTGCTTTTGAATTTCGTCCTTTTGATTTCCCTTTTCCCTCCAGAACATCCACCATTAAGAAACCAACCAGCTGTAATGTTTTACAATCCACATTTGAACCCATTTCTCAAAAGATTGCACATTTCCTTGAATAAACAATTACTCAGCTCATTTACACAGAGATAGGGTCAGTCTTGGGACTGAAAAATGATCAACAACCCTCTCTGGCAACCATCTTTGAAATGGTGAAGAAGCAATTGCAGTAGATACATGTTATACTGCAACTTCATGTTGCAGAAATGCTACATCAACAGGCAGCTGAAGTATTTCTGTACAAATAGATAGTGTACAGCCTTGATTTTAGTTGAGCCCATTACAGGATTTAGGCACATGCTTGAAGATGGAATAACACAACTGAAGTTAAGATGTGCTTTAGTGTTTTGTTGTGTATGGGCCTACATCTGTGTTTGTATTAAGCAGAAAAGCTGTTCTACAAGACACATAGGCCTTTTAAAATGAATTTTTGTTCTGAACTGGAACAGGAAGTTTTATCTTTTAATGAAATATAGGAGCTCTTTAATTCCAGAAATCTTGTAATTGAGCATACTTAAAATATTGTGTGTCACTAATGTTGAAACTATTTAAGACATTAAGATTGAAATATTACATGTCCACATATGTTACTAAATTAATTAGAAGCAACTGTTAACTAAGCATGCCGTGATTGCCTGGGTTGTGTATTACCACCCCCTGGATACAGAAAAGAGCTGTGATCTGGTCTAGCTTCTAGTCTGAGATGCAATGTTCCATGAACATGCTTCTCAGCTGAGCAGTATTAACAAGGATATTCATCTGTGAACAAAGGAGACCAGAACTTACTAAACCCTGCTCAGTCCAACTGGGTTTAGGTAGAGACATCTCAAGTGGTTTGTACAAGGCCTTTGCTGCAAGTGCTTCAGAAATGCAGGGCACAGACCCTTTACTTTTCCTTGTCTGTGGTTTGGGGTTTCCTTGGCTTGTTGGTTCTGCCTTTGATGTATACAAGATGATTCCATTCTGTCCAGGAGCCATGGTAGTTTGGGCACAGCACCATCATTTTCATGTGATGGTTTGTATGATAAATGAGCCCCTCTGGAGCTGAGGGCGGCAGCTCTGCAGCAGCCAGCCAGAGTGCAGAACTAAGCTGCAGTTACTTAAAGTCAAGCTGGGTCTTTGCAGGAACTTTAATGTTACCTTCGAGCCTGTTCTGCCATGGACATCCCACTACCTGAGGACTGCAGCCTGGCTTTAAACTTAAAAGCTAAACTTTGCAAATCAAGGCTCAGCATGTTTTGGTAACTTCTTACTAACTCTATTACCATAATCAATTGTCATTTTCTTGAAAAAGTTTCAGTGTTGTGGAATCAGCCTTCACTATAAGGAGACTGATCCAGTGGGAAAAATTTAAACACTTCTGTGAGCGTATAGCAAGAATGAAAGACGAAGTCTTACCAGACTGGATATATCGCTTGTTCTGCCTGTCTCTAGATATAGTGGTTGTTCAAAAAGGAGTTGGTATCTGGAAATAGTCTATGAATGGGAATCATACTCTGTTCCCCTCCGTTTCCCCTACTCTTCAAGTTACAATCTCTTTTCTCAGTCTCATTGTCTGACAGATCAAGTAGGGTGGATCCCCAAGCCAAGGGCTTAATGGGTAGGTGGGGTTAAGAAGACTGAAACAACTGCTTTAGAGAGGAAACTCTCCATGGCCCAGGCATATGGCACCTATGGTGAAATTTATTCAGACAAATATTTTATGCAAAATGGCCTTTCCTGCTTAAGTCTCTAGGTAGGTATGGCTTTGCCTGAATATCCTGCCCTTTTCTTTTGGGTTTGAAATAAATATCTGAGGTTCACAGTCTTTGTGTCCTATCAGCTTCTGGGTCAGCTGGACAGCAGAGAAGTTATCTAATCCCATTTTTGAGATATTTCTTTCATCTTTTAAGGCTTAAAGTCCAGCAAAACATAAACCAGTAAATTTAGCTGGAGACTGTGAATATTGCCCCTTATGACAGACCCCTCTGCCTTTACTTGGCTCCTCTCTAACTCTTCCTGTAAGAAACTAGGACAGTTCCTAGAAGCAAACCAACAGAACACTTTGGATTCAGATGTAAGAACTGGAGTGGGGACCTAGATTCTATGTTCATAATAGTTGTTATTATTATTATTATTATTATTATTATTATTATTATTATTATTATTAT
>CM031858.1:67660453-67738250 GCA_018697195.1 Certhia americana
ATTATTATTATTATTATTATTATTATTATTATTATTATTATTATTATATTTTGATGCAATTACTACATGGTATGGTTATATTTCTGTTTGAAGAAACAGAACAGCTTCACAAATGAGTATAAAAAGATGCATATGTTTTCCTGAGCTTGTATGTATTTTACTGTAATCTGACACTGTAAGAAATACATTTTATCTAATTGGCAGTGGCAGACACATATTCTGATAGGAAAAAAAATGTAGTGAACGATACACTGTGTATCACTGATAATGACTTGCAGCAGTATTTCCATAAAAGTAAAGGAAAATTTAGCACTTGAAAGTCAAGCCTCAAAACCAAAATAAAATATTTTTCTGTTTCTGTACCTAGCCTAGGATATATCTCCTCTCACTGCAGACATCAGCAGTGTAGACACATATGGCAAAACCCATCACCCCAAGCTCCCTTTGCAGTCAATACAGGGAGCAGGCACTTTTAGGCCATGATTCATCTGACCTATTTACATGTCTGCTGTAGGAGGAGATGAATCACTGCCTAGACTAGATCTGTGCGGAGGATAAAGGGAGCCTAAGATGGCCAGCACAGATGTAGATGCTTGCAAAGATCTACAGTTTGAATTTAGGCTTTCAGTTTGGAACAACAATTTTACAGAAAAGAGTAAAATTTCCTAAGCCATGTTTTCCTAGCAGGATATGTGTATGAGTATATACATCTACAGTATTTTTCTTCCTGCAACAGAAACATTTGCAACAATATCTTTTGAACACTGGCCCTATATCCACTTCCACATGTTCTGCCATCTGAAGAGCTGCCATTTTATTTCTCTCTGCCACTACCCCTCTTTCACACATACAGGCATGTGTGCACATACTGTATTTCAGAGCTGGGCCTTCTGAGTTTTCAGCATTAACTTAAAATATATTCCTCTGTGTGTGATAACCAGAGCTACTATTGCACACGGACAGATATATTAATTTGGTTTGGTACTTTTTAAAAATCCGAAACAAAATATGCAAACAAAAACACAAAGTGAAGATTTCTGAAAATTCCTTCTGTTTAAAAATAACATTTTTATTAGTTTGTTTTTTTCTTCTAGGATCTGCTCTACTCTGCCTGCAGTCTTGGTGAGGCAGAGCATCACAGAAAGAGGAACATGAATTCCTGGGAGACAAGTACTGATGCAGAGGAAGGGGGGAGACAAGACTTGATCTAAGAAAGAGTGCAGGTTCATAAGTAAAGCTGTGAGATGACAGGAGAGAGGCACAATTGTGTTATTATGTATGGAAGGCCAGAGTTGAGAGAGTTTGGTTTCTTGAGGATGAGATCCTGGCAGGTACTCTTGTACACATGCTGTAGTATAATGTTCCAGTGCATCCATACATCCATCTACGTTGCAAATGGCATGAGGGTGATATTTTAAAAAAAAAGAAGAAGAAATTAAGCCAACCTGTTGGAGAGCTTTACAATGCTCAGCTGCTCCTGAGGAGTGCTTGGTGTAGCTGCAGCAGGCAAAACATCCCTCCCATCTAGTCACTGGCACACAGCACAGCAACCCATTTATGTGAGCACCTGGCTGATCAGTTTGCCTGTCACAGATCTTGGCACACCCTCTCCTCTGGCTGTAAAGCTTTAGTGACTTGTGTGTTTTTTCCCCCACAAACTCTTGTCTGGCATGGGAGGACTTGGAACAGAACAACCCTGACTATGGCAGCAACAGGAAAGTACATTTTAGATAACCCTTTAGGGTGCAAGCTTTGCATCCATTTAAGGGCTTTTCTGTGGGGTAAGGGAGGAAGGGCTGTACATCATCCAAAGTCTGTTTCTGTGGGAAGGGTGCCTGAAATCGAAAAGGTCTTTGGCAAAGGCCACGAGCATCTGAAGGCTGCTCTGAGAAATGGATATGGGCTCACAGTCCCCCAAAGGGTGCTGTGCAGAAGAGAGCATTTTTCCACCGGTCATCCCAGTGCATCATTCATTAAACATAATGCCCTACAGGAAAATCAGGGGTTTGTGTTTTCCATACCCCCGCCCTGCATCAGCCCTGACGTCAGTAGTTTGGAACCATGGAAGTTAAATTAAGGCCAGTGCAGTCTAATAGGCAAGGGATAGCAAATACTAAGAAGTCAAGGTAATGAGAAAATACCTGCCATCTGGAGCTGTCATAAGCATGAATTTACATCTCTCCCCACAAAATAAATAAATCACAGCCTGCAAAACATTACTCTGCCTGGATGCAAAGTCCCACTCCTCCCGCTGCCACCAAAAATTTTGACCTTCCCACTTTCTGCGCGGTCGGTGGCTTCTGCCAAAAGCCCCAGGGTGACATGCCTGGGTGTGGGGAGACATCTGCAACCACTGCCTGTTCAGGCACGATGGCCGGAGTGGGATCTGTTCTGCTGCATCCGCTTGCTCCAGTCATCGTTCTGACGGAAAGATTTCCTCCTGGCTCTGACAGCACTGCAGCCACTTGGGGAAGCACATGACTTCCTTGGGAGACGGTGTTTCTTATTTGTGTTGCAGGCCTCCAGCAGGCATGGCACCGAGGCAATATTTATATCAGTTTTTGTAACATCCTCACAGCAGCTGCAATTTTGGGAACTGAAGTGCTGGCTGGAAGTGGGAGAGAGAGGCACAAAGCACAACACACCACATAGAAATGTGGATGCAAGAGGGAAAAAAAGGAAAAAGAAAAGAAAATTGGCAACCAGCCTCCTCCCCCAGGAATCTCATTGTGTTCCTGGGTGCCAGGGGTGCTGCTTGGCCTCCAGATGGTTATCACAGGGCCGATCTGTGTAAAAGTGAGTCAATGGCAATTGCAGTTCAGGATGCATGTGATGGGATCAGATCTGTCCCCTCAGGATGCCTGGACTCCTGGAGGAGCAGGACAGGGGAAGGGGTGTCCTCCAGCCAGGTGGTTTCTGTGCTACAAGCCAAACAGTGTTCAGCAGTCTTTTCATACCCAAAACTACTTGTGAGAAAACATAGTTCAATAATTGTGTGCAGGTAATAAGGCTGCCCCTAAAACGGCTGCAGCCCCATGTTGTGCCTTGACAATCAGCCCAAGCAAGCTCCTTATCCCACCTACAATCCCATGCTGGTGCAGCCATGCTGCTCCCAGATGACCAGCTTGGATCTTTGACCCACACCCTGCATGTGTCCTGACCTCTGTGGAACTACCTTGCTGTGGCTGGGAAATCCCAAGGGAGGTAGGAAAAGGTGATTTACTTGCTGCTTCCCATTACAGTCATGTGACCCAATTCTCTCCTTTTCTGCCCCCGGCTTGATTTCAGTGGTGTTTAGCCAGTGGAGGTTTGTGGCTTCTCTGGTGCTATGGGGCTGGAAGTCGTAGCTGCCTGAAAGACAGTAGAGCTGTCATCACTGTGTCTCCTTGTTCCTTCACCTGCCCTGCAGCAGAGGCAAGCAAGTGCCCTTGGTAGGTGCCGCATGTGTAAGAGGGGCTCTCCATTGCCCATGCATGTTCTCAGTAGGTGGTTTCTACTTCTGCTGCCAAACAGCAGCAGCTGGCAGAACATAGGCCTGAATTCTTCCCTGTTTGCTGCTTTTTCTCCATGTGGTTCCACTGGCTTGTGGAGTGATGTTTGACAGAGGAGGTGTCACACAGCCTCCAGTTACCTTAGAGCTTGATGAATTTTAAGAAAGTTGACGTGAAGCCAAAAATCTCCCACAAGGTTCAGCCCCTGACCTGTCAGGTGATGCACATTTTATCATGGGCAAGAGCTGTAGGTCATTTGACCCAAATATAGCTATGTGGTGCAAAACACTTTCATTGTCCTGGACAACACAAGGTCTCTAGAAAAAGCTGGGCTGCTGATGATCTCTCCATATTCATGTGTCCTGCAGTCCTCTGAAAGTACAGCTTTGAGGACCAAGCAGGGGAGCCATCACTGTGTCTGTCTGGAAGGACTCTTGAAAAACAGCACCTGAAGCTGCATCACAGCCTCCTTGAGGCAGAGACACCATCAAAGACTGGAGACATGGTAAGCGTGGCTTCTTGGACTATATGCCTCAGAAGATCCTCTCCAGTCTCTTGTTCCACATGTTCTTGTGCCATAAGCACTCCTACTTTGTCTCAAAAAGAACTGAAACTTCAATGCCCAAGTTTTTTCCTTAGCACAAACACCCTGAAGTGCTCCTGGTGAGCAGAGTAGGGGTAAGAAAGGCAGGGAGGGGAGGGAGGAAGAAAAGACATGCCAGCTGTGGTGGCAGATCCTCTGAGGCGGCATGGGGAGGGCTAGGAAACCCTTTCAGCATTTTCCTATTGCAACAGGAAGGAGGAGCACATACAGAGGTTACTTAAGAGCCCCCAACTTTTTCCCTGCTTCTATTGAACTGCAGAAATTCTGCAAGGGAGAAGAAAAAAAAGGCTATCTGAAAAGAAGGTACACTTGATAACTAAAACCTTCCTTTTAGAGCTTACTTCTATTTAATAATTGCTACATTTTAAATTGCTCTTTTCAGGGGCTTTGGGAAGAAGTTTTCTTCTCAGTCATTAATATTTTCTTAGAAGAGCTGCATGGCTTTTTCACTGCTACATGCTTACACTGGAATAGATGTGAAAGCAGTTTTGAGTAGCTCAAAAAGAAGTCTCTGATCAGCCTACATCTAAGATTTCCCTTAAGGACGTTAGTGGGAGAGAAATAAGTGGATAAGTGCTTTTTTCTTTTCCTTTTTTCCCCTTTACCCCCGTATCTCTTTCCCCCCTCCCCCTCTTTTTCTCAAATGTAGATAGGCACAGGAGTTAGCCCTGTAGATATTGGGTATTTGTGTGCATAGGGACAAAAATACAATTCTCCACTTATCATCCACAGACTGTTGTAGGCTGTAATATTTGGCTTGATTGCAGTATGACTTATAATGTCATTTTTATTAGGGAGAGGTAGTGTGTGATACACTTTCTGAAAATATAATTTGCTATTTTGGATTCAATAATGCTTTTATGGAGGATGAGAGAGTGGAAGATTTTCCAGTTCTTTTACCTGAAACTTCCTAATGTTTTTAGTGCCCTGCTTCTCCTAGGCAAATACTTCTGTGTTAGACTTCCCTCTCCTTCTTCCGCCCCCTCCTTCTTCTCTTATTCATGTGTTTTGATGAACACAAAATGCCTTCCAATCCTTAGAGAGCTGTACTTATCATTAGACTGATGTTTTCTGCCTCTCAGGTTTTATTTATGTAAGTCTAAAAATGTGTATCTTGCTGGCACCCCACATTGCTTTTGGCTTCTCCCATCTTGCACGTGCCATGATAGCTCATGTTTGCTTTTTCCTTGCACTCTTTCTTTCATGTTTTTACAACATTTTTAGTACAGGATGTCTGAAACAACAAGCACCAACGAGGAGAATAAACTTCCTTTGAATGGGAGAAGAGCCATCCCACCAAACTATTCCAATGATGAAGAAAATGAGGTTCCTGAGATGGAAGCTTTTGGAATTTTACCTAGAGGATTTAATCCTAGAGGTATAGTGTACAATTAAGCCATAAATATATTTTTACGTCTTCCGTACTCTTAGCACAGGTCTGTGATCTAAATCCAAACCACTTTTTCCTTACATCTTTCCAATTCAGATAGTTTTTCTTGCTGATCATGGGCAAACTTACTGAAATCACCTGTATGTATGGAAGTGTCAGCATAGGTTATGAGTAGGGAAAGTGAGTAAAGAAGCTGAGTGACCAGTTATCAGCTTGAACTGTGGGACTAGTTAATAAAAGTCAAGAATGGGTTTTTCTAGTTCGATCACAATCACAGAGTCCCTTTAAGAACCTACTGGCTTCAGGGGTGGCTTTGGCAGCATTGGAGTGAAGGGCCAGAAGGATTCTGCTCTCTTAATGGCCCATCTCATTTATATGGCCTTAAACTGCCTGTGAAACTGCTGCAAAATGTTGTCTGGCAGGGAAAACTTTTGCTGTATATGTTCAGCTCACTCACAAAAAAATAACATGAGACTAAAAGGAATGCCCATATGATTTTTTTATTCTCCTGTGAAAAATGTTTCAGTCATTTGGCTGGGGAAACAAAACAATATCATAGTACAGAATAGATAAATCAAAGTATGTCCCCAGTGCCAGCTCATTGGAGTCAACCAGAAATAAAATCATGTAAGATTTGGTTTAAAAGAAAACAGGATTAACTTCTGAATAACTCATTAATGAAATTATGTTCATTTTTTTGCCTATTTGAATTGAACAGCAGAACTTGTTGAACGTGGCTTCTCAGGGTAGCTGGATGTAATACTACTTAATGCTCATAGGGGACTTTTCATCCAGAGTTGAAGGAGTGCTTAATAAATGTGGACAAGAATTAATTACTGAATTTCACACATTGGGAAACAGGCAAAGAGATTTTAAGTGACAAGTTGCAAAGCATTATTTCTGTAATCCTAATCATGCGCCTTAACCACACTCCCCTCCCCACACACCCCTCCCCACTCCCATTTTAATACACACACATTTCTTTTAGAAGCATTTATTTTTAAAAAAATGCCTGAGCAAACTAACCAATAACTAATTTGACGTGTTAAGGCTTCAGAATTTTTGCTTGAACCTATTCTAACAACCCTGGTAGCTCTGGGGCAAGTGTGTATGTTTAAATTGTCAAAGGCAGTGCAGTTCAGGTCCTGGCTAGACACTGTTTCAAACCCAACATGCTCACACAAACAGGGGATGTATAGCTGTGGGATACCTTAGAAGAAATGCAGCCTCTAGCTAAAACCCACCAGTACCAGGAGAAATATTCCTGTTGCTTTTTGATGTGCTTCACATCATCTGAATGAAGTGTGGTGCTTGTGGGTGGCAGCCTCCTGCTTTTCAGAAATGCAGTGGAAACTTAGGAATGTTAGGTCAAGTGAGTTGAGGCAGGAGCCCAACATGTCCTTAAGGTGATGCTGTTGTTGAGAAGAACATCCCTGTCCAAAGCAAGAATTTGTGTGGCTCTTGAGTAAACCTGGCTATGGGACTTGTATGGGTGAAAAATAAATCTTTTTGTACAGCTGGATCAGCTCTGCTGCACAAGTCTCTCCAATACTTGTAGCAAAATTATGCAAGACTGACCTGAAGGGTCACCTGATGGGTCCCTGAAGGGACTGTAGTAGCATTCCTGTTTTGGTGCACATCAGCCTGTGATCTAAGCCTGTGGTGTCAGCTGATACAAATGTGGTCCCTGGACATACTTTTTGGGGTAGGATGCCTAAGTCACCTTTCAGACCGCGTTAAAGTTTTTTAAAATTGTACCATGGAGTTTGACCTGACATTGAGGATCTGAGCTTGCCCCGGAGCACTCTCAGTGTTGTGCTTGGGGGGATAAAATGATTGTCCATGGGCAGAGCAGGAGCAGCACAGTGCAATGGGGTTCTAGAGCTGTGAGCACATCCTGGCAGAGAGCTGCATGTGTCACCTTCCCCTTCTCCTGCACACCCCTACGCTTCTGGGCTGTCCAGATCTTTCTGTAGTGGTTCCCAGATTTCGTTGCCATAACACACTGAAAAAAAGCATGCAAATGCTTTTATCTCTGACATTATAATGGAGGTCTTTTCAGGTTTTTGAACACCTGATACAAACATCTAAACACCTGTGTCTTCACCTGTGTCAGATTATAGTCTACTTGGAGCCATCCAGTGAGTGGAGGTGAGGGCACAGGCTGTCTGGAGAGTCAGTCGCTGGATGTCATTTCCATGGTGACTTATACCCTTCTCTTAGCTCCACTGACTGCAGCAACCAGCCAGCAACTGGCCATAACAAGAAGTTATATACCAGGCTCACATCATTTAGATGCCTAAATTTAACTGAATTCTGCCCTTGATCTGTGCAGTGTAGGAGTCTGCAGCTGAGCTAGTCACCCTCGTTTCCCTTGACAGCCAACAGAGAGAAACAGGCATTTTTAGGGTGTGATTCATTTGACCTATTTTAGCTACTACTCTCGGATGAGGTAAGACCCTGTGCTTGCCTAGCTCTCTGCTGACACCCACTTCTACTCCTCTGAATCACAGCCGGGGCGAGCACGGTGGCTGCCAGGGCTGGCTGCATCCCCAGCCCGGTCAGTGAGCTGCCTGCTGCTGGAGCCGGCTTGCCTGCAGGAGGAGATGCTCATGAGGGGGACGGAGAGCTTCTTCAGAAAGAACTCTGTGTCCCCGGGAACATCCCTGTACCGTGTCCTCCCCCTGTTTCATCCTGGCCAGCTCATCTCACCACAGTGTGTCGTGAGTGGGCTCAGTGGGAAGACACAGACCTGTCATCCCACTCTCCTTTGCAGAGTCCGGTGACTCGCATTTGTGCTTCTCCTGCTAGTAGAGTGATGGGCACTTCCTTTGGAAATTCACTCTACTTTTTATAGTAATTCAAAGCCCTTCCTCTCTAGTTGTCTGAGAAAGCTTGTTATTTGAAGGCTATTCTTTTTATTTGAAAAATTGCTCAACCTTGTGCTTATTTATTTCCCTGCAAGCTTAACATTAAACAAGCTTTAAGAAGGCATCACATGGTTGCCTCTTGTGCAGCAAACCTGCTTGCACTGAGCAACAGACCAGGCTTACAGGCAGACCTGCAAGTGGACTTGACTTCAAAGAAGGTCTCAATTGGTCACCTGTCCCTCCCAGATGAGCATCATCTGGACCTTCCCTTTGAATGACATCCTGGTGCTGGTCTTAGTTCATCCCATTACCCTGCTCATGTTTTGCTCTTTGTAATTACCATTACTATAATTAGCACAGGCTCAGACATGGGTTGTCTTCATCTGGCAAGCTTAATGTACATTTTAACACTGAGACCAAAAATGAAATGTGTTCTTTGCAGATGTGTATGGCTGTGTTCTGACAGGAGCTGTGTAAAGTCCTGTGAAAAAATGAAGTGAATGCTGAACTGAAAGCCCAGGGTGGCTTAGTTTTACATTTCCTTGAAGGGGCTAACATGCAGTGGAAGGGTGGGGTCACTATTGTCTTTTATTGCAAAACAGGAGATGAAAATAAAATAAAACCTCATCTCTGTTTTCATGCCTCCTTGGAATGAGGGAGAAACTGAGCCAGTTTCTTATTGATAGCTTCACTCTTCACAGAACCCCAAAATACACAGCTTTTACATGTAGTGCTTTCAGCTGAGACCAGTTTAAAATATATAAGGGGAGAGGTTCTCCCCTGTCCCTGCTTTATCCCGGTATAGAAAATTCCTGCCTCGTGTAATTCAATCGTAAGTTTTGTCAGCATTTTTGAGAGCGCATTAGTAAGTTTTGCAAGGAGGGAGGTGAAGACATGCCCTACTTCACAGAGGGGCAATGAGAAGGATTTCTTAGCAAAATGTTTCATACAGACATCTCTGTAACTTCAGCCGGTGCTAAAGTCAGTGGATTTTTACAGAAGTTACTCCAGAAGCCTGGTGAATTGAGCAGAGAATAACAATAACTTTGTCATGGGACTTTAAGCCTGACTCAGGATTGAACAGAGTATTCTAGCCTTATTGCAAGTTAGGGCTAGCAGGAAACAGGTGGGTTTGGGTTCAGTTATGCAGGGCTTTTCCATGAAAGGTTCCTTATCGTGCTGTGTCCTCAGGCATATTCCTTTCCTTCTGTTTCCTAAAGGACACAGATAAGGATCTGAGGGATGACAAAAGCAGGAGTGGAACCTACTCCCATTGCCATTACTCTCCTGTCTCCCATTAGCTGTCACCCAGAGTCCAGGCTGGAGCAGGAGAAGGACCATGCTGTTCATGATTCCCATCCAGGGAAGGTGCTGCCTATAGGGCTCTGCTGCTTGTCCAGAACTGACAAATTAAACAATTGTGCTGAGCGTCTGTGAAAGGGACCACATTCAGTCCTGAATTCAGGACCAATTCAGTGACTTGAATGTCCGACTCATTTACTGATCATATCATTCTTGCCCACAGTGTGCTTAGTAGAAGGCAAAATTAGCCACCATCACAAGTACACACAGCTCCACCAGCTGCTATAAATGTGCAGCTCTTTTTGCCAGGCATGAGTTTGGCTCTGTCACTCTAAGTCAGTATAAAATGCAGGAATTATCTTGTTTCTAACCATCAGCACCTGGAAACGCAAGCTGAGAGCTGCAAATCTAGCTTTACTCTACTGTTTCTCTCCTGGTGGTGGTTAGTAATGGTCCTGCTCCTCCTGGCAATGATTACACGATTATGTGCCTAAGCACGTAGGCAAAAGAACAAGGTCCGTTCATTTTCATGTGGTTTGTCATAGTGTGAGAAGACTCCCACTGTGCAGATTCATGGTGTAGTACAGTTGTGTAGCTTATGGTAACAGCAAGTGCCTGTGGCTATCCCAGTGCCACCCCACATTGGTCATTTGCTGAAAAGAATACTAGTTTGCTATAACCCTTTAGACAGCCTGAATTTGAAGGGAGCAAAGCTTTGCCTGTGCATGTTGTAGATATTTACTGCTGCTTGCCTGTGACTCTATGCTGTAATTATAGGCTGTAATGTTATATTTAGTTTTCATAAGAAGACACTAATAGCAGTGGAGGTGTACTGAGAAGCTGAGACAAGACACATGCAGTACACCCAAACCTTATCTAATACAGGCAATCCAAGCTCTCAGCTGAATGCAAGATCGTTAACTGCCTCTCAAGCTCTTCAGCTGTCAGTACTGTTAGCATTTTGCACACAATGTATTTAAGCGTCAAAAAGCCCCTGCGAATTTGCATTTTACAAATGGGCGGCTGCAAGAAGGGAGACACGAAGCCCACTGATTGCTCTGGTAGACTTGTGTCTGCAAGGCCCAGACTTGCAGAAAGCCAGAGCCAATGGAAATACGGGTACAGACCCTCCTTGGGGTCATTCAGCTTCCAACTCCCAGCAACCTGATCTTTCTGTGGTTGTTCTCAACACGCACTAGAAGCACTTTAGCCTCTGTGAAAATGGCACATGGACAGAGAAGTGTCTGCCCCTAAGTATCTTCTTAGCCAGGAGCATGTAAGCCCCAGACAGATCCAGCAGGTTCGTGTTGCATGGTGTTCCTTCCCCGGAGAAGGGGAGGACAGGGCTGCTAATGATGTTGATACCAATATTGACATTTCAGCACACTGACTCCATCCCTCTCTGCTCATTTACGTGTCCCTGCAGATTACCTGCGTGTTTTGGATATTTATATGTTCAAGGAGCCTCACGAGATCAACAAGCAGGAGCACCACACTGATAAGTACTACAACTCCAATCTGATAGTGCGTCGGGGACAGGCTTTCCAAATCCAGATTGACTTCAACCGACCCTATAAGCCAGAGACAGACCAAATCTGGCTGGAGTTTTTGATAGGTAAGTGTCTGGAAAAGGCTGTGTCCTATCAGCAAAGCAATAGTATCTCATAAACAGGAAAACAGAACTTAATAGCTAGGTCTCTTTCTGTTATGATTGATAAACCATAAAAAACAGGCTTAGCTATAGGCAAGGAAGTGTTTTTCTAAACAGGGTTTGAATCCTTTCTTGAGAAAATAAACAGAATTTCATGTGAGAGAAGAAGGAGCAAAATCTGGGGGTTTCTGTTTCATAAGAAGCTGTACTTTTTTGAGCTTTCAAAGTTGTATCTGGTTAATGCTATATGGCAATGCTGAAAGGTAGGTGGAACAGGAAATCTCTTTTGTTAGTGTTTAGGAGATGCAGGGAGCAGGAGTCTGTTGTTTGAGGTAGGAGAGGTGACTGTATGAACTGAGATAGCAAAATACTGATTGCATAAAGAAGGAAGTTACCCTGGGTGTAAGAATCTTGCAATTTTTCAGCCTGCATTTACAAACAACTTAGTAATAAGACATAAAGTTCAGTGACTGTAATTTTGGACCAGAAACAGGATAATAGAATCATAGAATCACTAAGATTGTAAAAGACCTCTAAGATCTTTGAGTCTACATGTTAGCTTAGTACTGCCATGTTTACCACCAAACTATGTACCCAAGTAGGAGTGGTGATTCCACCACTTCCCTGGGCAGCCTGTCCAATGCATGGCTACCCTTTCAGTGAAGAGATTTTCCCCAATATCACATCTAAACCTCCCTTGGTACAGCTTGAGACTATTTCCTCTTGTTCTATTGCTTGTCATCTGGGAGAAGAGAACAAACCCCCTCCTTGCTGCACCCTCCTTCCAGGTGGTTGCAGAGAGTGATAAGGTTTTCCCTGAGCCTCCTTCTCTCCAGGCTAAACTCCTCCAGCTCCATCAGCCACTCCTCATAGGACTTGTGCTCCAGACCCTTCCCCAACTCTGTTGCTCTTCTCTCGACATGCTCCAGCACCTCAATGACTCAGTTGAAGTGAGTGGTCAAGAACTGAGCACGGGATTTGAGGTGTGGCTTCACCAGAGCTGAGACAATATCAGAGACTATCTTGATTTATTGCTGAAAGAGAAAGAGAGCTTTTTTTCCTCTCACTAAGAAGACTTCATGTGAGACCCAGGTCCTAAGGTACCTGCTGACACTCTGAAGGCATGGGACTAGAGAAGGGCTTAAGCTTGCTAGGAAAGGAGAGAAGAAAAAGGGTTTCCTGCTAAGCACCAAAGATGGCCCCACCAAATTCTGGTCCCTACAATACAACTCTGGGAAACACCCAACTTCATCTAGATTGGTCGGGGAGTTTCTGTGTTAAGACATCAATGTTCACTGTATAAAGTCATTGAAGTAACTTACAATTGATGTTTTGATTTACTTGCCTGTGAGATGAAGATCTGAAATTTGTAACACTGAGTCTTTTCCATCGTTGAGTTATGATGATGTGGCCATTTATTAGATTTGTTGCCTTCTAAAGCTAGATGGGCGTTTATCTCTTAAACATATGCACAGTGAAAATGTTACTGTCTGCACTTCTTTTTTCATGGGTTTCTTCTTTCTAATTTAAATTAGGGTTGGGAGGCATGTTATGACAGTCCAGTGAATGATTGGCTGAACAGCCACAAGTGCCTTTAAAAATTTAATATGCATAAATATCATTAGTTCTTCTGGGATTTAATTAAATTCAAGATTGTTCCCTTAATCTTTATATGTTTAAAACAAACAGCTGTATCAAGGAAATGTGGAAAATGGAACATTTGGGTTTTTTATTGGACTCTGTGCAGTTTGCATTTGTTTTAATCAGATATTCTATATTGGAAGAAGAAAATTAACACTTATTTTGACATCCGCTTAAGAGAACACATTAGCTTATTTTTCTGTTGCTCTTTCCTAACACATCCATCCACAATTTGTACCTTGAATCTCTAAGAATGGATAAAAATACATTTTCAGCTGTGGTAGGAATGGGGTTAATACAGCCTGAGCCAGGGGAGTCTCTGCAATAAACACAGCTCTGAATGTTTCTTTGGGGCTAGCCCGAAGTGTGTGGTGGAACTCCCCTCCCTCTTCTTCACTGTTGCTGTCTTTGCTGTGAAATGGGATGGGTGTCCATGCATGATGGCTGACAATTGGCTGCAGATACCACATAGTGTTCAGTGCTATTGCCCTCCCCTGTTTTTTCTGTGCTTCTGTGAGTACCACTGCCCTCTTGTTGCAAGGACTTTAGCTCACAGAGATTCAAGTTGGAGGTGTTCAAGCTCCTCTTCTGGGAACTGGTCAACACTCAGCACTCAGCAAATGTTTCTCTTTGTGAACATGCGGTGCTAATGCAGTATATTTGTTCTCAGAGGCTAGCAATAGGAAGCAAAACAAAAACATTCCACAGCAGAGAAGGAAAATTCAGAAATTATATGCTTGGCTGTTGCTACCTCTACTTTTAGTATCAAGTCCAATGTTTAATGCTGAGAAGAGAAACGAAATTTCTCTTATTTAGGAAAGACAACTGGCTGCTAAATGTCTCAGTGCTTTGCTCTCAAACCTTTTGTCACAGGGAGATGTGACCATTTTCATCCATTTTTTTTCCATTTGTCTTTCTGAAGAGCTGGCTCACCTCTCGTACTGCCTGAACAGCAGAACCTAGTCCAAAAGCTCTTGCCCAGGCTGCCTGTGAGTAAGGGAGAGAGGCAGGCACCTCCAAGCAGAGTTTAGCCCTGCTGCCTTAAAATGGGATGAACTCTCTTCTGGATTTTTTCTTTTTCTCATTGACTCTCTCATAGACTAGACTCTGACTTTAAGAAGACAGTAGGCAGGGAAGGTGAATCCTGCCCTTTGGTACTGTCAGGAAGAAGCTATCTCTAGGGAGTGGCTCAGACAGCAGCCCTGCAGCAGAGGCAGCTTGAGCTTAGAGAAACTACTTGTGCTGAAAGAAGTATACCTCCCAGGAATGTGCTGAGTTTGGGAGATTCAAGTGATGGACAAACAAAAATATTGGCAGGCTGTTGTAAGGTGACCTTTCCAAGGATCACTCTGTGTGCCTGAGCAGTAGATTTCAAATGGTACAGTTCTATTCAGCAGAACTGTTGAATAGAATAATCTAGGTTGGAGGGGCCTCTGGAGGTCTCATCTCTAGCCCTTGGTCAAAGCAGGTCCAGCTTCTCCAGCCTCTATGGGTCTTTCCTTATGAGCAGGTTTTGAGTATCTGCAAGAGTGTGGATGTTTCCCCAAACGATGTGGACCAGGCTGTCCTGAACTGCAGCTTTGAATGGTTCAAGTTTCTATTCTCATAAGGTACAAAGTTATTCTACAGGGATGGCTGGTCTTGGCTCCCAGGGAATTCAGTTGGAGCTGGGAAAACTTGAAGTGTCCTTTTGCAGGGCTGTGCCTGCAGTGAGGTATGTTTATACAACAGTGCCTATGAACCTATTCAGAGGTTTTTAGTTCCTAGCTCTAAGAAAGTCCCCAAAGTTGACATTAATCCATCACAGAATTTTTATCCATTAAAGACTAATTTTGATCCTGAAAAATGTGACAGTTGTAATGGATTGATCCCGTGGGTGTGCACAGAGCTATTCTATTTCCGTTATTCCCTAAAATTTACTTTCATTTCTCTTTTTTTTTCCACTCCTATTTTTTCTTCTTTTGCATCATTAAAAAGATGATTAATGAAGCAAGTAAAGCAAGTAGACTGCTTAATCCTTCTAATTGATAATGAATCAAGGGTACCTGGGACAAATACTTCTTCTCTCATGTGAAACTAGATCTGAAACACTCAGAGAACAATTTCTAATTACAATCCTTTTAATTCACAGTCCATTTAAATGCCATTTTCACAGAATTCATGGGTAAAATTGTAAAAGCAAATATATATATATGCATATAAATTTATAAATAATTCACCCCAATCTCTTGAAAGTCACTTTTACAAACATTCTTCTCTGATAGTTTCTTGTGACTAAAGTCATTCTTGCTTTAACAGACTGTTTTCAGTAGAGTCATCCTTGGTGAAATTGACTGAAATGATAACATATGAATTATTATAATTCAGTTTTGCACATAATCCTTCATTAAATTAGGACCATAGTTGCCTGCCAAAGTTTGGAACACAATGAATGTGACAAAAATCCACATGGAAAAATATCTACTTATAAAGAGTAATTAGATGTAATTCCAGTTCTTGTGCTGGACCTCAGCCCTGCTGCAGTACCTATGGTTTGAGAATTGCCATGTCACCACATATTTTCTTCATTTCTGCCTACTTCCTGGCTTTTACAGGAGGGAAGGTGAGTATCACCACTTGAGAAATACTCATTTTCTCAGTCTGGGTTTGTGATGAAAAAACACAAGAAAAGTGCAAATGCTGTGCTTACACCTAGTTCCCCACAGTGGGATTAATTCCAGTTTGGAGCCTCAGTGTACTCAGAAGAGCCAATGGACTCCTTCACCCATCTTGTGACCTTACTTCTGCCTTTGTGGTGATGGGGTTATTTTTTGTCCCTCTTTGTTTTCCACAATGCAAGGCTTAGCCTGGCTGAGCATAGCTCCCACACCTGGGACAGCCAGTTTGATGTAGGTGCTGCAAAGTTTCCGCTGGCACTGCTGCACTGGCAGGGATTTCTCTGAAAAGCAGATGTATGATGGGATGGGCTTACACAGCCATCAGTCTTGCTTTTAGTAGTAGTTTCCAGTACGTGGCTGTAAATCCTCAAGGGGTTGATGAGTTTATATGGTGCATCCTGACTCTAATGATGTATTTCCCCACATCCTCATAAATTGCTGTCTATTTGTATTTTCCTTAAATGGCTTCATAAATCCATGTATATTGGTCTAGCCCTAAATGTTATTATGAACATTTTATTCATTGACGCACTTCTGGAAGGACCGTAAATTCCAGTCCCCCAGGCTGCTATCACCTTTCCACATGTGTGCATGTGTGGATACCCACGCACCCATCCATATGCTCTCCTCATGAATCACTGGCTTCTGGCCTGAGATCAGAGGAGAGACTTACTGCTCCTTTTTTCACAGTCTTCCCAAGCCAGTTCCAGAGGGATAGTTTTGAACACATCAAAGAAGCTAAGAACACAAAGATGTTAGAGCTGATCCCGTATGGCTTATTTAGGTGGCACCAAATTCCCACTTATAGTCAGAGGGATACCTGAGTTCAACTAAATAACCAGAGGTCCAGCTCAGGATACACACACCACCATCAATACTCTTCATACTGTCCTACAGTGTCCACATCCTTTCCCTGTTTTCACAGCAGAGTTGGGCCAGGAATGATTTCAGGATTATTGAGGTTTTGATGATTTTGTCAGGCAGTAATTCTGCCTTAGTGGGAAGTATTGCTACCTATGCTGTCACCTATCCTGAGAATCTCTGGGGCAGGACAGGTTATAGCCAACAGAGGTGCTGGAACATGAGAGGTCTCCCAGCCCTAGGGGTGGGATGTCAAGCTGAGTTCTGACTCTGGGTAAAAAGTTGTTCTTTGGAAAACTTTGGATCTTCATGTTTTAGGAGATTTCTTGGCACTATCAAGAGAAATAACCAGTTTAGAGAATATGCTATGTTGGTAGGTAACTAAGCACTGGGAGTTTATTACATCCTTGTTGCACAAAGAAGTACAAAAAATTGAGCAGAAATACAGAAACACCTGATGGTCTAAATTTGGAGTCTCATTTGGTGACAGAAAAAACAATTTATTAGCAGCAGAACATATTTCCTAGAGATTGACTTACAGCAGACAAGAGACCTGTTTGCCAGCTCTTAGCAAAAAATCAAGCCTCTCCGCTTTCTGAAGAAAGGCATTGGGGTATTTTTTTCCTCCTCTCTGGAATTTCCAGCTGGGCCCCAGAGGAGTAGAGAAGAGGAATTCCCTTGAGGTGGTCTATGAGTGCAGTATTTCATGTAAAGCAATCTTTATTAGGCTGACTTTTGCACTGCTACAGCAGCACCAAGTGGCACATAAAATATGGCTGTATTGTTTAGTTGGTTTACTTGTTAAGGTGCATGGCTCTGATGTGTGTTTTGCAGTTGTAAAGTACTATAAACATTTACTTCTGGGACAGAGTGGCCAGATGTTAAGGATTCATAATTGGAGCCATGAGCAAAACTTCTTTCAAGATATTTGTGTTTACTACATTTCCAATTTTGTATATAGCACTTCTGAAGGCAGTGGAATTTGAGGGTGGGAGGAACCCAGATGAGATGTTAGAGATTTAAAGGCTACTGCTTTTAATAAAAAATTGTTTCTTCTTCTTCTTGCACCTTTTGATTGCTTGAGATTTTTTTGGAGGACCTCTCCTGTTTCTTTCTAATTTGTTGTACTCTGTGTTTTGTGTCATAAATCCTGTATGCTAACACCCATCTCCAAGGCTGCTTGCTATCAAAAGGCTCACCTCTGCTACACTCTACAGCCACTGCACTGGTGACTTCCAGCTCAAACTTATTTATCAACAAATCATAATTATTTTACTTCCATGGATGGTGTTGAAATAGAATTTTACTCTCTGAAATGAAAAAGTGTATCTAGATAAAACAAATGAACTTGTAGTAAAATTGTTAATTATTGTGTGTAATATATATTCCAAAGTGAAGCAGATAATTTAACTCCTTGAAAAGCCAATCTTCCAAGGAGGGTTGCTAAAAAGACAAAGACAACTGAGATCCAGCTTTCTTTTCCTCCTTCACTTCTGAGATATCCCACTTTCACCAGGAAGGAAATGTCCTTTGGATCTCACTAGATCTCTAATCCCTGTGCTACCAAACATTCTCTCCTTGCTGCTGGAAGTAAAGCTCCATTGTGTAGGAGCTGTCCAAGAGCACCTGCTGGTCCCTCCAGTGTCTGTGCCAACAGCACGGCACTAATTCACATTCATGAGCTGCTTAATGAGTGCACACACACACACATGCACACAGAGCAGTGTGCATGTCCACTGGGGATCAAGGGGAAAACTAAACTACATGTAGTCAGGAGCTTCCAGGGACAAGATAGAAAAGGAGAAGGAGGAGAATAGAACCAAGCAATCCCTAAGCCCTGGTCCCTGTTAGTCACTTGTAAAGCAGAATAGTGTAACTGGAGGAGGACTGGCTCCTCTTTTGACGGCTGAACTCACTGTACCTATCTCTCACCCTCGCTCTGTTGCTGTAAATCCCTCTCTGGTGTGGCAGTTTTACCCATAATTTA
The DNA here is from genome assembly GCA_018697195.1 of Certhia americana. Classification (NCBI taxonomy): domain Eukaryota; kingdom Metazoa; phylum Chordata; class Aves; order Passeriformes; family Certhiidae; genus Certhia; species Certhia americana. The sequence goes on from CM031858.1 coordinate 67,678,908, forward strand.
ACACAGCTTGCCTTCATGCCTGATGGGCCCAGAGCTGACATGCTAGGGAGGAAAGGCATATGTTGAAAACAACTCACTTTGAATGCATGTGTGTGGCCACAGTTTTGTGTTTTAGATAGCTCATCATTTTGCTGCTACATAAATAGATTTTGGCAAGCTTTAACAAATGCTGCACTTTGCTCTTTGCCCCTGTAAAGTGTCTATGTGTCAGGGGGCATCCCATGCATGCCCACATCCACACATGCTGCAGTCATGGTGCCTTTTGCCATGTAGATCTTTACTAATTTTTTTAAAATTTATTTTATGAGTTCCTTCAATAGTGGCAGCAGCTACTTTGCTCCTCTTTTCCTGGGTGCCTGGAAACCCCAAGAAGTGTAGAGTTGAGCTGAGCTGCAACTGAAGTGAGAAGAAGCTTTGGGACCCCAGCTTGGCTAGCTACAGAAACCAGGGTGGAATAAGAAAGGATAAGAAAGAAGTACCAAAGGATTGCAGACCTGTGCCCTGTGCATCAGGGGAAATAGATTGGTTTTTGTCATTAAACATTCTGTACAAGAGAGGTTTTTGTAAAGTGTAATGTCTTCTGGCAGTATCGTAGCTCAGGACCTAGCACTGAAATGCTGAGGGTTGGAGGCCTGAGAAAGGGGGTCGCTCTGAGTTCTCTCCTGTCCTTTCCGGCTTCAAAGGCAGGACAGTCAGCAGCTTCTATTCAGTACATGATATCTTTGAAGGAGCCTATAAAAAAATTCACCTAGTGCAGACATCTCCAGACTTTCTGACTTTCACAGGCTGGATTTTCCCATTTCCAAGTGCTGTTAGAGTGAGCAGACAGGGAGATCCCAACAGCATGATGTCACCCAATGACTTTGTCTGCCGCAGAGCAATTGGCTGTGAAATGTCCTCATGTGAGGGCCAGGGCCTCCTACACCCAAAGCAAACGTGAGCGCTGGGGAGTGAGGCAGCCACAAAGAACTGGCTGTGGAGTGTGGTTCAGGCTGCCAACTCCTGGAGCAAATCAGAGCCGGAGAGATCCTGAGCCAGCTAATGCTACTGGCATAATGTCAGCACCCTCCTGTCAGCATAAAAAGGGTTTATCTTGTCTACATATCCCGGACCTGACATACACTCAAACTGCCTCCTGCCTCTCCGTGGGTTGAGCTAGCACCAGAGACCTTTCAGAGAACACTCTGCCAGGCATTCACAAGCTTTTGGTAATAAGTCTTTGGATAATATTGAATCTTCTTCCTTAGAGACTCAGCCAGAGAATGAAATCACTAGTGCATGTCACTCCTTCTGAGAAAGGGCCAACATTGCAGATATCCAAAGCTGGCTCTACTTTTCTACTGCAACCAGAAATGTGTGCTCAAGATGTAGATAAAGGCCAAAAGGCCAAGCCATCCTAATAGGACTTGCCCACAAAGTTGATAAATATAGTAGTGAGCCTAAGTAAGAATTATTTGGCCAGCAACCTTAGCATGCAATGCCAAAGTTACTCAGCTTTATAGCACTCTAGTATCAAGACAACAGATGTGTGTATATGAGAGTAGTGTGGCTTATGCTGTCAGATGTCTAGATGTGTGTTTACTATTCAGCTCCACAAGCTCCTGACAGAAGTAACAATTCTCTTACTCTCATTTACAGCCCTTATTCTTCCATTTGCATTTTGTTTGGTTTGGTTTGGTTGTATTTCAGAAGATTAGAGAACCTGCCCTCTTTTCAAAGAAAACATTGGAAATTGCTCACTGTGCTCTTGAAGGATCTGCTCACCTTCCCAAACTTTCTTGTGGGTTCAGGATTTATGTAACCATTAGCAAGCACCAAATCATGATTTTGTGTCAGAAGCCAACAATGTTCTCTTATATTTACTATTTATAACACCTGCAAAGTATCCTGACTTCTAGGATATCTGTCCCTGGCAAATCTGCTATGTCTGCAGGGATGCAGAACATCCCTGGTGCCCCAGAGCACCTTCTCCTCATGGATGAGCAAGCCAATGCAGTGACCTCTTACTCTGTGGGATCAGCTGTGTGGGGCTCTGGGCTGAAAAAACCTTGCATACTCCTCAACAACAACTACAGCTGCTCTCTTGTCGAGCAAAAGGTATATTAAGGTGTACTGTGGCTTTGCTTCTTTGGAAGGGAAAATGGGGGTTTTAATTTTCAGACAAAGTGAGAATACCAGGGGCTTGGTACTTTGCCAAACCTGCTTAGAGGTGCCAGTGGCAGTGGTTCCATAAGGATGTCTTGAAAAGTTTTCATGGCACCTTTGAGATCCTATCTGGTTCCTTTAGGCAGATTTTTTGGGAAATGATTCTGCAGTCTCCCCATGTACACGTGGCATACACAGACAGGGTGGTGCAAAGTCACTGCCAGAGCACAGCTTCTCCTGTCCCCAGTAGGCTCCTACACCGACATGCAGCTTGCAGCAAAGACAAGGATGTCAGTTTCTAACCATGTTAAAATAGTAATCTGTTCCCCCTCCCACCTTTCTGAAGGAGGTACGGGAGGTATTTTTAAAAGTAGCACTTGTTAACGGTTTTCAAGGATTTCAGTTCAACTACTTGGTTTGCTCTGCTGCTTTGTTTGCGTGGACTGCTTATTTTAGAAAAAGATTATGTCAAAACTAGAAGCAAAATATCAACTGTAGAGGCAAGCTGGGTCATACACTGTTGCGCTACAAAGAACAAGAATGTGTTCAGCTCCTAGATCTATTACCTCTATAGGCTCTTCTCTCTACACTGGCTTTCTTTTGATTTGTATTTGAAGTGTCCAGTGCTCTATCTTCTAGTATTTTATATTGATTTTGCTCTTATTCAAGTCCTTTATTCTTCTGTAGGTCTTTTCCTTCCATTGTGTTTCTCACTGATCTGAATGAGTTTCATGGGTTACAGCATCCCTGGCCCGCAGGGCAAAGTGGGCTATTTATGTGCACTGAATATCTGCAAAATGGAAATTCTTGTTCTCAGAATAACCTCTTGGATGAAGCACAGTAGCCCCAGATTTCTCAAAAACACAAATGTCGTGGCAGCTTGCAAGTTTCAGATTTAAAGCTGAAGTTGTCCTTTCCCAAAATGTAGCAGCGTTCAGATCTGCGATTATCTCTACATTGACAGTATAAAAATAAGCAAGCAGGAAAATGAGTTTAATTTTGAAGTTCTTAAATAGTAGTAATGAAAAATATAGAAGTCTGTCCCTCCGTCTGCCATCATTGCTTTTCATTACCCTATTTTTGAATGAGAGAGACTGACTTTCAGTCTAAAATATGAAATGAACAGTAGATTTGAGAATGAGAAAAGGAACTCATCCTTCTCACAAGTGTCTCTTCTGTCTCGTTGGCTTCCAGATTTAGTTTGGCTCTACCTCAGTCTCAAGGGGTGGAGCCTCACACAACTTTGAATCCTGGCACTGTACATGTTTACATGTAGCCTATCCATCTAGCTGCTTTTAGAACTGGCAGAGTAAAAATAAGCTCCTCTGGGGTGTGATTTATCTTGCTGTAAGGCAGACTCTCACGTGCGATACTTGGGAGGCATGTCATTCTTTGGGACCCATTTCTGGCAGAGAAAATTTGGTGATTCAGCCCCAGTGTGGTGGTTTATATGCTGGCATCCAGAGTTGGTTCCCACTACATCCCTGAGGAGTGTATGCTTGGAGGGAGCCAAGCACTGGGTATCTGCAGATGGACTCATCTGTGTTTCCTCCATCTGTGTGGACTTCATGAAACAGCGCTTGGTCTCTGCTTGGCAATGCAGTAGTGCAGAGAAGAACAGGGTTCTGCTCTGCTAAAGAGCCCCAAAGCTGATGTCTGTGCCCCAGAGGGCACTTGTGTGCTAGCGACAAGGTAGGTGGGTGCATCTGAGCTGGGGAAGGGGCTCTTACCTAAACTCCTAAACTTACCAACAGTCTAGCTGGTGTTGTTAACCCCAAGGCAAGGAGCAAGCTGGAGCGCAGCTGGCTGCACTAGGATTAACAATGGTGAACAAGAAAAGCCTGGACAGCCCCTTCTCATGCTGGCAGGCCTATCTATGCTCCTGGCAGTGTTCAAGCCAGTGAGACTGGAACATGCTGGAGTGAGGTGGGTGGGGATGTGGGCTCAGGCTGCCTGTGGGGAGCTGTTGCAGGTGTATGTGTGGCTGTGCTGTCAAGTCACCAGGCCTTGTGAGAGGCAATGAAAGAGTAGGTTATTTTTGTCCACTAAAACCTGCCATCTCCATTGAAAATCAGACAAAAGGACAGAGGACTGCTAGAAAATTTTAAAAACTGTCAAAACAAGATAAACCTCTTCACTTCTTTCTCCAGGTCGCTACCCACAGCAAAACAAAGGCACCTACATCCCAATCCTAGTAGGCAATGTAATAAAACCTGGTCAGTGGGGAGCCAAGATTATCCACAGGGAAAACAACTCCATTCGGCTGTCCATAATGTCCTCTACCACGTGCATCATTGGGAAGTTTCGTTTGTATGTTGCTGTCTTGACTCCCTATGGCATCCTTCGGACACGCAGGAATTCAGCAACCGACATTTACATCTTGTTCAATCCCTGGTGCCAGCGTAAGTACCTGGTCAAAAGCTTACACTTTCTGCTGCTGGGCTCATCAGGTTTTAGGTGGGTGGTCCAGGAACAGGAGCATGGTGCCAAGGAGGTTGGAGACGTGTCAGTTTGGGTCTGGAATAGCTGTGTGTGAGCAGGGCTCCCTGCTGGAAACCATTGCCTTTGTTTTGTCTAAACTCTGCAGTTTTATGAGGCCAAGCCTGTGTTTGCCAGTTCAGGCTCCATTTCTCATAGTAAATATACCCTAAGGCTTTGCTCTGACTTGAAGAGGCAACACGGAGAGTCTCCAGTGTGCTTGTGTGTGCCTTAAACAAGTCAATATGGCCTTATTTTTTACAGGATTTGGTGGGGGGAAGGATGTAGTGGCCTCACATACTCTGTTGACTTACATTGCTTTATTAATTGTCACATTTGGGACTCAACATCTGCAGTCAAAATGTTGCAAGAATTCAATGGGAGCTGCTGCTCCTGCACAGGTTGGGTGGAGTCAGCTTGCTGTGGCATCACTGGCGGTGCCTTTCTGCTGCTACATGACACTTGTCCTCATACCTTCCCCTTTAGTGGTGACTAATTAGCAACGGTGCCCTCTCTGAGGAACAAAACATTTTGCAAATGAGCCTTTTTTTCTAATACAGTGGGTTGAAGAAGAATTTTTTTTTTTTTTTAAATCTCCAAAGATCTTTGGAAGAAACCAGGCTTTACTCTGTCAGGGTTGTATTTTACCCAATGAACTCTGTGTCTGGCTTTCAAGAGAGGGCAAGGAAGACCAGAGAGATTTGACTCAGCCTTCTGACAGGCTGTAGCACTGTCTCAGCTTCCAACACTTGCAAATCTCCAAGTCACATGTATTGCAGTATATTTAGGTCAGCAGCTAACTTCAACATTCTCCTGCTACCCTTCCTTCATTTTTCCATTTCTTTACCACAGTATTTGCATCAAATAATCCTGTACCAAACAAGGGCCCTCCTACCAAGTGACAAATAAATTCAGCATTATTAGTAGAGCCCATTATTCAGCTGCACTACTGTCAGTACATGGAATGATTTGTGCTGGTTTCATTACTTGCCCCTAGTCCAAGGGAGTATAAGCAATGATTAGTTTATGCATTATTTAAGAAGATATAGATTAATGCTGAATAAAGAGGAGTTAGTTAAGTGGGAATAGGAGGGAAGGGCAGGGGTGAAGGCCCTGCCACACTGTGAGATACTTCTGAAAGCAGTGTAAGGTACCTCAGAGCAGTGTGCTACACACTGGAGGGTGTACAAGAGAAAGAGAGGAAACATTGTTGAAGCTATGACCCACTGTGAGCAGACAAACCTTCTCAAGGTTTGTTTTGGCATCATCAGACTCACAGCTTCAGCCAGGGAGGTGCAATTCTCCACCTAAAGGTAGAGCGCTATTTGGCTTTGGTCCTGGATGTTGTAACAGTCAGCACAGTGACACTGCAGTGTCTCAGCACATCTTTGGAAATGGATAAACCTCCAGGAAAAACTTCTTAAATTGCCTCAGTTTGATTCGTGATTAGCAGACAACCAGTCACTGCTGCATGCAGTCCTGATGTGAGACAAGATGTGATGGGGGGGGTGTGGTTCCCTACCCTACTGTGGTGTCACTGGGACCACACAAGCTGATGTGAGGTATTAGTCAGAGGGAAAAAGGGAAAATCGAGCCCTCCTTCACACCTCCTTGCCCTGCAACTCTGCTTGTAGACTGGTCCACCATTATTCATGGTATATAGACACTTTGCTCTCCTGTGCCCTCCCTCCCTCACACCTGAGCTGAAAGAGTCCAAAAGCCAGCTAGATTAAAACCACAACATCCAAGTAAACCCACAGGGAGCAAGACATGCAGCAGCTGCCTCCAGTGGCAGGCATCGGCAAGGCTGATGGAAAAAGTCTGCTTTAGGAAAGCAAAAAAGAATCTCTGAGCAGCAAGCACATGCTCTGTGACCCCTGATCCAGGGCAGGCAATTTGGGGACCACATTTTCTTCTGCAGCTTACGTTTTCAGGTGTGTCTCAATGGCTTCAGGTCCTGTCCCTTGCTGACTACTGTAGTTTTCATTTCCTGCTTGTTTCGTTTGGATTTGGATATATCCTCATTTCTTGTTCCTCATTTACTCCTGGGTAGTTTGGGCTAATTGGCTCCTATATCTGTCTTTCCCCCCTCTCCTTATGTTAGAAAATCAAGGACGGTTTCTTCATGCTTTATCCCCTGGCTGGCAAAGATTTTTCAGTGGAATGACAACAGGCTGGAAAAACTGAGGCAGTTACAGTGAAGAGAAAACAATAGTTTGAAAATCTTCTAGACTTGTTTGCTGGGTTAATAGTTAAGCAGAAAAGTCTGAGAGAAAAGCCTCATTAAAAAGAGAGGACTGTTGCCAGGAATGAATGGGAATTGTTATAGCAAGGAGCAGAGTATGGGCTCTAATGCGTGGTGCAGCTTTCCGACTCATCATTTTGGAGGAGCATCAATATGTCAGTATGAGCTTTTCTTTAAGACAGAAGCATTTGTGCCCTTTTTTATTACTCCTTTCCTCACTATAGTTCAGTTTTGACATATTTTCCCAGGAAGGTTTGGTTTTTTTCCTGCTGCTTCAGAAGAAGTTTGAATACTTTACCAGTCAAGCTACAGAGTACTTTTCTTCCAAAATCATCATATGTTTTTATATATTTTAAGCCCTTTACCTACATTTCAGACTGATAACCAAGAGTACTTCTAAAGAAAAGGGTCTGATTCTCCAAAATTACATACACCAGCCCCAAACATCTGGGAATTCACCTAACTAGTGGATTGAGATTTCAGTTACTCTGGTGAAGTTTTCATTACTTAATAAGCAAGGTAAAGTCTGTGAGGAGAAGCAGCATCCTTTCTACAGCCAGATGACATAGTTGGGTAAAACAGATGTGCTTTTGGGCATGCAGAGCTCTCTTCAGTTCTGGAACAGAAGATACAAATGGCAAGTAGTTAAGGATAACTTCATGGAATTTTACTAAACATCAGACTACATGAAAGCAGAGAAGAGCTCCTTTGATCTGGATACTGTGAGCTCTTTCCAAGGAACTGTGAGCTCTTTCCAAGCAGGTGCTGAGTCCCTGCAACTTTCTGCTGGGGAACATTAAATGCTTATCAGGAAAAGACCTTGTGCTGACTTCTGTGACTCTCACAGGTGGAGGTGCATATTGTAGCTGAGTGAGTTGCAGACCCTGAGGGCTGAGGTGTGCATTTCATACACCCAAGCCTCATGCAATGTGGATTGCATCTAAGCAATTAAATATATTGCAACTTTATTGAGTCAGCTGCATATTTCTTCTGCTGAAATGCTCTAATACAGTTTGAGTATTAGTAACAGGTGGCTGACTTTGGATTCATCTCACTTGTTACCAGTCATCCAAATTTGGCCCAATAACATTTTCTTACTTTTATAGGTAAATCTTAAATTTGATAGCTTGTGTAATAGATTCCACATGGGCAGAGCTTCATACTTCTGCTATATTGTATAATGTAGGAAAAGTAGTAGCACTATTCAAGGGAGCATGCTGATCTTGATCTTGGGTAGAGTGTTTTTTGTAGATAACTGCATTTAGCTCTTGCAGCTGGGACTTGTCACAGCACTGTCCTCTTCCTATCATGAGCCCTGAGGGATTTGTGGTTCCAGTGAGGCCCAGCCTTACATTCCTGGATTCCTGTGAGAGCACGTTGAAGGCAGGCTTGGAGCTCAGGGCAAGCCTGCTGCTTCCACTTCCTGCTGTCCACCTGTCTGCTGGTGTTGCTCTGCTCAGATGTCACTGTCTGCATGAAAAAATGGCCTTTCCAGCACCTCAGGGTTGCTGTGCTGGGGTAGGGGTTCCTCCATTCTGGGTAGAGTTCTCTTACGTTCATTCACTTGCCCAAAAAGAAAGGGTTACTCTACACTCCTCATGTCTTTAGCAAGGGATTCCTCACCTGCAGGGCTGTCTTCACGTGAAGTGTATTTTCACCTTACCCAACTTCAAACAGAGTAGCATAGAAGCTAATTTGCTTCTTTGTAGCATTGCTGGTGTCTTAGTAAATTCCCAGGATAAAAGAAGTGAGTAAAAAGCCCTCAGAACTACTAGAGAAAAAGAACAAACAAACCCAGTACATTTCTGTGGAATTCTTCTGTTTGTCAGATGTGAGCCTCCACTTGCATAAAATAATTAGGAGTTGCATTATGTAGAGCATGCTTAGCATCAAAGTAGTCACAAATGCCTCATATTTTCTTCTAAACAGTCTCAAGGGCAGTGAAAGCTGTCAAAAATCAAAGCAGCTGGCTTCCCTGTAAAACACAGAAGACCTTTTTACCTTATCAAAAACACAAATATTTAAAATAATCGACAGAGAAGTTAATCAATTTTCATCTGATTTAGCAAAGATCATGCAGTCTCAAAATAACATAAGCATCTCAATTGATACCAGCAAGATCAATGTTGATATTTTTAATCCCCAAAAGAAAACAACAGCTGTCAAGAAGGCATATGCATACACTTCACTGAATGTGTAACTGCACAGAAGAAGGTGTGAATTCTCCTTCTTTAAGTGAACTCTCTGTACTGTTTGTATGGATGGACTTTAATAAAATCCAAAGCTCAATGAGAGAATGAAGGTAATTGTTCAATGAGCAAATCAGGCAAATCCAGTCTAATGAAATAGAGTCTACATGATCTGTAACATCTGTGATATTTTTAGTGGGATGTTATACAGAACTTGAACCCCAAAAAAGTCATGCATTATACAGTTTCATAAGTATAAGAGCCCTTGCTTGCACAAATGACTGCAGCCTTTTCATTCACTGTCAAGTTTTAGCACTCTCTTTCACCTTGTAGCCTCTGAATATAGTAAACCCATGACCATCCACTTTGTACCTGGGTGTAGGCTGAGTCTGACTAGGTCATGTGTAGTGAAAAGATTATAAAGCTTTTAGAAGCCAGGTGAAAACCACCCTACCAAATACAGGAGTGTGTCTCAGACCTGTCTACTTTAGGTAAAACTCTATGAAGCCTGCTGTTCCTCTGCTTGCTCCACTTAGTCATCAGGGCCTGTATAGCAGCTGCCATAAAGCATAATGGCAAGCACTGATCTCCTCAAATGCAATACAGACTTCCTGCATTTAACCCCTGTGTCTCTATCATCCTTTGCACACCAGTGTGGAGGTCATTATGTTACATATCTAGGCATAGTCCCTTATGTATATATAGACATAGAAAAATATCTTGAGGGAAAACAAAACTTCCAGAAGGGTCAGGTGTGTATATTGGTAAAGTCCTTCACCTAGCTGAAGCCAATGTGATTCTCACCACTGACTTTTTATTTTACTTTTTCGATGGGCTCAGATTTTAGCTTATTTTTGGCAAAATTGCATTTCATAGAGAAATGAAAAAGCTTTTGAGGATGAGGTTTACAAGAAAGTACAAGTCTGATTTGCATTTCAACAAAACACAGCAAATCAATAGGCTTTTAAAAGTTAAATGATCCTCTAGTAATTTGTAGTGAGGTGTTGAAGTAATCTATTATGACAGTAGTGAGTGTAGTTTTGTAGTTGTTCATATCAAACTGTTGGAAGTTCCCTTTAATTTGCTATCTGAGACCACAGTACTGATTTCCTCAATTTAATTAATTCCCATGCTATTAATTGTTAACATATATAATTTGGTCTCCAAATACCAGCATTGGCACAGGAAAGAAATCTTCAACTATTATAGCATCACAACATCATGGCCTGCTTCATACTTACCTGTGAATGTCTGAATTGTTGCATGTTATTCAGGGTTCCTTATAAATGTTAATAATCTTTGATATAAGTCCAATCTAGAATGTACCCTTAGTGCATGTTTTGATAAAGATCTCATCCAATTACTTTCAGTTCTCACTTAGACACTTGAATTTCTCCTCATATTATGTGATCAGTCAAGCAATGTGGGGAAGGGATACTTCAGTCGATAACTAATGCACAAAAAAGGCAATCAAAAATTTCTCTTAATATGTAATAAAAACTGTTCCATTTTTTTAATGCACTACAGATTTTTCTTTAGATCTCTTGACCTGAGCTGTTTTCCATTAACATTAATAGGTTTGAAATTGTTCTTTGATCTGTTTGTACAGATGCAGAATTGCATCATGGTGCTCCAACTTTTAAATCAGTTGTACACAGTAATCATAAAATTCTTGATAAGATGTGACATTTTAATCATACTTTACAGATCCTGAGATAACTGGGAGGAGTTGCCAGCACTTTTCCATCTTGCATGTTTTTAGGTTGTGTATCATATTCCTAACTAGGATCACTACCTCCTTATCCCTGTACGCTGTTGAAGCAAGTAATGCTTTGTTTGATGGAAGAGGGGTGTTTTCCATCAAAGATGAAAGTATTATATGCTAAGATGTTTTATCTGTCCTATATGAAAATGAATCACTTGTACTAATATTTATTTTTGGTAAACTAATGCAGTAGATGCTGTGTACCTGGATGACGAGAAAGAAAGGGAAGAATATGTCCTGAATGATGTTGGTGTTGTATTCCATGGAAACGTTGAAGATGTAAAATCAAGAAGCTGGAGTTACGGGCAGGTGAGCTGTTTAGATCTTCTCTGGTTGCTCCCAGTAGGGCAGCAAATGAGTTTAATTGACACCAGACTGTGGTTGAGACTGTGGGTTCTGGAATGCATTATTGGTTTCTCCTTCAGAAAGATAAGGGGTATCATTTTAAAATTGTATGAAGTGGGTATATGCCTAATCCAGAAAAGCAATGCTATAATAGCTGATATTTAAAGACCTTGTTTTAGGGGCATATTTCAGATACTAAGAGGCTGCTTGTTGGAAGTTATAATCATTAGCTGAGGTTTCCACAGGGCAGAGATATTTCTGCTGCTGCATTTTTGCTGCTTCAGGATCAAATAAACTTATGAAAAGTAGAGTTGTTTGTTTGGTTTTTTTTTTTAATTTTTTGACAACAGGTTTTATTGGGGTTTGACTTTTCTTTTTAGCTTTAGGAACTTGGGAATAATTCTGCTCTTATTGATGGTAAGATAGTCACAAGTTTCCTATGACAAACTAGTATTTAATCCTAAAATTTTAAATTCTGGGGGAATCTCTCCCTTTTCTGCCTACACTTGATAACATCAGTCTCCAGTGGTCTCTTCCAGTCTGGGGGAGATATCCTCCACTAGGCTGGACTGGGGTATTGGTGTGCCTACTGTAACATAGATTCATAGAATAATTTGGGTTGGAAGGGATTTTTAAAGATCATCTGGTTCTACCACCCCACCATGGACATGGATGCCTTCCACTAGACCAGGTGCTCCTATTCAACTTGGCCTGGAACACTCCCAGGGATGGAGCATCCACAGCTTCTCTGGGCAACCTGTTTCAGCAATTTACCACCATCACTGTAAAAAACTTCTCTTTTATTTGTAATCTAAACCAAGATTCTTTTACTTTAAAACCACTACGACTTGTCTTTTTTTTTAAGACTTTTTAGTTGCCTATTTTACCTCAACTTTCTTGTAAGGACTAGCCAGCCTAATTCTTCCATCCTATGGGATGGAAGAATCAGTTTATTGTGTTAGAATGGGAAAAAGGCTATAACCCTAGCTGTCACACAGAGGGCCTCCAATAGATAGATACTGGACATGGTGAACTCCTGTCATCTCCTGAATTTTCACAACAGCACAATTAAGAAGGTATTTTCATACTACTGTGGTGATGGATCCATTCGGTTTTCAAGGCACCTCCCTAGCAAAGCCTTGCAGAAGGTTCCCTACATCTTGCTTTCTCTCCTTCAGCTAAATACCAGCCCAAAGCTTGAGCTGGACAGATTGCCTGTGTGCTTACCCTGGAGAGCACTTTGAACTCACATCTCTCTTTTTTCTTTGTTTAAGGGTACAATTTCATCTTTTTTTCCTGCGGTGACACTGCCTTATGGAGTTACTGCCTCTGCACCATTCCTTTGGTTGTGTCAATGCCATTGTTTGCAGGATCTGACTGGTTTCCTGACTGAGACAAAAACAACCCATAAATAAAAAGCAGGGAAGAAATTCCATAAACTGATGGTGCCTCTGATTTAAGAGATGTGGAACCAAATTGTAAGGCCAAAGCTGGGCTTGCATGTAAGCTGACCAAAAATGCCCCCTCCTGGCCCTTCTTTCCCCCTGCAAGCACTTGTGCAGCCATGCAGTGACTCAGACTGGAAAGCAGCTCTAGCTGAATAAGCATCTCCTTAATTTCCGCTCCCCACACACCACACCACACCCCCCCCTCACCTCCCCGGGTAATTTCTTGGGTTTGCTCTATTCCTAGATTTGGGATTCACTCCATGACAGATGTAAGGGGGAGGGAGGGAGAGAGAGGAATAAGCAGCTGGAGGTGGAAGATGCTGCTTAAAGGAGATGATGGATTTATGTTCTAAGATGCTCAATTTATGGCCCATGGTGGTGGGACTGAGGTGTTTATATTCTGGGAATCTGGCATCTTCCTGACAGAAATACCAGCCACCCTAGAGAAACTGCATTGTTTGTTTGGTTTTGTTACAAGGTAGTTCTGTCTGGGAAGTTAGGTCCATTCCATAGTCCATTTCCATGTACTTTGGAAATGGAAAGTCCTGTATTGGCTGAAATCAGAGGACCTGATTTTCACCCCATGCTGTGGTGCACATTTTGCTTTTGGTTGCCCATGTGAAAGCTTAGTGTGGCAGGGGCATCTCCGCAGACCCAAGCCAAGAGATGGAATTCATCATTTTGTAGGAGTTTAACAGACACTTCAATCTGCAAAGGAGCAGAGAAATATTCTTCTGGTTCCCTTACTTTCAGTGAAATTGAAGACATAATGTTTCTGATCTTACCCTGTCTATTTCCAACCATTAAGGACACATGTTTGGCAATCCTAGATGTTGAGGACAAGAGCATTTCTGTGAATGAATAGAAGTACTAGCAGAAAGGCCTATATTATGAATATATCATACAATTACGCTTTTTTATATTTGTGATATATAGCCCTTTATATCATGTAAGTAAAAAGCACAAGGCCACATGGAGTCATAGAGGTGAAAGATAGACGATCATAAGCAAAAATGCAGATAGACTTGTGCATGGTAATGTTCTTAGGCTAAAAAATTGCTTAGGACAATGACATCTGGAAACACTAACTCAGGCTGTAAATTGAAAAGGAGCATAGAGTTCAAAACTGGGTTACTAGTTGGAGATGGTTCTCAAAGCTGCAGTCTGTAATGAGAAGAGAAGCATCAACACAAAAGGAGAAAAGGCATGAAACATGGACAGAAGAGAAAACAGCAGAACAGTTGAAACATGACTGCAATGAATAAGGATAGAGGTGTTCCCTGTAACATGACTGCAATCCCTCCTAAGAAACTGTAAAAGTCAGTCACTCCAAAAATTCCATGGATGATTCAAGGGAAATTTGGCTTTGGACGAAATCTAGGCACATAGGAATTCACCTGCTGAAAAATGTCAGAAGTTGGATGCTATATCAATCACTTAATGTTGATTTTTGGTTTTGTGAGAAAAATAAAACAGGTGGGCATAGAGTTCTGTTGCTATCATGACTTTTCTCATGTCCACACACTGATCTGCTTTAGCTTGGAAGCCCACTGTACCCATGTAATTCTACAGCACATGCATTTGGTCGGGTCAGACCAAATGGGCAACATGAGATCACATCTGCCTGCAAGAGACTGGGAGAAACACAGACTTAAGTCAACCAGTGGAAAAAGTGAAACAGCCTCTCTTACTTTGGTTTAAATGGAAGCTCACTTATTAGAAACAGTTTAGCATGCAGGAGGATGCCCAGGACAGCTATGTGTGTTGCTCTGTAACACAAGGAATATCTGCGTGCACTTCACCTGTGTTTTCTCGTGCCTTATTTTCCACCTGCATTTTTTCCCACGTGGCTTTCCCAAGGTTCCTTGCTCCTGAAATAGATTTATTTTCATTTCAGCTTCAATGGAACAGACAGGGTCTGTGCCTGGATCAGGTTCACACACCTGTCCTAGCTGCCCTGCCTACTACTACTATGGTTTCTCTGATATTTCAGAGATTTTCAGCCTTATAACTGCATTTTTTTTTATTCCACTTCCCTCTAGATAGGATTTTCTTGCCAAGAGTCAGAAAACTGATTGAATTTGATTTAATATTTTTTAAATCCTTGAATAGTTAAGAAGGGCAAAACTGGACTTAGCGTTAAGGCTAGTCTGCATCCTACACTACTGCAACAATGTAAGGCAGCTAGCCCTTGTGGCTTGTCCTCTCTTCCTTGTTAATCCAGTTATTTCACAAGCATTCATGTCACTTTGCAAATGCTAAGGTGTAAGGCAACAACCCTGATAGCTATTTATTTCCTCTTTATTCTTTCTGTATGCACTGGCAAGATTGACATTGTCTCATAAACTGTAGATGAGAAGAGTTTAATTTGCAGGGTAAACCTCTTATTGATCTAACCCAGGTCTGATTAATTGAAATGCAGATACTAGATTTTGATCCTGGTAAAAGATTGTTGGGTCAGACTAGAAGAAAAGTGAATTTGAACCAGGAAGGACAGCTATGAGGACTCAGGGTTTACATTTTCTGCTGTAAATCTGTGAGGATTGTCCTTTGGAAGGAGGTTCTCCGCAGCACAGTCATTCACCAGACATTGTTTGCGTCACATCTGAGTGGAGTGGACTGGGATGTGCAATTATTCAGCTTCCCAGGAATGACAAAATACTACTGGTGGGTCTCTGGGAAACACTGATCTTTATTTTCCTATTCCTAAACACCATGAATTCAGTTTTGCTCAGACTATAAAGTTATCATTAGCGAATATCTGCTCCAGAGAAAGTAATTCAGTGCAAGTGTAGTTGATAATGAGAGAGGTGTGCTGCCTTGGAGGACGTTTGCTGAAAAGGATTCATATGGCAGTGGTACCCTCAAGGCAGAAGCAAAGGACTTGTGTTGGCCAGGAAATGGCTGAAGATGGTGAAACATGATGGTGCTTCCCCTTTCTTGGCTTAGGCCAGAGCTCAGCTGCTGTCTAGGTCATCACTTCTATCCTTCCCATCTTCCCTGCTATATCAGCAGCAGTTGTTACTGTTTGGGGCTCCCCTTTCATCTCTCTGACCTCACTCTTCATTCTCCTCTCCCCAGACTGCCAAAGCAGCAGTTTGATCTGGGGTCTTGCTCACTTTCTTCAAGAGGCAAAATTCAGGATGGCCTTATCTGCTGAGGAGCCCTAAAGCAGTCTGTAGAGAGCTAGGAAATCAAACCAGTTCTAGTGCATGAGAGCAAAAATCCTATTAGCATGAATCATACCTTTCAGGATGCAAGCATAGAACCTAACACTATGGAGTTTCTGTCATAGCCTTGAATGTTTATATAAGTTTGTGTATCTAGAAGGTATTTTTTTATTATTTTGCATTTCCCTGTCTCCTACCATTTTCCAGGGGACAGAAGTATTTTCCTTTGCTATGCAGTTTCTTCTAAGGAAAATGAAATACATAGCAGGGCGAGTTCTGTGACAAATGGTTTCTGGTCTATTTAGACACCTCTGCCCTCAATTCATTCTTGTGCTTGTTCATGCTAGATTGAAAAAATGTACCTTTTCACTCTATTTTTGAAGAAGACTGCTTTAGGTCACTTGGTATTTTTGATGTCTAAATTTTGTAGACCAGGATTAAACTATATAGTAAGCTTTTGGCTTGTCAATTTTAAACAGATTTTAAAAATAACTTTGAAATACAAGTGTATTCAAATTACCACTGGCAAACCACTTATTGTTCAAGTTGCCAGCAATGCACTGGCTGTGTCAGAGAAGTCCTGAAGTTAACCGGTCTGGAATCTGTGAAGGACATAAAGTCCTTTGCAAGTAGACAAGCTTCTTGCAGTTATTATAATAATGCCCTCCTATTATATACTTGTTAGCACTTAAAATTTCATGTCTGTCAGAAAGTCTGTTGTCATTTCAACCTTCTGGAAACTGGACTGAGATTGAATTGAAAGTTACACTTTCTTCCCTCACAACCTCTCACATTTTTATTTTTTTTCCCACACATGGGTGATTATTCCTGAAGAAAATTTCTATTGTTAAACACAGAGCTTTGATGTGACCAGCTAATTTTGAAACTAATCAGTAATTATAACAACAGGGAAAAGTAGCTTTGCCTGTTCTTTCCAGAATAAAAAATGTGCTTTTCCCCTGTGTCTCTTTTTATTTTCTTTTATCTAGTTTGAAGAAAACATCCTGGATGCTTGCCTGTTCTTGATGGACAAGGCAGAACTGGAGCTCTCTGGTCGTGGAAACCCAATCAAAATCTGCCGTGTTGCCTCAGCAGTGGTATGTAATGGATGCCTAATATGTGTCAGAAGGGACTCATAAATCAAAGCTGGGCTGATTTAACTGATGTGCTCTCTACAACACACAGCAGATCAGTTGTCCATTCTGACAATTGTCCATTCTGAGAATTGTCCATTCTGGGGTCTGACATTGTATTTCTCTCCACTAAAGTTCAAGTAACTTATGTTGGCTCCTTGCCTTTTCCTGAGAATGGTGCCTCACTGGTGAGAAAGCCACTTTCAGACATTGCACTCCAGGCATAAATGTTTCTTACTTGACAGTGTGCTCATTTTCCAGGAGCTAATATAACTGAGAAAGCTGTTTCTGCTATAGATAATACAGTGGCATGATGGGTGGAATTTTGAATGGGGAACTGAGGGACTTCATGTGGACTCCAGCCTGAACCTCACTGGAGTCTTAGAAGACTGCAATGGCGCATGTTGCTGTGTCTGATCCAAGCCCCAAATGACTTAATCAGGCTAAGACCAGCTATGTAAGTGGACTGCTTTGTCCCCAGAAGAAAACACTGTGGGAACTGTCCTCTTTAGCATGAGGACACAAAATATACCCCACTTAGAATGAGAGTACCTAAAATAACAGAGGAGACTATCCAGACCTCCATTCTTTCTAGTTGCCAGGTACCAGGAATCATGCCATGGGTGCAAGAGCAGTCCCATACCTAATATTCAAGATGCTAGGCTCATCCAGGCTGTGAAAGACAGAGGTTGAGTCCTCTCTTTTGCCTTATTAGAGGTCTGAACTGATGCTTTCTGCTTCCCAGAATAACACTCTAGTCATTGAGCTAGAGTAATTAGATGGTCTCTCAAGCCAGCTACTAATATAGACTGTCCACAAAACATGGATCATCTTCTCTGCTGGAGATAGATGATCCTTTAACCCATTTGTTATAGCTTTAAGAAAATGAGCTCTTTGTCTTAAATGACATTGAAGTGGGATCTCCAGCCTCTCAATCTTGCATGTTAAATAGAATAGCTTCAGCAAGAGGTATTGAGAACACCTCTACTTCTCTTTGTCTTTTAAGATTTTAGTTAGTTCTTTCACCCCAGGCTTTAGAAATACAGCTTTGGAACTTTGGATAGAAGAAAGAACCAAATGTGGTTTCCTCACCCCTGAACTAGTAGACATTAAAGTCCCTAATGTAAGGACTGTGGGAGTCCTCAGGAGAGAATTGCACAAATTTTATGAATCCATTAGGGCTTGGATATTAGTTAGGTTTTGCGCCACTCAACATTTTAGAGGAATGGAAGAGTTCACCATTGGAAATCCAGGGCTCAATAGACTTTAGGGCTAATCTGCAGAATTGGGCCATAACTGGGTAGGGGGATTGGTCATTGAAATCTGGACCTGAATAAGAAGTGGGAAAGAGGTGCTGAAATCCCACCTGTGTTACTTAACTTCATTCTTTCTCAGATGTGGTAGCTTGAGTTAGTCTGAGGACATGCCCCCCATGCTGGAATCCTGAGGCTTTCTGGCATGGCAGAGCAGGTAGAGTCCCTCTCTTCTTCCACTCATTACAGTCAGAGTGGGCCTGAAGATCAACACGCTGTCCTGTCCTTGAAGTGATTATTTTCTTGACATGTTTCCCACACCAGTGAGATGAGCACGACCTCTTAACCCATCAGTTATGACTCTGAATACTTATCTCTGTTCAGTCCTAGAGTTCACAGGAAGTCGATTTTCTAATTATAAAAGAGTAGTTAATGCAGCCAAAAGCTTTGAAATGGGAATTGTGATTTATTTGGCTGGTGAGTAGCTGTTCCACATTAGCATAATTAAAAGGTACAGAGTGAATGAGCATTTTGCACAGCCTCAACTGGTTTGGTTCAAATTGCAGCTAGGAGACGTATTGCTCGTTAATGCCTATCAGTATAGCAATTAGTCAGCAAAACTCTTTGCTTTGTATAATCTTACCAGAGGAAAACTTACACAGCAAACTCCTTCTTGTTTTCATGTCTGCCGGACCAAAGAAATTAGTTTCTAGTCTAAAAATAAGAATAGACGGGTTCTTCTCTCAATCTGTTGTAAATCAGAAGTGATTTTATTAAAATCTCTGGGCTGATAGGGACAGAAAAACAGATGATGAAAAGAATACAGTTCAGTATTTCTGAGGCTTGCTTACCAGTGTAAAACTGATTGTGTTTATTAAAAATAATTAACAATAACCATGTTTAATGTTAATAAAACTTATTAACTGGCAACACGAATACTTAGTGTGGTGATTTAATTTCAGATTTAGTTTTAAGGGTCTGACCTTCACTCAGAATTGTTCAGTTCTGGAGAATCCATGGCTCTTAATAAGATTGTCCTATTTATCCCCTGCCTTCATAATGAAACACTTCTATCTTACTTTCTAGCCTAAACTTGGCTATATTCACTCTCTCTCATCCTATCAGTCTGATGCATTAAAGACCTTTTATTATTCAGTCTCTGACATCTCTAGTGCTCATTTCCTTTGATTTTAGATTAACTCCCGGGATGACAATGGTGTGATTGCTGGATCCTGGACCAATTCTTACGATTATGGTGTTGCACCTTCAGCCTGGACAGGAAGTGTGGACATTCTCTTGGAGTATTACAGTTCTAAGCAACCAGTCCGATATGGCCAGTGCTGGGTCTTTGCTGGTGTCTTCAACACATGTAGGTATCAGTGAAAAAAGCTCCAAGCTGCTATGTGGTTTCTGCTTAACAGAGTTTTTAGGTAAAGCCAACTAAAATATTTCCTAGCTCTGTGCTGTTCAGGAGTAAATAGTAGAGATACTTAAAAATACATGGCTAAAAGACATGGTCTTTAGATAAACCTCTTGTGTGTCCTTCAGGTCAGCTGCTTTTCCACACAAATCTTTTAACTATTTATTGGTTCAGTGAAATGTATTTGGTGACTCACAAGGGTAAGTTTGTGTGAGAGAAAGTCGAGTCCTTCAGCACAGTCCACATTTCTGTCAAGAATTCTTAGGCAGAGTGCTTGTCGTCTACACCTAAAAGATTAGATTACCACCCAGTATGGGATATGTGGTAGTGTCTGCTCCAGAAAAGCCAAATCTCACCCACTGAGGATTTCTCCTAGGAAAATTGAGGTACACTGTTCCTGCACCTGCTAACTGAGCACTGTTAATATTTTATATGGAGTTTATGAGGCAGAAGAATGGAGAAAAGAAATGATGGCATAGTGTATGAATTGTCTAGCACTACAAGTTTAAGCCTAAATACATTTGGTCAAATTAGAGTTCTAGTTGCAGTAAACAGAGTGTTGCAGGTCCTAAAAACCTGCATTGGAAAATGGAAGCAGCATTGGATCGGTCCCGTATTTTGACTGTTCTGACAACACCATCTGCTAATGCAAAGGAACACACTTCGTGGCCTCCTCTGGAGTTGCTCCAACAGATCCATATCCTTCCTGTGCTGGGCACCCCAGAGCTGGAGTCAGCTCTCTGGGTGGGATCTCAGCAGAGCAGAGCAGAGCAGAGCAGAGCAGAGGGACAGAATTCCTTCTCCAAGCCTGCTGGCCACACTGCTTTGGATGCAGCCCAGGATACAATTGGCTTTCTGGGCTGAGTGCACATTGCCTGGTTACACTGAGCCTCACACAATGGGTTTGAAAAAGTTCATGTCAATGTTTCTTGTGGATGCAATTCCTTGCAGTGGAGTCCATGGGCCACTTTGTCTTCTCTGCCCATTCCTTGTCTGGATTTCTTGAGATCACAGACAGACAGACACACACACACAAACAAACACCAGTTCTCCCACCTTCCCCCCACACTTGCCCTGAATCACCACTACGCAATAATTTGCCTGTAGGCCACTGTGAAACTGGGGCGATGCAGCAGAGGTCCTGAGCCTGCTCTGTTAAAGGGAGAGGCGTATTTATCTGGGGCAAAACTAGACTTGGTTTGCTGACTAAGTTAGTCAAGTCAGAGGCCTGGCACTTTGCACTGTAAGTATAAATTTTATTGAGCATTATGAAATGCAAATATTGTCCAGTGGCTGATCTGATGATGGCCACTGACACAACCAGCTGCTGACCATTGCACAGGGGACAGCAAAGGTCCAAACAATCACGTGCAACTATCAGGGCTGTTTTGAGGTATTTTTGAGTCTCATCTGTCAATGTTTTATCATTGTGACCAGTCCAGCTTTCCAAGGTCACTATATTGTACACTCCAGATACTCACCTGTTAAAAATGCTAAAAGATTCCAAAAAGTGGTCATTAATCTTGAAATTGTCAGACAAATTATTTCCAATGAGCTCTGATGGCTCATGTGCTGGAAGCCTGGGAGGGCACTTGAATTAAGTTTAATCAATAGGTACATATGGTATTGGATGCATCCAGGTAATTTTTCATCCAGGAACTTGAAATGAATGTGCAGTGTTACATTTTATTGGGAGTCACAGTAGTGACAGTAATGAATATACAAAACCCAGCAGGGCTCTTCAACTCTGCAGCATTGGAACTATTTTTGAATAGGATTTTCAATAAAAATCTTTACCCTAAAAAAAAAAAACCAAAAAAACCTCCCAAAAAACCCTCCAAAAACCACAAAAATCCACCCCAAACAAAAAAACACCACCACCACCACCAAAAATCAACTGAACAAAACAAACAACAATAACAAAAAATTCTCAACTAGAATAATTTAAGAAATACCCAAAATGAATAAGCAAACAAAGAACCGAAATGAAAAACCGAAAACAACCCCATCAACCACCAAAACCCCCTCACCCTCTCTTTTCTCCAGAATCATGTTGGCTCCTAAATTGAAAGCCAGGAACTTTTTCTGGCTGAGACAAAGTATGTCATCTGGAGTAGCTGAGATGGTGTGTCACTCCTCGGACCCATTCCGCTAGCCTGGGGATGAACTCTATGCTTATTTATCTGCCAGGGTACACAAATAACACAGAAGCCTGTTGGTGCACTGATACAGACTACAGACATAGCTGTAGCATTTCACAGTTTTTACCACATTTCTTAAATTTACAGCTTGTCAAATGGTAAGAAGGGTCATCAGTGCTTTGTTGTGATGATGTCAGAGTGAAGGCTAGGGGCTTTTTTTTTTATATCCTCCTTTTAAGGTCTTTTTTGGAAGGGACTATTGACTCCAAAATGCTGTTACCTAGCAGACAATATGAATTATGTAATGTATTTTATTCAGATTCTCAAACCTGGTCATTTCAGTTGCAAATAATGCAGCTTTTCCCCATTGTTAGCAATCATTTTCTACTTTATTCTTTGTGTTCTCCAGATCTCTTCTGCAGTCATTAAACAGGAAAACTCCAAATTTTAAAAGTACCAAAAGGAGATACTTCCTATTAATTTTCTTTTTGGCAGAGTCTCATAATTCTCCTGAGTTACTGATACTAAGAGAACTAATTTATGTGTATCTCTTGCAAGCTCAAACTTTTTTTTCTTTGTATCACATTTGGTCATTCAGCTGACCCGTTACACACAGATTTGAACTGAAATTCTGCGATGTGGTCACTATGCAAAGCTGCTTTAAAACTGTTGGTAATCAGCTGCTTTGGTTATAACTCTTGTACAAATACTTGTCTTTAATGTTCATAATTTTGGGACCAAATAAAATACTTAGCATGTGCAATATAAAAACAGGTAAGAGGAATTATTTGGGTTGATTTGACTGAGTTCTCCCATTTTATTCTAGTTTATTAGTATTTCTGTCTTCTCATCCTGTCATCCATGAAAGCAACCTCCATATTTGTCCTTCTCAACACACTTCTGTTTTTGCCACAGTTCTGAGATGCTTGGGGATACCTGCAAGACTTATTACCAACTATTCTTCTGCCCACGATAACAATGCGAATTTACGGTTGGACTTCTTTCTGGATGAGGAAGGAAAAGTGGACACCAAACTTACAAAAGATTCTGTCTGGTGAGTCCTCCTGGGAAATGCCTTTAATATGTTAATTATAAAAGTAGTAAAAAACATGATGGCAATGCCTGTACTGTCTTTATTTCTCTGTGCATTGAAGAACACTGCTGGCTTATGTGAAACAGAATAAATGGATTGTTGGTAGGCTGACTAATATGAAGCCTTGTTGTGTAAACAGACAACCCCTGGGGGATCCTGCTATTAATGTTACCATACACTGCTCATTTAAGCTTGTTGGAGAGCTGGAATGGGCTTGTGCTCCTTAGGGACCAGCTCTTTCTAAAAATGGAAGGGGGTAGAATGGGCATTTCCATCCTTCTAGAGCCAGGCTCCAAGGGGTACCTCAATATCTCTGGAAAAACACCCTTTTTGATCTGCTTGTGCCCGGTTTCCATATGTGTAGACAGGTTTTACATCATGTGCCCACGATGCAAAAGGTTGTTGCAAAGAGGTGCTTCCCAAAATAAACCCAGTTCAGCTGAAAAAGAAACAAGTCAAGGTATCAGAAAAGAAATTAAATACTGAAATGCTTTTTTATAAAAAACCCATTTTTTTAAAAGCATTTAAAAAACCACATTTATAAAAAGAAAATTCCTTAGGGCCAAGAGAAGGAGTTTACACATTAAATTACATACATTTACACATTACGAGAGAAGGCAGTCCTCTAACGGGCTCTTCAAACTCTTACTGTCTTCTGTCTGACAGAAGTGTAGCATATATTGATTATATGCTCTGTGTGGGATATTGGCCCTCAAGCCTCTCCTCCGCAGAGTGAAGAAATGAATGTGACCTCTACATTCCTATATTCAGGAGATACTTGTCCTATTCAATGTTAATAAACCTGACTTGTGTCAATGATATCTTCAACTCATTAGCATAGCAGCTCATCAGCATATTTCATTAATAACTTAATCTCTGGAAGTCTTTGTGTTAAAAGTGTAATAAACCCATTCTGTGGTGGAGGAAATGACTGAACCTGTTGCTGTGACATCTTTTATGTGATTTCCATAATCAAGAGGAAATCTAAGGAAAGCAGGTTCATTTACATGTGATGCTGGTGTCACAGCAAGACAGAGTAGTTGAGACTAGAAGAGACCCTCCTGCTCAAAGCACCATCAGCTAGAGCAGGTTGCTCAGGTCTGTGTCCAGTTGGGCTTCAAGTATCTTCAAGGATGGGCACCCCACAACTTCTCTGGGAAACCTGTGCCAGTGCTCAACCATTTTCACAGTAAGAAAAGTGTTTACTGATCTTCAGACGGATTTTTCTATGTTTTAGTACATGCCCATTGCTTCTTGTCCTGTCCTTGGGCTAATGAGAAGAGTCTGGCTCTGTCTTTTTTTCCTTCAACTCCTTAACCAGGAATTTATATGCAAGGATAAGATCCTACTCAGCCTTTCCATCATCAGACTGAACAGTCCCAGCTGCCTTAGTGTCTCCTTGTGTACAGTCTGTGTTATATCAGCCATTCCTTCAGTTTTCTTTATCAGCAAACTTGCCGAGGGTACAGCGGGTCTTGTAATCCTGGTCATTAATGAAGCTGTTAAACAGTGTCAGACCTTGGGGTACACAACTAATGACTGAGTCCAGCTGGGGTGACCACTACTGACCACAGCCCTCCAATCCCAGCAATTCAGCCAGTTTCCAGTATATCTTGCTGTCCAGTTGTCTAGTCTACACTTCAAAGGTTTGTCTGTGAGGATGTCCTGGGAGATGGCACTGAAGTCAAAAGGACCAACCCCCACGCACTGCTCTCCCCTTTGTCCTCTCAGTCTCTCATTTCATCAGAAAAGCTCACAGGTTTGTCAGGCACAGCTGGCTGCTTGTAAATCCATGCTGACTACTGCCAATCACCTAGTCCTTAATATGTTTGGAAACGTTTTCCAGAAGAATTGTTCTATAATCTTCCTAGAGATCAAAGGGAAGCTGACAAGTCTGTCTCTCCCTGGATACTCCTCTCTCTTGAAGAATAGAGCAATATTTAATTTCCTCCAGTCTTCAGGAACTTCCTCCAATTATCATGATCTTTTGAAGATAGATATGAGTGGTCTTACAGTGACATTGGCAAGCTCCCTCAGCATTTTTCATGAGGTTACCTCATATTTTCCATCAGATCCATTGGACTTGTGTGTGTTCAGTTTGTTTAACTGTTCTGTATCTTGTTACTTGTCTCATTTTCGTTACTCCAAACCTCCACACTGGTCTCATGGGCTGTGATTCCTGAAAGCAAATATTAGCAATGAAAACCAAGGTAAAGAAGACACTGAATGCCTTCTCCCAATCCTTTGTTACCAGGTTGCCTGCTATGTTCAACAGCAGAGCCACATTCTGTAGGCTTCCTTTAGACACTGATTTGCTTGTGTTTCTTGCTGCTCTTCACATCCTTTGACATACTTGGTTTGCTCTATTCTGGCTTTCCTATACCTGTGCCTGCATGCTCAGACAGTGACTCTGTATTCCTCCTGGTCACCTGTCCCCACTCCCCCCTTTCTTTTTTGTTTTTTTAATGTTTGAGTTTAACTAGGACCACCTTGTGGACTTGTGCCATCTTTGACTGATTTGCTGCACACAAGGATGGACCATTCTTAAGAATGGAGAAGGTGACTTTTATAAAAACAAACAGTTCTTCTGCATCTTCTACCCAGAGCTGCCTTCCATAGGATTCTTCTAAGCAGGACATTAAACATGTTAAAGCCCACTCTCCTGAGATCCAGAGCTGTGGTCCTGCTATTTGCCTTGTTGCCTCCTATTTGTGTCCTTGGGCAGTTTTGCTTGCTGTCTGTGAGACAGAAGGACCTCAGCATGTCTCATGGGGCTGGTCCTTTTATGGCTTAGAGAATTGTAAAGAAGTCTTCTGAAACTTCCTCTGCCTATGAAAGATGTGAAACCAGAGCCAGTGACTGGGCATCTCAGTGCTGTATCCATACACACCCAGTAATGGATCATTGCTATGCTTTACAGTTTTCACTGTCTCATCCCTTCTTTCCTTCTCCTAACCTGATCCATGAAATTCATCCCACCAACTTTTAACACTTCCTTTACTTCCCTACTTCTATTTTTCCCAGCTCTTTACTAAGACTTCTTAATTTAATCTTAATTAAATCTTAATTTAATTTAATTAAGGATTCTTAATCTCTTTTCTCCTGCATTCTTTTCGGACAGGGTCAGATCATCCAGAATCATCCGCGTTCCAATGAAATCCATATGAAATTTTACACTGGCATTTCATCCTTCCATCCTACTTTGCTTTTCCTTGGCTTGATAACTTTTTAAACTGCCTTGTTCATCCTTTTATCCGCCCAGTGCATTTATTAGTACATGATGCACATAACCCTTTGGGCATGACTTAATATACACATCTCTTTTCATTTCTCCTCTGTGTCCTTTCTTTTCATTACTCTGTAACACTCCTTGGTAGCCCACATGCTGACTTCTAATGACTTGTGTCTTAACCCTGATTTTATTTTTAATGTCTCTTTTATTTCTTTTTTTAAGAGGACAAGTTCAAGGTATTTATAATGATTTTTTAAAATGCATTTCTCACTTTTATTTATAACCTCTTGCAAACTGGAAGCAAAGCTCTTTTTCTTTATTAATATATCATTTCTATTGTACTCTAGCCTTGTACTGCTGGAGCTGATCTGTGTTCAGGTCTTAAATACTCTCAGACTTCAGGGATGCTTGGAGCCAGGATTTTTAGTCAATCAGTCTCTGAATATGGGGCTCCCTCTGAATGTTATCTGACATTTATTTATTTTTATTAAAGACTGTCTTCTCCCTCAGGATAGGAAACAACACCACCAACAACAAAACACATATACAAAATTACACAGACTTTGCAAAAAGTTATTTTTATAAATCTGGCCGGATTTGGGGCCAACAGTACTGCCTGTTCTCCCTGTCTTTCTTAATGATGATATAAAGACACTTAAAGAATATTTCTCTTGGATTGGAATCAAGACTCACTCCTATTCTGAGGTCCAAGCAGATCAACATCAGCATCTCAGCAGAAATTTTCTTGATTCACCCAACCCCTTGAGAGTTCATCCACATCCAGGCCTGTGGAGAAAGCCCTTCTGAGACGTCTGCTCTCCCATTTACTTCCAGATCACTTTGCTCTAATTTCTCAAAAATATTATCAGCGGCTGACCCTAGCAATCCCTCTTGACCCCAATGCCTGAACTATTTAGCTCATAAAAGGGCAGCAGCTGCTTCCAGCATGTGCACGTCCCATAAGCAATACAAACTACTGTTCTTGAATTGTCTTCCAGGCATAAAACCCACCTGGTCATCTTTTATTAATTTCCCCATTGCTTTGTTTAGTCTATCCGTAATTATCTCTGTAAATATTTAATGGTCACTACATTGATCTCTATTGCCATTCTTGCTTTCTATAATGTCTCAGGCTTGCTGTGGAATGAAAGAATTATAGAAACAGTTCAACAATTTATGGTCGTGGAATCAGCTCCTGAGCAATGCTCACTTGTATAGGGAAGTTTCTGCTACCTTTGGAAAGGCAAATGTCTCCCTCCTCTCCTTAAAGCTCACTGCTCTACAAGCAGTGTCCACTCTGTCCATTCAGATTTGATATCCTTTTGTGTATTTGTTATTTGCATGGCAGCGGACCTAAAGAAAATGTCATCCTTTTGTATCAGCACTACACCAATTGAAACCATAAAGGTCCTGTCCCTAAGATGAATACAGAAAAATATAGAAAAACTGTTACCTAGTTAACGACCTGAAGTAGATCTGCCATTTTCCATACTGTTATCCTCCTCCCAACCCTGTTTTATCAACCTTTCCTGTTGCACGCTCGTCAGTTTCTTCTTTCGCAGAATGCAAAGCCAGTGACACATCTGACTTCGATTCAAAGTGAACCAGTGAAGGCTTCAGGGCAGAGATTGTCTTTCTCATATGTTGGCATAGCAGTTTGCAAATACCCGCCTTCCATGAAGTGTGTCCCCATTCTCAGGTAGCCCTCAGCAAAGTTCTGTGAGCATGATTCAGCACTGACTACTCTCAGCAGCATCAAAAATTCTCTGAGTGTGCGTCATTTTCCTTGAATAATTCCTTTTTCTGTAGTGCTGCTTCATTAACTCCCCTAACTGACAAGTTTTACCCTGATCCAAGCTTTCATTTCCACTTTGAAATGTCTTGTTAGACAAGCTTCAGATCCTTCTGACTCTGCTCCATAGCTAGTTTTCACCTATTATTAATGAAATGGTCAGAGTTTAACAGTCCCCATTTTGGTTGCTAATATCATTGTGTGTACTAGAGGCTATATCAGCAGCTACACAGATATAATTTTATTCAGATCTGCTGTAGGATACGTATAATTTTCAAGCAAAATTGCCCCTTTCTCTACTCTTTCCTTCTTTTATTTTTTGCAGTAATGAAATTCAAACACTTTGCAGGCTTTATTGGGAGACCCTCTTTTTCAGATTATCTTTTTTCCTTTCTTGTGCTCTCCCTTGAGTGTCAGTAGCATTGCAGGAAGTTACAACCTCTGTCCATCTTTTCTGCTTATCTTTGAAACAACCAAGGCGGACTCTGATGGTACTGTACTGTGTTTTTTTTTTTTAATTCTCCTGAGCAACCAGCCAACATTTTAACCCTGAGCACCTAGATGAACTACTCTCATAATTTTATCTTTTGGGTCACTGTCCTGAGCCCTAAAGATGGAAGCTGGCCCACAGTGGTTGTAGGTGGGTTTTATGAAAATATGTATTTTTTAGGAGCTCTGAAATCATGCATTGGCATGACATATAGCGAAAAACTTATAAGGAATCCACAATGAAGATAGTTTTACAAAGGCTATGTAAGGTCTTTTTCTCAACCAACATGGAAGCCAGCAAAGCACACTTGTTTTGAGCCATGAAAACAAAACTGCACACTGTACGTTGTGGGGTTGATCCTGAATCTCTTCATAAGAGATGCCAAAGCATCAGTCTGAAAAAATATAAAGAAGACCCTGTTTCATTGGCTTGAAGATTCAAAGTTTGATTTATCAGGCAGATTGAAGTAGAGGTGTCTGGCTGGAAAGGGATTCTATTTTGTGTAGCATTTTGTACACCCCAACTATCTCCATACACTGTCATGTTTTCTGAGACATTGACAATCAGAAAACATTAGAAGAATCAAAAAAGCTTCTTCAACTTTCAGTCAAGAAACTACAATGAAGGACTGTGGTTTAATGTTTTAACAGATAGGTACCAAACTCATAGACCTAAAAATCTTTTTTCTTAAAAAAATCAACTTTTTTATCTCTGAATTGGCAAACAGTGTTATTGAAGCAATGCCAGGGCACAAATAGAGAGGATTTGTTTTGGTCTGTGTGCTTCTTTCCAAGAATTTAATATAATGGTCCCATCTCTTGTCTAAGGAATTATCATTGCTGGAATGAAGCTTGGATGACCAGACCTGACCTTCCTGTTGGTTTCGGAGGATGGCAGGTTGTTGATGGGACACCTCAAGAAACCAGTGATGGTAATATTGCTTGAAGTCTTCCTTAGCTCACCCTGTAACTTTTGGGATCTCTGATTCAAACAATGAGCTGATGATAGTTGAACCAGTGGCACCTGGCACCATATGGCCAGTGACAACTTCTTGAGCCAAATAACCACACTTGCCTCAGAGCCTTCTCCTGATTTGCTTTGAACTCTAAAATAATATGTCTGTGTTGTAACACTGTTCAAGATGCTCTGGGACACAAAATCCTGGATGAGAAGGGCCCTGCTTGGTACAGAAGAGATGTAATTCTTTTGCCAAAGGTGGCTTCTCAGATTTTAGAGTATCTATACTGGACCCTGATCAAATTAATTCTCCTTTACTTTATGCAGCCCTAACTAAACTACATGAACAGGCAGAGAAAAAAGTGAAAAGTCACTTTCTTTCCAGTCCTAAGTTTCCCAGCCCTTAAAATACAATCTTCTCAAATTTGTGGTGAGACTTTCTCAGCCTGTGGTGTATCTGAGTCCTCCTAAAATTACCTGTTTTACCAAAACCAGCTGTAACTGTATTTCAAGAACTTGAGACTTACAGTGGATATTATAGTGCCATTAAAGGTACTGAATGACCAGATTATTCCAGACTCAAGTCTGTGTTATCTACAGGGCTGGTAACAAAATCATGCTTTTTGCTTCTTGGTCAGGAGTTCCTGTAAACTATTCGAAAATTTTGTCAAACCCCAAGAATTCTCTTTTTTGAGAAAATATAATATTTTTACACGTTTTTAATTTATTTAAATCTCTCACACTTTGTCTCTTTTCTCCCCATAGGTATGTACAGGTGTGGTCCAGCCTCAGTTCAAGCCATTAAGCATGGTCACGTTTGCTTCCAATTTGATGCTCCTTTTGTCTATGCTGAGGTACGTATGTGAAAATTTTGACTGCAGTGGATGGTATCAGTGAGACCATAGTGAGTTAGAAGATAGGGCTCCACTTCAATTTATGGACTGAGAAGTTGCTTCATGTATACTTCATGTCACAGAACAATTTCATAATTAAATTTTGACATGCCAGCAGGTGTGATATGGCTCTAATGAATGACAGAGATTTCTCTAATCTCTGCTCCCCAATGTAATAATAAGAAAAATCTGCTCTGACTTCATCGTAACTTCAGGATGTGGTCATTTTCCCATCCAAGGTTCAGCTATGCTGAATGGGTCACTAGCTCTAGCTAGTGGTAAATGGGTCACTAACTCTAGCTGCTCATTCTCTTTGCTCACTACCTTTCTTTTGAATGCTGTGGGACATGGAGATCTCCCATGGGTGATTTGACTGACAGATCTGAAAGGGAAATATCTCAATAAGGAGACAGAAGGTCTGGTCTGGAGTTTTAACTTCTGGCATCAACAGAGGGGGCATGCCCAGAATTGCAACACTGCAGGACAAGTTTCTGTCTAATTGAATTTTAAATGGCTTAGGACAGAAAAGAATGAAGATATTTTAACAATTAAGCATTCTCCTCTCTATTTCTAAATATTTTTGGTAAAAGAAATGTGTAGTTCTGCTTTGCAAATTTGAATGACCTCTCTGTAGCCTTGTAAAGTTTACACACTCTGTCATTCTGGAGCTGTGAATAGCAAAATGCCTCTCAGCATACGACTAACTTTAAACATGAAATGTTGATGTGAGTAATTAGTGGGACTTCAAGTCAATGTGTTATTATTTTGGGGGACATAGGCTGACTTCTCTTCCTCTGTCTGCTTCCATATATCTCAATCTTCTTTCATTTAATTTCATAGGTGAATGGTGACATTTTTTACACAAGAATGGAGAAAAATGGAACCCAAGTGGTAGAAAATGTTGACACAACCCGTATTGGGCAGTTGATTGTGACCAAGGAAGTTGGAGGTGATGGAATGGTGGACATTACTGAGGAGTACAAGTTCCGAGAAGGTAACCTGAAATGAACTGGGACCATATGGATGTAGGCTTATCTCAGTCAGGTCCTGGATGATGACTTGGAAACCTCTGTCACTGAGGGATCTTCATGAAAAGCTGCCCTCTGGAGTTCTTTTTTTGTAACTCCATCCCAGAAATAATGTATATGCTTTGATCATAAGGCATAAACAGAGCCCAAACTTTGCTACTCTGAAATGTTTTAGACTAAGTAAGTTGTAACAAAAATAAAGATTAGTTATGGAGCAACTCACAGCATTCAAAAAAATTCAGGGCTTTCTGTACAGATGTTTCGACATTTCTTATTCAGGTACGATGTTCACACGGAGTAAACCAGTGTAGCTGTATTGATAGGAATTCAGCTACATCAGTTTGTCTGATATGGCTTTAACACCAACTCCCTTGTGAAGTTCTCCCACTGCTAGTGTTACCCCAGGAGGGTTCACTGTCCTCATCCATTCATTTCAGCTACTACATACTATGGAAGACACATATGGAAGATACACCCTGTGATCGGTAGGTGGGCTAACACTGCACTTCTGTTTCTTTTCTAAATCTGGTTTTCATTCATTCCTAGGCTCAGATGAGGAGAGACTGGCTCTTGAGACTGCTGTGATGTACGGTGTTAAAAAGCAAAGTATCCAAGATACCACATACCAGCCACAGACAGATGTTGACATGGACTTCCAAGCACAAAAGGCAGTCCTTGGCAATGATTTTAAAGTCACTATAAATTTCAGGAACAAGAGTCGCAACTCCTACACTGCAACTACCTACCTTTCGGGCAACATAGTGTTTTATACAGGAGTCACAAAAAGTGAATTCAAGAAACACTCTTTCACTGCAAAACTGGAACCCTCTTCATGTAAGACTTGCATATTTGTTTTCTGTGTCATTAACTGCTAGGTTTTTCTGTGTTATTGACTGTCACTAGTGTTGCCACCCATAGGTAGAGCAAATTCTAGTAGCTAGGGGTAGGATATTCTATTGTGTATCAGATGGATCCATTCCTTACCCTGAGCTGGGTACCAGGATCATTTAAAGGGAGGCTGTTTTCTTCTGACTGTTTCTCCCTGCATAATGCTCTTTTACACTAAGCTGCATGTCTGGGAATTGTTAATTTTTCTTCTTTAGTACAAAAGAAATCAAAGGCGCTCAGGTATTAAGCTGCAAGGTATTGTTTTTCCTTTGAATTCCTTTATTTTGCTAGCAGCATCTTAGCAAGTGAAGAGGAAGTTTTGGTTCCACAGGGCGTCATGTACAGAGACAAAAAAGTGTATTTTTTGTCTTGCCTGGTAGAAGCTGACAAGTTCTAAGTAGATTCAAGTGACTATCTGGCTTTGGAGGACTGTGCAGTTCAGGATTTCATATCTACAGTGATCCAAAAAGTTTATATGTAATGAGAATGTGCCATGACAGAGCAGGGACATTTGTCAGCTGGGCAGGGACACCAAAGGTGAGTTATCTTTACAGATGCAGCATTTATTTTTCCTAGTGCCCTCTGGAACACAGTAGGGAGATCATGCCTCCCACTTCTCATCAGAGAAGCAGCTCCTGACATGTAGCTTAGAAGGCTGTAGGCAGGTTTTTGTACTGCTCAAAGTAGGGAACAGGAATTTATCCTTTTTAAACTTGGACATCATCTATTTCCTGTCAGCCATTGCAGCAGGTGTTTAAGACCTGCTATACTTCCAAGTGCTACCTAGCAGGCTCTAGCAACAAGTGACTGCCAATCACTTGTTCTCCTGACGGGCCTGTGTCCTTGGTCAGTGCTTCCAGCCTAGCAAAAGTGATGACAACGTGCTCTTATGGAGATGAAGTAGAGGATCCTTCACTTGAAGCTCCCTGCTGAGGGAGTCAGCAGCCATGACTTTGCCTTTTAGACACTGCTACTGGGCAAATCAATCTTTCTGCAGCAGAAGTGTCAGGACTTTGAAAGCCCTGGAGTTCAGGAGAGAGTTCTCTTGAATTAGGTCTACTGCTGGATCACAGCTATCCTGGCTGGCCTCTGAGCTTTCTGTCTTGTCCACCTCATCCCAGCTCAAGAGACACTGTGAGCCCTCTTTCCTCAAAGGGGACAAGTTTTGTCTCAGTGAGAAACCTCCATGAAACCACAGTTCCTATCAGGCCACAAAAAAAGCCTCTGCTTTCTTCCTCGTTTTGAACATCATCTGGAACTGCACATTTTATTTGGAGCTGATAATTCTGCAAAAAGTAGAAGTCCATTGATAAGGATCTATTGGGTTAGGCTAGTAAAACTTTAGCCTGCAACAAAGCTCTGAGATCTGCTTGCTGATTCTTTGTAACTCTGTGGATCATTTGCAGGGGGCCTGGAAATGGGCATTGGGTTGTTCCAATACATGCTATCAAAACAGTGTGAGACTTTATAGTGACTTGTATCAATTACTAAATATCTGATCTGAAATACTGCAAAACTTTCAGAGACTTAAACAGGTACAGTATAAAAAAACACAATTCAGTAGTCTTGGTTTAAGTTCTGTGCTGCTTCTTTGATGAGGGAAAATTCAGTCATCTTGTAGGAGAAGTGCCTGCTACATTTTGTGGCTGTGATTTGTACTTGGTTCCAGGACTTATTTATGTCTGTTCTTGTATCAAAGGTCTGCGTAGGGTATTACTACCTAAAATACAGCTTCTGCAGTGCTTTCAGGATCATCTGGCTTTTCTCTCTGCAAGAAATGAAGTGAATAGATGTTTAAACATCACTGAGCATCATAATTCATTTTTTCTAAGTAAATGCTAACAAAAAACCTTTTGAAATGGTGCTGGAAACTCTGAATTGAGTGATGGTGAGTGAACGCAGACTGGGGAGAGGCACCTGAAAGAACAGAAAATGGATTTTTATGGATGTGCACCAAGAGTATGTCCCCATCACTGCTTCTGGACAATGAGACATTTTTGAAGTTATTCCCACTTTTCAAGATGGAAATTTGCTTATATTTGAGCTACAGTCATCAACTTGTGTGGCACTCTGTTCTGCAACAGGACAAAAACTCCTCACAAATTACACCATTTCTGAAGGTGATACATGAAATTTGGGCGTGAATTCTTTCACCTTTTCCTTAGAAAGAAGTACATGTGGAATGAGGAAGAGTGTCTGAGCAGGTGGGCAGTGTGAAGGAAGGTAGTGTGATTATCTGCAAGTGCATGAGAACAATCTGTCAGGAGTGTAATGGGAGGGTACCTTTCAAGGCACTCAAGAACGATTTGTAGGCTTTGTTCAGGGCAAGAAGTGTGTGAAGAGAGAGAGAGAGAGAGTGTGTGTGTGTGTGTGTGTGTGTGTGTGTGTGTGTATATACATATGTAAATTATAATGCCAAAGAAATGTACTAAAGGCATTTTTCCAGCCTAAAATACTGAAAGCATGAGGCAAGCTAAGTTTTCAAACAGGAAATGAATGAATGATTTTCAGAATAATGATTAAAGGAATTGTGTGGGTTGAAAACATCTTTGAGGATTTGAATAGCTTAAACCTTCCAGTGCCTTCAAAGGTGCTCTAGCATCTACTGAGTTATATTTAGTTTTCTCTATTTTTTAAAAAAAATATAAGGCAACTCAGTGTTTTGTCTCCCTTGGCTTTCCCAGATGCAGTAAGTGGTACTGACAACTTATCAGCACAACCAGTGCTAAGGCAATGGAAGTCTATTATTTTTCTTTTTTTTTCCTGCAGTGATTAAATTTAAACAGAAAGTTTTGTCTTTTCTTCTATTGAAAAGTAAATTTCTCCTGGTTTGTAACTAATTTATTTACTTACTTACTTCTCAGATGAGAAATACCTGGCTTGATTTATAATTTGCAGTTAAGGGTATTATGGGAAATTATTTTACACAAGATAAAGAGTGAGAGGGAGGGAGCAGGAGCACATCAAGAAAATTTAAGGCTGGACTAGTAAATCCAGGTCAGGTGGCCACCAAGGGAATAACTTTGAAACCAAATCAAGGAACTGGTTTTGATGTGAGCGGATCAAAAGAGCGAAAAGGGGTGAATGTCATTTACCCAACTGAGTTCAATTATCTCAGTGTTTACAGTGTATGTCACAAATACAATACAAATAACGGATAACAGTAATCATCACAGGTAACAGATGGGAGATCTTGATGTGTTTACAAGGGTTATAATGAATGTTTATAGAGAGAAGAGCTCCAGGTCTATATATTTTGCCTGGTCAGTTAGTTAGCAGGTCTGATTCTCTGCATCACATTTTCACACTGTTGTTGGCCTGGGAATTGCAGTTCAATATAGTTAAAATTAATGATTCCCTACTTCTCAACTGTCTAGCCTACAGGGATTTGTTCCTTCCAATAATTATTGCCAGAGAACACATGAAAGCACTCTAGAGGGTATGGTGGTGACAGGAAGACCTTCTTGTTAAATTTTGCAGGCAAATCCAGCATAGAACAAAAGCAGATATCCAGCCATGTCTTGGACATCAGGTGATCTCCCAGGTAGCCTGCATGGTCTCACCCCCCCACCCCCCCACCCAGTTCCTGCTCTGGTGGCATCCCCATGCCAAGAAGTGAGGCAAAGAAAGAACAGGAGTAAACGAGGCAAAGAAAGAACAGGAGTAAATTGAAAGAGCAAACATTTACCAGAAAGACACTCAACAGTTGGTTTGGACCTTTGTGCCCAGTAGATACGTATTTCCAGCCTTCCTTCTCATTTATTTTGTGGTAGCACCTTCTACAGTGACCTGGCCCATGCTGAGGGTACTGGACAGGGGCTGTGCACAAACAGAACCCATGCCCCTGGAAGCTCACAGACTACATGGAAAGAGGGAAAAATTACAGGAGAAATGGTATAGTAAAGAAATAAGTTAGTTTTGGGGGAAAAAACCCCAAGGCCATTCTTTGGCTCGTAAGCCACCTTTTTTCCAAGGCATTCGTGTAACTGGCACTGGCCATGATGGGAGGAGCAACTAGTGATTAGATTGCTTCAGATGTCTTTTTTCTTTCCTGTGTCCCCCTTCAGCCAGCTCTTTCGACTTTGTGATCAAATCGAGCGAGTACATGAGTGACCTGCTGGAGCAAGCCTCCTTTCATTTCTTTGTGACTGCGCGGATCAATGAAACGGGGAAGATTCTGGCCGTGCAGAAGGCAGTAATGCTGGAAATTCCCACCCTGCGGATCAAGGTAGCTCCAGGTTGTGGTGGACGGGATGTGTTCTCTACAAGGGTGTTGCATTGGCTCGTGAGGCAGAGGAGTGTGTGTGTTTATGAATGTGAGAGCATCCAACATGGGCCTTATAGAGCAGTGACTGGCTGGAGTGTGTGAAGGTGTATAGGAGCATTATATAGTGTATTGAGTGTCCCTACATGGAAGTGAGGGGCTGACAGCAGCACTGGTAGCAAAGAGCTGGAATTATCTTAGTGGAGGAAAGAGGGAAAACGATCTGAGAAAGCCAAAGAAACTCAAAGGGTAAGGGAGATTACTCACTCAAATCACTTAAAAGTTCTTTAACTGCTTCAAAAGACTATTATATTTAAAGCAACACAGCACAGCAACCTCTTGCTGAAGAATGAAGAACACTGCTATTGAAGTGATTTTGCTGGGAGAGCTTCCACAGGTATTGTGGAAAGTTCCTCCAAACTTGAACAGGCAGCATTGATTCGGGACAATGTCTTGGGATTTCAGTGCTTTGATGCCACTCTGAGTGTACTGTCAGTGGTGTTTCCCAAAATTGAAGTGTTTCTGCAGAGAGTGGTGGTGGTACCTATGAAAACAGAGAAGAGTAGTGCTTGTGATACTACAAGGAGCCTATGTTGTATGGCAAAGACAAACTACTTTAACTTAACTGGGGTTAATTTAGCAATCCACTTCAACTGAGATTTAAACTTCCCTATTCATAACCAAACATCCAAATAAATTGCATTGTTTTCAAAAGCACCAAGCCTTCATCTGCTTTGAATGATGGATTTTGGATCTGCTTTTTTCCTAGAATACTAGAAAAAAAAAAAAAAATCAGTACATGTGTTCAGGAAACTTTATATAAGCATGAATACAGCTCCGTAAAATTCAGGATCTTGAAAGAAATCCAAGGTTTTACAACTTTTCCCCTCCATATATTTATTTGAACCAGTGCTCAAGTTTCCATATAATAATTTATATATCAACTGCAGCCTTTTGCAAAAAAAAGCTTTTATAGAAATGTGGATCAAGACTACAACAAAGTTTGCCAAACAATCTACTCTGTTTCATGGTCTTTAGAATACCACGATGTTCTGATCAAACAACTGTATTTTCAAACAAAATATTTTTGGTTTACTGAGTTATTCCAGAAAGGAGGTAAACAAGACAAGTAAACTCTACTTCAAATACCTGTCTTCAATAACCAAATTTTAAAAATTATTTCAATTCAATACTTAAACAGAACATCTTCTACATCATCTCAGATTTTAAGCTTCAAAATATTTTATCCTCCCTGATGTTCTGAAGAAAGAATTTTTAGCATATTGAATAGGCTGTTGTCCAAAACTCATGTTTTCAAGTCAAACTAAGTTTCTGTCTTTTCTGTTTCTTTGTGATGTATTAAAATACACTGAAATTTTAAAAGTTGGATTTTTTTAAAGGGGTGTGTGTGTGTGTGTACGTGTGTGTGAGCATGTATTGATAGAGGAAATTTTGATTTAT
This sequence comes from Certhia americana, assembly GCA_018697195.1. Lineage (NCBI taxonomy): Eukaryota > Metazoa > Chordata > Aves > Passeriformes > Certhiidae > Certhia > Certhia americana. The sequence goes on from CM031858.1 coordinate 67,716,738, forward strand.
TGTTTTCTAAAGAAGTATCATGCTCTCAGCTGCAAGTGTGGGACTTCAGGATGATTTTGAATCATACCCAGTGATCTTAAATGATCAGCTGAAATAAAGAGGTATAGGATCTCTGATTGAGCTAATACTTCTGAAAATGCCACTGATGTCCTTTTGCACATTCAGGTGGCTTAAGGCTGTTGAGGCTTAGCTGTATCTCCTCCTTTACTCCAGTCATTTTATTGTTTTTTGGCACAGAGTAATCCCTTAGACCAGAGTCGGTGCAGCTTTTTGCAAATGTTATACTTCCTTAAAACACCGCTTTAAATTTATTGAAAAGATACTTGTTTTTCTTAGTTACCTTTCTCAAGGCCCTTTAAATCAGTTGAAGGACCGTGAAGTGGGCTGAAAGATCTGCCAGCCATAAGTTGAAAACTCTTGCCTGAGCAAAACAAATACACATATTCTGTGAGAAATGCTGAATTTCCAGGGGAGTAAAGAACCCCAAATCCCCATGCATGTAGCCATTGTTTAAAAACACATTTGTTTGGAGGTTTACTGTTTTTCCAGTGCAAAATGTACTGCATAGGGTTTGGAGGAAAACTGACCTTCAGGCCTCCATAGAGCATATGTGCAAGGTTAGAAACCCTTCAGAGCATGAGAAGAGAATGCAAAAGCAAGGGGAAGATGGGCATGACAATTTTAAGGGTGCATACACATAGCCTGGCATTTCTAATTTAGGGTAGTAAGACCTGCCCTTCTCTTCTGGAGCTTAGGTCCTGAGCAGATCACTGTGGTCTGGTGGGGAGCCTGAGGAGAGGGGGCAGAGTCTGGGAGAGAGGCCCCATCAGCTGGACTCACCCTCCGTTGGGCCCTCATCTCCAGAACTGTACATGTGGATTTCTGGTTTTCTGTGGAAATGAGGGCCTGCCTCTTGACCTGCCATGTGGTTTGAGGGAAAATTACAATGGGTGGAAAAATGTACCATCCAACAATTTTCTTCTCACTAGGCTTCCTTTGCCTTGTGCTGTTTTGCTGTGTGCTCTGTTCTTCCGCCTTGCTAATGCTGTGTATCTGGTATTACAGTTTCTGGTGCATTGTCCTTTCCTTGTCTTGCAGACCAAAGGTGAACTGGTAGCTGGTAAAGAAACATCTGTGATTGTGGAATTCACCAATCCTCTGAAACAAACCCTGGAGAACGTCACGCTCCGCCTCGAGGGACCTGGCGTGCTGCGAACAATAAAAAAGCAGTTCGGGTAGGGAAGAAAGCACAACCAGCTGGGAGTTTGTCCCCTGCTTGCTCACAGTAGGAAGCTCACAAGAGACACTTAACTAATGCTGTGCTGAGTAATTTAATTCAAACTCTCTCTCTGTACTTTAAAATCCAATACACAGGGGAGCTATAGGTCTCAATAGTCAGTAGAAGTCGGGCTATCCAGAGAGACTGTGAGAGCATTTCATCTGTTCAGTACCAGGGTTGGAGGAATTGGTAGGGTTTGTGGGGAGTTGCTAGTGCAGCCCAAGTTTACTTTTTCACTGTATTACATTATTTTTAGCACTTGACAATAGCACCTACAAGCCGCTATCACAGACAGGAAGATTTATCCTGCACTTGAAGTGTTTATTGCCGCTCACTCAGCATGTGCAAATCGAGTCCTGTGCTGTTTTCAGAAAGGGCTTTTCTCCACTCATGTTAATCATGATTATACAAGACGTTCAGGTACCTTAGATGATCTTTTCAAGCTCGTGTCAAGACACAAAATGTGTGTTGTTTGCAGAGCCTGCTGGCAAAGCTGCGGCATGTGTGTGAGCACACAGCTCCCCCCAGTAGCTCCACTGCACAGGGCTGCCCTGGTACACAGGCATGTTCCCAGCACAGTGTGCTCCCAAACCTGAGGAAAAGGAAAGCCACTTCCATTATTCTCAGAGTCACACCTTACACTGACACCATGATACCCCTACGTTAAGCAAGTTGTAAATCCTCTTTCCATTTGAGTTCAGTGTTATGAGCTTAGCATTAGCCAAGGGTATATAATTGAGAAACTTGGAAAAATTTCAGGCTATTGCTTAGCCCTGGGCATCTATCTATCTGGGCTTAGTATCTATCATTACCTGAGCTGATGGTCCCCAGGTGTGTGTAAAAGGAGTTTGAAAAATTGCCTGTGCTTCAGCAGCTGCATAAATTGTCAGCATTCTCTGCAGCCAGCAGGGGAGGTCTGAGCCTGACTGCACCTGGGACAGGGATAAAAAGATCAAAACCAATCTCCAGAGTGGAGCTGATAGAAAAATAACCGTGAAAGGGCAACATACTGCGTTTGCTTTGTGCACATGGTATGTCACAGGTGCTGCTGAGCATGACTCAGCATGGTCCACAAGAGTTACACAAGTTGTGGCAATAGCCCTCGTTGCTGCCCAGCTGTGCCAGCCTCCCCTGTTGTTCTGCATCCTTTTCGATCCAAAAGCTGCTGTGGACTGCCCTCACCTTCAAGGATGCGGAAATTATCAGGTGCATCAAAGGCACAAGAGTTAGGGGAGAAAAATGACTCATGGAACACACGTCATTTTCCTTAGAGTCACCATGTCTTCCCCTTTTCAGTAATACCCTTGGCATTTCCACTGAAAATGGAAATGGATCAGCTTAGTCATTTTAAGATTTAACTTCTCTGAGATGAATGTAGGATGCAGGTGATACACACAGAGGACAGAGCAAGGGGCAGTTGTAGTTTATTTAAATAATAATCACATTTGTCTCCATGCATTCAAAGTGATAAATGGCTCCAGTGTGGTGATGGCTCAGCATATTATGCAGAATCATTCATCACTGAGTTCTCTCACAGGAAAATCAGATCAGGGTGGCTTACTCCATTTGCAAAGACAATTAAACATATTCTAGGCTTTCTCCACCCTTCCAACACTTTCCTATTTATCAGGGACTGTTACATATGGGATGGAGCTTTTCCAGTTCTTTGAGAGGATAAGCTGTTTGTCCTCTGTGTACTTTTCAGGTAGCTTTTCTGTATCACTTCAGTGGCTCCACAAAACTAGTCATGTGTGACCCAGCCTATTCAACATTATTCTGGCAATGTAGTATCCTGGGGCTTCAGTCTTGACCATTCATAAAGTCTATATATAGATAAAGATATTGATATTTAGCTATTAGCCTCAGACAGATGAGGTGCATGAGTTATGGAAAAGCCTTTGGCAGCAGCAATTCTTACACAGGGCATAGTCTTTGCATGACAAATGAGAGTTAAACAGGCAGTGATGGATAGTGCTAAAAGGATTATAGCCAAGCACACTTTACACCAGCAGGTAAGTAATTTTGGGTGTTTCTATATGTCAAAGCTAAGCTAGTATTAGCATTTGTAGTGAGAAGCAACTTGTTTTAGAAACGGGACAGTATAGAGACAGGAAAAGGCAGATTTGGTTTCCCAAGGCAGCTGTTGTCTTCCTGTATGTGCACACACACAGACACACATATGTATATACTGAGATGATGACACTATAAAACAAAAATGGTAGTGATGGTAGTGCTACACTCCCTCACTGGAGCACTGTGAAGCTGTGGCCCAAAAACCTCCACCCTTAGAGAATCTGGCACCCCAACTGCTCAAGAAGTGCAGTCTGCACAGCAGACTTGTGTAACTTCTTCACTTTCCATTCAGATAATCCCTTGCAGATAATTCCCATAAACTCTAAAAGGTATTTTTTACTTTCTTCAGCAATTGAAGTCATTGGTTTACCATTATTCCATTTTAGTGGGCATCTGGTGGATGCAAGCTGACCAGCTATGGGGAACAGAATCTCTCTCATTAATAACAAAGATAAAAAGAGGGAACACACTTGCTGGAAGCAGTCTGCACATGTTCACATCAAAAATATGATCTTTCTCTTCTTTTTTTTTCTAAAAGTGGGTACATGCCCCCAGGTACCTCTATCTGTATATGCAAAATGCAATACTGTGCCACATAGAGGTGCCTAAGCTACCTCAAAGGAGCTGGAATACCTCATTTTACCAGGGGCAGACTTGCACTGAAACAAATACCCAGGTGGGAGGATTCCAGACTAGCTGATTTAGAGCTAATTAAGGTTTCTTGTCTTGTGGCAGCTTGTGCTAAGCCTGGGCAGATATTCCTCTCCTGACCCTGGCATAGGACATGCCATCTGAGAACCAAATCCAACCAGATGAGAGTTTGAAACAGTGACTGAAGTATAGGCTTGCTTTGCTCTCACTTTGTTCAGTTGCTTTCAGGACATTGTAGCAATATGAGATAAGAACAGTGAACTAAGAACTCTTTTATTTAATGCTGAGGAAAAAATCATTCATTTTCATAAACAGCTCCCCACTACACTGTTTTGTCCACTGCTTCCTTTGGAGCGGTTGTATCCCAGCATCTACCAAACACAATCAATCCATCAATCAATCAATATATATCAGCCTTCAAAATCTGCACACAGAACCTTGTGAAAGCACTGAGAAAACACAGACACCCAGTGCCTGAGGCTCTCCGTGCATCCTAATTGTAGCAAAAAAAAAAATTGAAAATCAAGACTAGTACAGTATACCGTTGTTTTATACATGAGTTATCAAGAGTCATACATAATGGTAAAAAAGTAACCAACAACAGCAGGACTTCCAAGAATATTTTGACTAGTTTGTATGGACATGAAGAAATCATCTGAAGGGGACATTGAGGAGATCTTCTGATGCTACCCCTGTGGCAGGGTGGTTCAGTGTAGGAGTGACAGAGGGTTCAACATCTCATAGGATTTGCAGGGGAATGACCTAGATACTTGCACTTATTTAACCATTTAAGGAATCACCACAAGGCTGTAGTTTATAATAAATAGCAAAAATGGAATTATAAAGTAGAAAAAATATATGTTAGATATAAAGAAAGTCATTCTGAAAGTGATCGTGAGAGGAAGTGACAGGAGGAAGAAGAAAATGGATTCATTTTGGAAATTTAAAATTAGCCTGGAGGAAAGGCTAGAAAAGGCTTTAACAGGGTCAGTTCTGAGAGGAATAGAGGATGGAGAGAGTAATTCATATGACGTTTATGAGAATGAGTGAAGCATAAAAGATTTGAGACATGTTATACTATCCACGTTTAGTTTCTCCAGTTGTGTGTCAGGTTGAGAGCACTGACTGACTGACTACAATATTGAAACTTTTCTTCTTTTTATTCAGGAAAATCCCGATGAACTCTACATTGACCTGGGAAGTAAAATTTTTCCCAATGCGACCAGGTTTACGAAAGTTGATTGCAAGCCTGAATTCTAATGCTTTGAGGCATGTGTATGGTGAGCTGAAAGTCCAGATTCAGAAACCATGAACCAAGGTGCTACCTTCTTCTCTCATTTAGCTGTATTTAAAAATATCATCATAGGTGGTGGCTGATGGAGAGATATAAATCTGCTTATTGTTGTTTTGATCATCCTTGTGCCGAAAAAATTTGATAAAGCAAACTAATTGGTATGGCTGGGGAGAGCATAAAAAAGCAGCTGGACGCTGAATGATTTAAAATTAGCTATATGTAATTAAAGGCAATTCTAGGTCATATTATTCCTATAGTGCACTTGTATTTATGGTCTTTTGCATTAGTGCTGCAAGGGAATTTGAAAGGCTCCATTCACCAGAGTAATCTGAACTTTAGTTTTAATTAAGGGCTGGTATTTCACTGAAAAGGGAAGGAAAAAAATAAAGAATCCAGTGTTATAAATTCTTAGACTGAATTACACAATGTTATGGTAGATCATTCAGACTGCAATAGAAATAGGTATTTCTTGCTAAAGGGTCTGCTTTATCTTACAAATTAATAATGTTCTGGTTTGTGGAGAGCTTGTTTTGCTGGAAGCATCTTTCAGAATTTTTTAATTCCAGAATATTCTCAGCCTCTTGTTTCATCTTGCAGTTCCACTATGCTTTTTCTCCTACTCTCTCATGTGTGCAGTCATTCACCCATATTCACTTCATATCCTCAGACCCTGTATGCAGTTGGTATGGTGTGCCTCTACTTTGCTGGGTGAAAATCCAGAGTCCTTCTTCCTCTGCTCAGAGTTTATCACACAAAACCTGCATTTGCTGGTCATATCTCTCGCATAAGGTGTGTTCTCTCTTCACCCTTCTCTGCCTTTTTTTCTCTCCCAAGCCCACCCTGTAGACAGACCCATCTCCCACTTGAGTGTGTCAGGAGTGCTTGCTGTCCCAGAGCTGTCCAGGCTGGCAAATTGAGTGAAGGAAAGAGGAGTGGAGCAGGGAGCCTGAGGGTCTTCTCCTGCCAGTCCCACAAGCCTAGCCAATATCCTGCACTGGAGCTGGGGGTGACTTTAGACTAAAAATGTGCTATGAGTTTGGAGTAAATCATGCCTGAAAATTCCCAAGAATCATGGCTAAAGCAGAATGAAGGCCTGTTACATGAGTAACCCTGGGAATGCTGAGGGACAGAGGCTCATCTGGGAAAGGAATAAAGATGTATCCTGAGAGTCAGAAAATTACACGAGCCACAGCAACTCCTTCCCTCTGGCCACAGTGTGCATGTAAGAGTAGATCAGGTATTAACAGCATAGGGGAGACAGTTGAGCATCTAAAGTTAAAAGGAATATCTTGCTCTTAAACCCCAGGGTGTTACTAGATGGCCATCTTATTTGGTGGTCTCAGTGAAAAGCAAGGGAAATGCCTTCCCTTCTGCTCCTCTTGTTACCTCACATTGCCCATGGTATCTCCTGCAAGACCTGTAACCAGCTGTTAACGTCTTGGGAGAGGAGAAATGCAGCTGCTCTTCTTACTAAAGTGTGGAGAACAAAGCAAAAATTCATACTCATACCACGTCATATACTCTGGAAGTACCCCAGGATCCAGGACAACCAGACTTTTGAGGGCTTTCACTTCAGGCATGGACACACCCTCATTTTATACAGCTTATGTGACCACATCAGAAACTTTGCACTGTCAAAGTCTCCCATGTAAGCCCTGCGGGGTAGAAGAGACTGAACAATGTGTTGTCTGCGCAAGGTGACAATCTCTGTTGGGTAATTAAGCAGTCTTACCAAGGTCTACATCTTCTAATGAAACTATCCATTTTGTGCTCTTGCATATAAAACTGCTTTCTATTCCAGACATTTTTTAAATACAGTCTAATAAGAATTCAAAATAAAGTGTGTCTGATTGTACTTGCATGTTGTGTTCTGTATTTTGGTCAACTACTTCTACATAGTTGCACTGTAGACAACAGTTGATGCATTTTCATAGTAAAAATTTTAAAATGCACTTCTGAGCCATGCTAATAACAGTGGGGTTTTCAGTGCTAAGGAGAAAAAACTTTTATTTATTTAAATGAAAAAAAATATTACAGGTTAATTTTAACTGCTCTCCTTTGGTTTTCTTTCTGTTTCAACAACTGGCTGCCTAATTAATTTGAGGAGGTGATGATTTCCAAAGAACACCACTAGTACCAGGAAACAGAATCCCTGGAATTTGCTTTAACTTGTCAGAGACCATTAGGGCACCAGTTTGCCCCTAACGAAACCTCACCTATGTCCCATTTTTAAGGAGTGCTTCTCTCAGCTAAATATTTCAAGTCATTTTACTAACACACATTAAGCCGAAGGACCTTTGCCAAGAGACAGGAAGTATTTTTATTTATAGTTTATAGAGGTATACATTGAAGCAAAGTGATGGCGGGGAACAGAGACCAGGGATGTCAGCAGTCCTTGGTACCACCAGTCTGCTCACTGTGCACTGAGATGCTTGCAAAAAACCTAAGGACAAAATGAGGATGGCCTCCAGGATTTCAGTCACTTGCCAGCCTGAGCATGGGCTGTCCCATGCAACACAGGTTAAAGCTGACTGGAGAGGCAGGCACTGCTGTGATTGCACTTCATGTACATGTAGGCTGTGATCAATAAATAGTGAGGACAGATTGGCAACCTCCGATCAGGAGGAGCTCTGAAGCTGAAAAGAGTTAGAGAGTTCAAATTCTTCAGCTGAGGGTCTTTTTTAAATGGGATGAACTTGGGTCCTCAATGCAACCATCACAGCTCAGAGATGCACTGGGGAGGAAACAGTCCAAAACCAAACCTCTGCTTTCACAGCTCTCACAGTTCAGCAGCTCAGAGACACTAAATACAAACAAAAGTCACTCCTGAAACACACCTCATTTGTTACCATCTTATTACATCCAAGCTGTGGGGCAGGTTGCTCCAATAACCTTGTCACATTCCAAATCCTGCTATGTTCGAAAAGAAACACATCTTACATGCAGTCCTGGGAAGAATTTGTTAGTCTTGTAAAGGTAATTTAATCAATTATTAGTATTATTATTAGAGAATTATTAGTAGCTGAAATAATTAGGATGGAATTATATTCTTGTATCTTTATTACAATGATACTAACATTTATAGTCCAAGTTATATTAGGTAAAACTGGTACACATGAATTTTATAGCATACTCCACTTTCTTTGCTTTTTTATGCACCTCTACACTGCCCCTGTGATGTGTTCAGTCTGGGTGGGGACATGTGTAACAGCAAGTCACCAGTGTCCCAGGTCCTTCACCAAGCAGAGTCTCATATTAGTGAGGAGTTTATCTTACTCTTCACTGGGATAAGAAAACAGAAAATTTCTTCTTTGTCACCCTGATAAATCAGAGGTCATTTTTTGACTTCTTGTACATGCCACATCTTGTTCTTTTTTTTTAATTAATTGAGCTCCACGGTAGATCCTAATCTGCTAGATGATGTATTTTACATATGTTGGGTCTCCTTTGTTACATCTAGAATTTTTCTTGCCTACCTCCTAATGTTGCACCCTTTGACAACCACTTATTAACTACTGGTGAGCTATTTGTAGCCTGAGGCCTCCCACATCATCCTACACCTGCACTGTCAAAGCCCCTGTTACCTTCCCATCCTAGTGAACCTTTATGCTGTTTGGTTTTTTTTTTTAATTTATTTATCATAGATAGTTCATTCTACAAGGAATAACTGCCTGCTCTTACTGTCTACTAGTTATAAAAAGGACATGTAACAACAAGTATTTTACCATGCAATTGGATAAAACTCAGCAAAAACTAAAAGAAAGCCAGTAGAAGATACCAGGGCATTAGATAATTGCTCTTACAGGTAAAAAACTTGACAAGCCCCCATGCCTGTGCTGCTAGGTTATCATCAAGCTGTGACCTTTTGCAAGCAATGGCAGCATCTGATTTGTGCACCAAAATCAGAGAGAATGTGACTCAGCATTCACTTTGTTAGTGACTGGTACTACCAGTGATAAATGGTTTGAACTGGAACTAATCAATAAACACGGCCAAATCAGTGACACACCTGGTCCCCCGCCCCTTTCTGCTGCTGGGCACTTTCCTTCCTGCTATGCCATTTTCTCAGCATATTGCTTTCATATTTTTCCTTGTTTTTCCCAAGAAGAAGGCTGTGTTTGCTGGTGCTAACTTCTGAATTTGAGTGATGGCACAACAAAGGAAGATGACAGAAGACAACCAGATCAGAAGCAGGTGGGAAAACCAGAATTAATGTCCCTGTTATGAAAGAGGAAAGTCTAAATTATACTGTAAGTGTCAATGGAAGGAGAGGAATTGTCTTATATGTTGGAGCCAGCGTGAAAGCTGGATGAATAAGGGAGAGATGAGTATGCCCTATGAGAAGATCCAAACTGGGCTCAGCCTTTTCCATAAGTCGCCGTCAACCCAACTCAAACAGGGTTGTGTCTGTCTGGTGTCTGCAGGATTAGTCTGAGAATAAAAGGGACCCCTTACAAACTCATGCAGCTCCTGCTCAGGTTTTGGCTACCACAGAGTGGACACAAGGCCCTGACATATCCTGGAAGCAGCACTCAAAGCCACAACAACACATAGGAAGGATGTGATTGATGGGAAGGACAGGAGGTCATTAAGCAGCTGCAGGTGCCATCCCCTGCAGCCGTAATCCTGGTGTATTGGTTGTGTGACTGTTTCCGCACAATCCACTAACTTATGGAAATGGTGTAGATCAAGCTTCCAAGCTGCAAGTTATAAATACATCGGCTTACCCAAAAATCTTTTGAAGTGGATCCAACAGCAGGCAGACTGCTGAGACATTTTTGCCTCCAGGTGGGAAACAGGGGACACCCACAAAGTGATGGGGGAGGAAGAATGAGCACTCTCACTGTCTACTGGGTAACTATATTGTTCATTGCTGTGTGAATTGTGAGTTATGAATAAGAGAACTGCGAGTTGGAAACAGTATGAATTAAGTGATGAATCAGTGAATTGGCATGTTAGATGAGTTTGTGCAAAAGTTCGAAGTGTCTGTTTTCCCTCCTAGTGTGTTCATAGAATAGAGTTTAATTTACATATTAATTTTAATACATTTTCCTGTCATTTCGAGCAATCCAAATGCATCATGACAACCCTAACGGAATGAGTGGGAAACATCTGGTCTAGTGAAAAGTGAGTAGCAATGAGTGGTGTGCTTGCCGATGCACCTATTTTGCTTATGAAACAGGAATATCCTGTTTGGGCACAAATGCAACATAGAATCTCCGTTTAGTAGCTTTGGTGGCTCTTTCTTTTGTGATCTTTGAGAGCTTCCATAGATTTTGGCATCTACCAAGGCAATTCCCAGGTGTGCTACCAACAGATTCTATGAAACATCTCTTATTTACTTTGAACCTTATTCTCCCACTGACCTCCTTTGACATCCTGTATCTCTGGTACTGGGAAAATCAGAGACCTTCTTCCCTCTCCAACACTATGTAGATTCATAGATTTCTGAACTGCATTTCACCCACATCACATCTTCAGATTTAGGAGTCCTACCTCTGTCATTTTATGCGTGGAAACTTCCATGCTTGTGATCAGTCTTGTTTCTCTGGTCTGAACTGCTTGCAACATTATGTCACTTTAAGTACCATTTAAGCATAGCAGATTAAAGCAACTTCATTTTGAAAGGACCCTGCTAATGAGTGACTGTCCTACCTGTGCAGGGAGAATGTAGGTCTCTTGGGACCCAGATTCATTAGGTTAAACCCGGACTCAACTGTGGCTTTCATGAAACAGATTCAAAACCTGCCATCGTTGCCAGGTCTGTGCCATAAAGGTTAAACACATTTTGTGCTTTTGCACGCATTGTTTCATGAAATATCTCTACTCTGGCATAGAAAAGACTGTGCTCTGCCCTTGAAAAGACCACAGATCATCTTTCTACAGCAATGTATGAACAAAAAGTAGGGCATTAATGTTTGAAAACCAACTGATCTTTTTCATCACTATGTAGATTCACAGGATTCTGAGATGCGCTTAAATGTTATCTGCACGCTGCTCTTCTTCAAAGTAAATATGTCTCAGAATCTCTGTGGTTGTATGGTGCTCTTCAGGTTGTTTTATCTGATTACAAAATTCCTCTGCTTGGAAATAACCTGCAGAATAATAGTGAAGTGCTGCTGCTAACTTCTGACATCTGCATAGAAGAAACTCACAGACTAAGGGATAAATCTACTGAGCTGTAACTCAGTTTTAATGTTCTTCAGCTATATTTGCATTAGTAAGTTTTACAAGAACAGCTCTTTAAAGTGAAGTCACTGCACTGAATTCCCTATAGCTACACTGTATTTTGGAGGGTTTGTATTAGACTTGCCATCTCCGGTCTGAATGGCTGTGAGCCCTTAGAGAGCCTTTGATACACTTTTCAGTTGAATCACTTTTCAATCAACACAGACAAAACTGAGCTGATCCAATGTGTGCTCTTAGATCACTGTGACATGAACTAAAACACTGTAAGCTATTTTGTTTAAAAAAGGTTACTGGTGAGAAGATGTGAGGGATGGTCAAGAGCTCAGCATCTGTGGCAGCTGCACAGCAAAGATCTGCCTGGGCAATGTGATCTGAGAGCATTGAAGCATTCAGTATTTCTCTGTGTAGGTGTACTGGTACAAAAGTTCTCACACCACCACTGCTCACTCCAACAGGAGGTACAGAAAGTGCACCTTCAGAGGTAATGGTAGGAAAGTTTGGTAACCCAGCATCAAGGAAAAATTCTGTAGTCTCACACAGGTCTAGTTTTGTATCAGCAGGAACTGGTGGTGCTCTCTCCAGAGTGACACACTAACCCTGTGTGATCCCTAGAAGTATCTTTGTGCTATTCTAGCTGTATCTGTGCTTGTACCAAGATGCATGCTTTGGGAACTGGTCTCCTTTTAACCAAATGCTGAGTACTTCACCAGTAATGCACACCTTCCAATCCCCTTTGCAGCTGGAAAAGTTTGCCCTTGCAGCTGCTGTTTGCTTGAAAGTTTGTTGGATTTGTTGTCCTTTATAGTACAAACAGCTTGAGCTAATTTAGGGACTGTTATAAAGATGATGTTCCAAAGTCTCTGCTACCTAAACAGTTTAGTTTGTAGGAAGACATTTTCCTTTACTGAGAAAAACCTTGCACAGGGCCATTATAAACCCCACTGCAACATGCTGATGACTTATTTTCTGCCTCTCAACTGGTTTAAGTTAGGTAGCCACAGTTTTTGCAATATAAAACAATACTTTGTGCTCCAATCAGCTAGTTCTGGAAGAGCTTTTAAGTAATAAAACCTATTCCCAAAGCTCTGTTGACCTCATCAGCATTACTGGTGCCCAAGAAAAAAAAATACCTTTGTGTTCAGAGACTCAGCAATGGGAAAGTGTCATCATCAAACTGCAAATTAGCTTGCATCCAACCCTGGTTACAATTGAAAGTGTGAGGTTAAGCAAATGGGAAAAGCCTTTTTTTCTCCTTTTCCTCAAATGGAAAAAGAGAAAAAGAAGCAGACTTTAGACAGGGAATGTAGGAATTGAGGAAAGTAAAAGAACTGCTATATGTGATTTTAACATATTTAGAAATTGAGTAGCAGGGACAATGCAACTAGGGACAATGTTGAGAGAGACAGGCAGAAGAAGCTGTATCAGAACAACAGACATGCCAGCAGGCAAACTATGCCACTCTTTTTCTGAACCTGTAATTCTTGTCGCCTGTCACCAAGTGTATCTTGGTTCCTTTATATCACTGCTCAAACAAACAGCAGAAAAGTATCTCTCTTCCTGCAACATAAAAGGGACTTTATGGCTCAGACCCCTTCTTGGGTGCTTTTAACCCACAACAATTTGTTCAGCCTATGGGTCTCTTTTGCACAAAACCTGTCCCTAGAAAACAGGTGCTTAGAAACAAAGCATAGACTAAACCGATAATGATGGTGGACCACAGCTGCAGGCTAAAGTTTTCCAGGATTTAACATCACGTTACCCCTGATTCTGTCTGCTTTGTCCACAGCTGGACAGGTCCAAGCATGTAAAAACACTCTGGGAATTTTTGCTTTCTAGGCATGTGCCCTATCCTACTAGTGCTGGGTCTATGTAGAAGACATTAGCAGATGATAAAGCCAAGTGCTCAGAAACAGGAATACATGACTGATACTAGGTCAGCCCCTTTGCAGGGTGGTCATCACCACTGCATGGACCAATTACACACTTTTTTCCACAGGAACAGTCTTTCCCTTAGCCAGCATGGGTGGTCAGGTTGGTCAGGAAGGATTGTGATCTGAGTGCAGCTCCTGCCTGTTGGAGGGCAGTGTCATTTCTGCAGGAGTGAGGGAAACTGTGGTGGGTAAGGGAAGGGATCAACATGAGAACAAGATGAAGGCCATCACTATTTAGGCTGTGCATGCCTTCACTGGCAGTACACTCCTCTGGTGGTGGGCTGGTGAGTCTCTTTGGGATATGCAATCAGCTGTTTGTTGTTCTGGAAGATGAGTTGCTGGCACAGGGCTCCTGGGTTCAGGGGTTGCCAACTCATTGCTGTGGGAGAGGCTAATGAGGGTCATATACTGAGTCCATTAAATGTGGCAGGGAGTGTAACTCCTCTCAAAAATTGGCTGCTAATTGAGCATCTCAGTTTTCCAGGCAACTTTGGGTTTCCCACCACCCTGTATGTTACAGAAAGAAGCAATTGTGGTATACAACAGAATGTCCGTGAAGAAAGAGTAAATCTGCTTTCTGAATAGGGCTTGAAGAGACAGTGGGTGGGAACAACAGGACAAGCTTGGGTCAAAGTGTTCCTTGACCCCCTACCCCAGCTCTTTCTCTGCTTCCTTGGCCTTGCTGAATTTAGGGGAGAAACCTGAGACACATTGCAGACCCCACAAAAGGAAAAAAGCAGAAGATGACATAGGGCTGAACAGGAGAAGGCAAAACTCCTGGCCAAGATTTAGGATATCTGCAGTCATTATATCTGGTGGTGGGATGCCCCCTTTGAAAACATCTGTGGCAACAGATGCTTGGGGCAGGCTGGCTGTGCTAGCAGCTTGAGAGTGGGAGTATCCTATGCTGCTTTCAGTGGGATTAGAATGCCTGAAGTGATGGGCCACTGCTGTAACCAAATTTACAATGACTTAATTGTCCAGTTCTTATAATTTTTTATTTTAATAATTTGTTATGTTAATTGATGCTGCATATCTGGGCAGTTGAACACTTTTATCTTCCAGTAGGATCAGGGCTTTCAGGAAAATCCTGGTGAGCCTCCTTAGGAAAAGTTACCAACACCAAAGATGATGGACTTAGAGCATGAGACACAGTCCAGAGGGTCTCAGAAAGCTCTGAGCCTACCTGTTTGTAGCTTTGGTGCACCATAAACCCAGGGTGATGGAGTTGAAAGCTGGAATTAAAGATTTATGTGGCTGGGAGGTAGCTGAGATATGTTTGGTAACTGCCTATACAAGCAGGTACCAGAAATCCATTCTGCTCCACTTTGCTTGGCCCCATCACAGTCCTCAGAGAGGGGAGAGAGTTTCAACTTTGCTCTTCACCTCTCCATCCCTTGAAACTAAAATAATACACATGAGGAAACCCCAAATAATAAAAAATAATGGTGTTCTTCCTCTTCCTTTTTTATTTTTCATGCTTCATTAATTTTGAGCTGTATTGTTGATGTCCGTCTGGGTTACAGTAGATCTATTGTAATCCACCCTAATAATTACCATGTCCTGGTAAATGACATGGGCAATGAAGTCAGCTCCAGGAGCTCTTCCTAGAGTACACCAGAAAAGATAAAAAATAACATGGAGAAGAGCAGGTGAATCTTCCTCAGAAATCTGGTTGTTGCTTCTATTGCTGTCACATATATTGACTTTAAGAGATTTCCAAAAATTAACTGGAGAATCAAGGGGAGTGGTGGGAATAAAAGCAGAAAACCTAAGCAAGGACCACAGCTCCATACTACAGGAATTAACTAAACCCATTCCTGAAGCCAGAGAAACAATTCTGAGGATCAGTCATTTGCCAAGGGAGGCAATGATGTCAACCAGATAGAACTGGAAGGCGATTTAGGATAAAGTAGCTTTTCAGCTGATTTTTGGGCATCTTGTGCAAGTCTATTCTCTGTTTTGTGTTCTGTTTTACAACTAGGATGGGAAGAATAAACAAGCTTCAAATTAAGAACTGTATGATGATCAAAAAGTCGTATGTTATTCTTTTTCCCAAAGTCTTGACATGGGCTATGGATTTAAAAAAATATATGAATCAGAAACATGGTATTATTAATCCAGGTTATTATAAATCCTGTATGTAACGTAGAAGTAGACAGAGGATTTAAAGTCATTCCATATGTAACATCTCCAGCAACAATCATCCCATCCCAGATGGTTGCTTTCAATGAGGGTTGATTTGCAGTGAGATACAGGGCTAGGGCTGTCTTTCAAAGGTACTGAATAAAAAGTATTTGGCTCCTGCTGACTTCACTGAAAGCACATGGTCCCTCCAAGAAAGGGGAATGTCTTATCAGAACACATACAAGACCATTGATAATGTGCCAGCTCTTAAAAGTATCAGTATTAACTATGTTTTGTTGTGTTGTAAAGGCAGGTTGAAGTAATATCTAAAGCAGCTGCTGTGTCAGGGTTGGACTAGCTTACATCAGGTCTTGGTTTGGCTTTGTGCTCTTTATTGACTAAAACAGTATTTGACTGCAACAGTGAGATCTCCTTTTAATTAGCCCAAGCTGGATACTTGTATCCTGGGTCTTTGATAAATTTACTTTGATACTAGTGCAAACGCTGAACACACCATTGCTGTGTCATCTTTGACTCAGAAGTTTCTCTTGAGAAGAACATCAATTGAGCATTTCTGTGTGACAGGCACAGTAAATCAACATCTCCATACTCCAGCCAGGTTTTCTCATTTCATCAGAGACCAATGTTTTTACTACTGCATCAGCCTTGAAAACACTTTTCACCTGATTCTTCTCTCAACACTTTTGTAAGTCCTCTACAATGAAGGCCGACCCAGAATGGCTCAGAGTGATGTGGAACAACACAGTAATACAGTGTTTGGCACCCTAGAAGTACCTAGAGTGATGTTTTGATGCCTCTCACTCAAAATTAGCCACAGCTCTACCTCCTTAAAAACTTGTTTCGTTCTTCTGCCACAGTCTTGATGGTTTCCTACTACCTCTGAGTCAGTCACTTCAGTTGATAATGATTCTAAAGCACTGCCTACAGTTTTCCCTTTAAACTGATCCACTGATTTTTGAAATATTAGCACAAATACAGGTTGTTGAACATTACATAGCCTGTAGCCTGAATGTTAAACTGGCCCTCTGGAGGTTTGATGGGAAGATCTGTAATAGTTTTGAGGTTTGAGCCTAGCTCTGTTTGACTCAGTAGCCTTGAGTACATTATTGAGATCCCAAACAGCTCAAAGAACAGGCACTGACTGAGGTGTAAAGGAAGGAGCACCAGAAATCCAAGGGCCAGTGCTTCTCTCTTGCCACCTCTTCATTGCAAAAACTCTTTCCCTGCATTTATGTTAGAAGAAGTTCCAAGACATTCCATTTAAATGCTTGAGCACTATCAACCAAAATGCCCTCAAGCTCTTCACACACATGCACTGCACACATTCACATGCATGCTCACCTTCAGGCATCTTCAAAGCACTCACATATCCAAGGATGTTGGGCCCTGGCCCTTTGGAGTGTATCAAGTTGGTAAGAAAGTGGCTTACTTTTTTTTTTTTTTTTAATGTCTATTCATGAATGTATAAAGGACTTTCCTAAAGCTACTGTGAAGAAATGATCTAATGTACCACATGGCAATAATCAGGATAAGGGTTCATAGAAGCAATAATAGGATCTGTTATAACTTTGTACAGGGTTAATATTTTTCTGATAACTCCAGTCTATACCATGGCCTTTGCTGATCATTCTTCTTCTTTCTCTGCAGTGCACTTGTAGCAGAAGTCCCTGCCCAATCTCTCCATGTGGGCCCAGAGGTACACTTAAATACCCCTTGCATGAGAATTATCATCTGGGATGGAGCCCTTTGGGTTCAGTGCTCATTTGCTGAATTCCCTGTGCTAGCAAACATAATATGCAGAATTCTTGCCTGTGCTTTAAAGACCTGCTTACATCTTAAAAATAACTTTTTAGAAAACAATTCTCCTTTACCTTTTCCCCTAAGCCAGACAACTCACTCATGTCCTGAGTTATATATATCTTTTATCCTCATGCTTTCCTAATAATGGCAGTGGTATTTTTCTGGGAAAAGCTTCTTGCTTGTCAACAATTTCTCCTCTCCTGCAGTTAATTTCCTCATTGGGATCACAATTCTCTGCAATATCTTCATTGATTTCTTCTGCAACTGTTAATAAAACTTAGTTCTTTATACATAATGATTCGTAAATGTAAACTGGCAGGATTTTAGAAAGTGACTAGCGATTTCTGCAAGTTCATGCAGCAAGAAAGCTTATTTTCCTAGAGAATTTTCTTCTGCCTTCTGAAAATAAGTTTTGCCCTCTGAAGTGGTTCAGGCTGCATGCCCATAATGAAGCTACAAAGTACCTACAACTCACTGGCCTATGAGCCTGAGTGTGGAGTTTCGTGTCCAGCTCAGCACACGAGAAACACCCGCAGCATCTCAGCCAAGGCTGAGTCCCCAGTCCCCTCCGCTACTTTCACGACTACTGCATGAACTTTTGCAAGGCTGCCACCCCAGCCTGCCCCCCCAGGCACACATACACCTTCTCATCCTCCCATACAAAGCCTTCAACACTTAACTTTCAGCTGGTGAACCTGCTAGCAAGGTTCCCAAACAGATGGCAAGTCTCGCGCATGAGACAAATTTCTATTTCTAGCCCCATTTTGCAGAACACAAGAGCACTGGAAGAGGCTTGCTCACAGCCTCGCAGGGAAATCACGGAGTTGCAAGGAGCAGATGGAATTTCGGACCTCCCCAAGCACCATCCTCCAGCCCTGAGGCTAGGGTGGGATCTGCCCTCTAGACAAGAGCTCTGCTGCTCTTTCAACTACTGCTGGTCAGCCACCCCAGGAGCTCAGGTCATCAAGCAAGCCAGCAGTCATGCCTTTAAAAACTGAGTGGCCACAGCCTGTGAGAGGTTAATTCTCAGGCTGTACCTGACCTTCAGCCACGGGTTTCAAATTCCTGCATTAGACTGCAAATATGCAGCATAGAAGAAACAAAAGGTGACCAGAGTGCAAATGCACATTGTCCAAAGTGGAGAGCTGATCCCTCCTCCAATTTTTTGGTCATTCTTTTGTTTTAATATGGCTATCTGACATATTGAGAGAGTCTCATGTGAGGGGAAGTGGTCTCCTTCCTTCTCAGAAAGGGAAAGTTTGTGGACACTGCATACAGTGACAGCTTTACGCCATCTCCAGTGCCTAGAAAGTGGTTTTCCTTGTGAAGGGCAGCCAGGCTGGAAAACTGGTGAGAGGAGGTCCTTGGTCCAAGGTATCACTGAGACCCTCAAAGGAAAGGTAGGTGTCCTTATCATCTCTGGACAGCATAAGTGGAGTGATAAAAAGGGAACTGCCACACCAGGGCTGGGAGAGACCATCTGAGACAACCTCCGATTCTTCAGGCAGAGAGAACAGCAATAAAGATCTGGAGAGGAGGGTGTATTTAGAGTTGCAGGTGCAAGAAGCTGTTGGGAGAGCCTAGAACTGAGTGGTTAAAATCTTCTGGGTAGGCAAGAAACACAGCCTGTTGATGACTTTGGCCACTACAGTTGAATGGACCCACTGATTGGATACTCTGGGTGTGGCAACTCTGTGTGCAAAGCAAAGCACCTGTATTATGGTAGCTTTGAAGCAGGTGTCTTGTGGGAGTGGATCCTTCACAAATGAGTTTTTTGTAGGCTGTTTTAATAAATCAAGAAAGAAAGCATATTCTGACCAGCAATTCCTTGTTATTATTTCAGCTAACTGCGAACTCTGCTACTATTTTGGCTCAGCCACCTGCTCACAAAGCTTAGTTTGTTGCTAAGTGTCAAAATACCCTAAATCAGAACTGGTGTGTCAGCTAGCAAGCAAGCAGCAGTAACACAAATGAGTCTGCAACATGATTCACATACAGGATTTCAGTGCCTGCTACTATAAGAAGAGCAATTATAGGGACTAGGAGGTGTGCATGAGCTTAAACAGAAAAATCTATGACAATTATGATCACTTTTGGGAAAAAGCCCCACATGTTCAGGGTGTTTGGGATATTTTAGTATCCTATATCCTCTTCCTGAATTACTGAAACTTTGTACTCATGCTGATTAAAAGTCTTAAGCCACTATTTTTCAGACATGTCCCAGAAATAGCTTTTGGACATTGTAGGGCTTTTTGTTTTTCTGTTTTTGACTAGGAATGAGTATTTTTATGCAGAACAAAGCAAATGTATGTGTAATTTTGAAGTATTTGACTCTGGAAGCATTATGGTCAGCAGGTCAGAATTTGACTGCCAGGATGTTTAGATTATGGCAGCACACAAATGTGTTCCTTCTTTGTTTTCTCTCCTTGGCTCTGGCTATGTCCTAGTCAACAAGGATTGGTTGCAAATCTCATTAACATTGCTGGAAAGTGTTCATGTGTGCAAGGGATGAGGCTCCAAATACCCGAATATTCATCAGCAATGACTCAGAGACCAGAAGACATTAACTCATAACAGCACAAATGTGAGGCTGATGCTCCCAGACACAATTTGAAGACTGGGATGGCTGGGGGAATTCATTACACAAGCTAGCTAAGGTGGGGCCAGCACCATTGAGAGTTGAGCAGTGGGACCAGCAGGGAGCATGGAACATCCACAGACTCACCTGGGGTTCCTTTCCCAGATGACACTTGAAAAATGCACAGGAAATGCTGGCATTCAATTTTGACCTTCACTCTTTGGAAGCATAGAGGGAAAACTGTGGGGGAAAAAAAAAAAAGTGGATAATAATCTCTTTCCTTTTCATGTTAAACCAGCAGGCTTTAACCAGCAGGCTGCCAAACACCACAGGTCTGCTTTTCCTCCTCTCTGCCCCAGCAGGAACCACCAATACTTCAAACTGTGTCGTGGTAGGAGATCTGCCTGGCAAATCAGCTGCTCAACAGCAGGGAGGTTGCAGGCATTTGCAACCAATGGGCCCAATTCAGAGAGGTCCTCAGAACTGCTGGAAACAGGCAGGATCGGGGCAGAAGGGTCAGAGGGTCTTACCTTGGGAAGGAGGAATAACAGATCAGGTAAGTGTTTTGCGGCACCCAGAGTCAGCTCACTAGCACTCTAGCAGAGGTAAAACAGGATCTCATAGTAGATCTCAACTCATAGATCTCAACTTGATGGTTCACTTGTAAAACTACACCTGGCTCAGAAAAACATGAGAGCAGTTGATGATGTCTACATATGAAGTAATCACATGCATAGCAACATGATGAAGTACAGTCATCCTGACAGGGGTGTGTTGAAAAGAACAAGGCCTTCTAGGAGGAAAACTTGTTATCTCCAAAAATGAGGAGGAGAGGAGAGTTTGAGGAGAGTTTGAGGAGAGTTTGAGGAGAGGAGAGTTTAAGGAGAGGAGAGTTTGAGGAGAGGAGAGTTTGAGGAGAGGAGAGGAGAGGAGAGGAGAGGAGAGGAGAGGAGAGGAGAGTTTTAGGAGAGAGAGGGAGAGAGAGGAGAGGAGAGGACGAGGAGAGGAGAGGAGAGCGAGGAGAGGAGACGGAGAGAGCAGGAGAGGAGGAGGAAGAGAGGCAGGAAGAGCGAGAGAGAGGAAGGAGAGAAGGAAGAGAGAGAAGGAGAAAAGAAAGAAGGAACGAGAGGAAGAGGGAGAAGGAAAGGAGAGGGAAAGGAGATGAGCGGAGAGGAGGGAGAGGAGACCGGAAGCGAGAAGGAGAGGAGAGGCAGAGAGAGGAAGGAGAGGAAGTAAAGTTCGAGGAGGATAGTCTCGATGAAGGATAGTCAGGAAGCGTTCGAGAGAGTTCGCAGGAGAGAAGTTCGGAGAGGAGAGTTCGACGGGAGGAAGTTCGAGAGAGTTCGAGGAGTAGGAGAACGAGGAGACGGAGAGGAGAGGAAGGAGAGGATAGGAAGGAGAGAGAGTCAGGAGAGAATCAGGAGAGAGAGGAGAGTAGAGGATAGGATATGAGATGATAGACAGAGGAGAGTAGAGGAGATGAGATGGAGAGGCGAGTAAGAGCAAGGAGCGGAAGGACATGGAGATGAGTGCAGTAGGAGAGGAAGGATCACCCCCCCCGCAAAAGACC
>CM031858.1:67738259-67891839 GCA_018697195.1 Certhia americana
CATTGTTTAAATCCATTAAAGGTGGAAATAAACCACAGATCAGTATTGTTCTCACACTCTCCACAGAGGGAAGGAGGATCCATTTCTGGGCAAATTAAAACCTTGGTATTGAAAGTTTGTCTTCAAGTTTAGGCAAATAAAAACCCAAACCAAGCAAACAAAATACAAACAAAAAATCAAACCCAATCATAAAGGAGGAAAGAAAAGAAGGGAGGAGATAAATGTAGAAGAGTCACTCCCTTGGATAAGAAACCCAGGACACTTAGCTCCTCTAAACACTATTGATCAACATATGTAGATATTCAAGGAGAAATCCTTTTCCTACTGCTGCTCTGGACTTCAATGATGCCACAATTTCCTATGTTATGTTGCAAACGAAGTGTATGAAAATCCAATGTATAAAACCCTTCACAGAAAAATGGGCCAAGAGTAAGGAGGGCCTGTTCTTCATCCATACATAAAACTGGACTCTGTACTGTAGAAACACATTTCTAAGAACATTTTTTGTGTGGTGCACAGGAAGATAGCTTCATGTATAGCCATCAGTGAAATAAAGAATATGAATAATATTAACTCTCTTGCCATAAAAAGCCTTACTGTAAGAACAAGAATCTAAATAAAATACATGTGCTACCTCCTTTCTCCAGCACCCCATGATGTACAGCACAAAGGTATTTAAAACTGCTCTAATTGGATAGAGTATAGCTTGAAACTGTCCTGAGAGGACATAATTACAATAATCAATGCAATAATGTGGGATAAGACCTTGCATTATGCCTAGACCTGCACCTTGACTCAAAGGGTTTTCTCTCTAAAGCAGAACCCTGAAATTCAGGGCTTGTTTTGCATTCTGAGGCTAAGACTGACAAGCATATGAAGCAGCAGCTGCTCCATCATTGCTCCATTTCAGATGTCAAAGTCTGACCCCGTCAAACCCACTCACAGCCTCACGTGTTCTGGTGAGGAGCTGGAGAAGTGCATGGACTTATTCACCAGAGCACTGTTCATTCATAACAAAGTCATCTGTGCTACCCACATCCATTAGCCAGAATTTGAAATACCACACAGAAAAGCAACTGCCTAAAATTTTCATGAACTGAGGTATTGGTCCTTGAGACATGAATGGAAAAAAGAATTGGAAGTGTGCTTGTGATGATGAGTCACAGCTTTAAAGGGATATTGCCAGGTAAGTATTTTTTTCAACCTTCCTCTTTCTATTACTATTTCTCACTGCACTTGTGAGAAGCTGCAGGGCTGCACCCTTGCCTGGCAAATTCCAGCTGAGCATTCCAAGCGAACATTCCCTGCTCAAAGCCTAAATGGTCACATCAGGACTGAGACCACAGTGTGGCCTTTAAAGGATATTGCAGCACCAGTCAAGAGGTTTTTCTGGGCATGCTATGAACCAGGTGGTGATAGAAGGGCACCCATCCATCAAAAGTTTCTCCAGAGACTGGAGAACATTATGGCCCATGAAGGATCCATTTTCAGGAGGAGCTTCAACACTGAAGAACAGGATAGCCCTCCAAAAATTCCGCTCATGACATGAGATTGTAGTAGAGCAAGGAATGTTTCAACAAAGGTCTGAAACAGACAATGACTTGTAAAACCACCTAGATTTCCAGAAGATCCTGTATTAAGACATACAGAGGAATTCATCTGATCACCTAATCAGCTACCTACAAGTAAGGGGGGCTGTGCAAAGTAGCCAAATTGCTCTGTTTCCTGCTCATCCTTGTGCTGGAGAATCTACATGAAGAGGACAAAACCTACATTTGGAAGTGTTGGCTGGGGAGAGAGATCTTTGGATGCCCAGCCAGTCAGCTGGCCCTCACAACTTGGAGCTACACCTTTTTCTTCATATAATGAGGAGTTCAGAAGAGAATTAACATTTTTTTCTCACAGAGAGAGGATTTCAGTGAGAGGGGCTGGCAAATCCATCTACATGGAAAAGGGAAAGAAGAGTCTGCCATGAGAAAAGAGAGGGCACAGAGAAGGGAAAACCATTAGAAGGGGTGGAGTTGGAAGTGATGGAAGGAGAAAGAGGAATCTCAAGAGTAGGCAGGAGCATAGGCAGTGCTAGTCATGGTGACTAATATGGAGGGTCATAGATACAGAGAACTTTGCTGATGAATGCATAAAGAGTATGTGCTTCTTGTCCCTTGTGAGGATCTCAGTGAGTTGTCAGGGTCCCTACTGCCTTGGCACAGTTTGGATGAAGGACCTGGATGGCCTCAGATTGGGATTACTGGCTTCCTCCTACTTAGTGCCAAGTTTATCATCAGATAGGCAGCGCTGAGATACACCAAGGGTACCTTGTGCATGACCAGTACAGCCAAGATGTGTGAATAAATTTCCTGCACGCATCAGTGATGTCCCACTGGGTGATGCAGTGGTCAGGATATCACTGGAGAGGATAGTGTGTCCCACTGGCCAGCACAATTGGGGTATGTCATATCTCTTGCATGCTGTAGTGGCCACCCAAGATACCATAAACATCCTCAGTTCGTGGCTTGGGCAGCAGCACGTGGCTTTGCAACTCTCTGCAAAGCTCACCTGCCCTTGGACCTGGAAGGCAGAATAAATACACCTAATTATTTCCCAAAGTGGAGACTACAAGTACCTCTGAAGACAACCTTTAACATCCAGACATCAGTGGGCCACTGACAGGACAGATGCCTGTACAGATGCAAGGTGCTCTGGGTAATAGAGGGATTTTGTGTCTCTGTTATTGTCATTTGGCTGGAGGAGGGGATTGTCCCATTGTACTCCGTGCTGGTGAAGCCTTTCCTCAAGTCCTGTGTGCAATTTTGGGCTACACAATATCAGAAAGACACAGAGTTTTAGAGAGCATCCAAAGGAGGGCTACATAGATGGTGAAGCCATTGAGGGGAAGCCGCGTGAGAAGGGGCTGAGGTCACTTGGTTTGTTCAGCCCGGCAAAGAGGAGATTGAGGGGAGACCTGAGGGGCAAACATTGAACTCTTCTCTGTGGTAGCCAGTGACAGGACACAAAGGAATGGCCTGAAGTTCTGTCAGGGGAGGTTTAGGTTGGATATGAGGAAAAGTTTCCTCACCCAGAGGGTGGTTGGGCAGTGGAACAGGCTCCACAGGGAAGTGGTCACAGCACTAAACCTGAGAGAGCTCAAGGAGCACTTGGACAATGCTCTCAAGTACATGGTGTGATGCTTGAGACTGCCCTGAGCAGGGACACAGGTTGGACTTTGATGATCTTTGTGGTCCCTGCCTGCTTAAGGTATTCCATAATTCTGATTCTCTGATTTTTCCAGAGGTGGTGAAGCACAGGGCAGGTTCCTCCTCAGCAGGTGTATCCTGGGATATGCAGTGTGGATGCCCTTGGGACAGACAGTTGACGAGGGGTGAGGACTCAGCAGAGCAGTGTCCATGGACAGCCCTGTGTAGAGCAGGGCCAAGATGTTACATTTGGCCTAAAGTCATTTAGTTCACCATTCCCTGCCTGTCAACAGCATTATCTTCCATCCTCTATTGAAACAGCTGGGGCTGGGGCCACCTTCCAGGAAGCATGTTTTGTTCAATATCCAGCACTGACATATTGTGGTCCATCACCTCTTACTGGAAGATAAGTGGAATTGCAAGGCTCCATCACTGAATAGTAACCCAGCATAGATTAAGGAGCAGGGAGCAAGGGAGAAGCATTTGAAAATATTGATATCACAGCACTCCCCTCTTCCTCATGTTCCCTTTTCACTCTAGCTCTCCAATAAAAATCTTAATCTAAAAATAATATCATAGAGAAACCTTTTGCATTGACATGTGAAATAATCTTTGCCTAAGAGCTACAAGATATCATCATCTTGTGGAGCCTGTCAGAAGGTCAGCTCTGTGACTGAAGTTTATTAGCAGGGCTGACAAGGTTGTGCCTGTCTGTCTGTGCCAGTAGCAAATCACAAGGTTTCTAATTCAGAGCCTCAAACAACAGTCCCTGTTCCTTGTTTTTATTTGTCGGACTGATTGAGGGCACTGTAAACCTGTAAGTGAGCAGTCCAAGGACCTGAGTTAGAGTCTGGGGGTCAGTCTCAGTGGGGAACAGCTTTGTGCGTGTGTGCACTGCCCATGATTCCCCTGGTTTGCTGAGATAGAAGTTCCCTAAAAAAAGGAGCATGTAAGGTAATACACAGGAGAAGTAGGTTACCCATGACTTACTGGTATTCTTTAGCTCTCCTGCCTCTAGAGAATGGCACTCTTGGAAATACACAGCTGTCACGCAGACCTTATCAGATAAAAGGCAGTTTGCCTGGAAAAAAAAATTGCTTTATTTACTGAATTCTGATGCTTTGTACCAGATGACTCATTGTCACACTTCTTTTCCCTCTTCTCACTGAACTAGAATCGTGTAGCAAGTTACTTTCATCCATTATGGCTTGTTGATAAGATGAGAGGACAAATTTTGAACTTTAAGGTTTTTCTTATCCTATAAGAGATGAGCAATATTACATTTTTCTCTCTGGTCAGCTGGTTGGTATTTGGAGCTGAGGAGTGCCATTTAGTATTAGTGACCCCAGACCTCAAATTTAAATATTTTATGAAGTTCTTTGCATTGGCTCTGGGACCCTCAAGTTTGGGAGATGAAGGTTGTTTAAGTCCCCAGCTCTGCTTGCTGGATGTTAGCCAAGGACATTTGCATAAATATAATCCTTGGATACAATATCAAAAAAATCACAAAAAATACAGTTTTTACCATTGTTTCCCAGAGTCTGATCTAGCTCTCTAAGAAGCTGGCAAGAGAATTATTTGGTTTTAATTAGAATTGGATAAAGAGTTAGAATACAATGGACCAACTATTTATTTTGTGTGGAATTGACAGAGTACAACTGGCTTTAATAAAGATGTGCCAGTACACAGTGTGTGACAAACTGACAACATAACAGTTCCTTAACAGCTAAAAAATGCACTAACTTTACAGTCACAGGTTGATGTCAGGATTTGCATGTCAAAACATTTGGATTTGAGCCATTTGAGGAAACAGGTGCAGTGAATAATGAAAACCAAGTGAATATTTATTCTTAATAGTTGTTCCACCTCTGTTATTCTTTTATGTTAACTGTCAAAATCCCAAATTTTTGCAGATGAGACATTTTGGTGTGTGCTAGGCTGAAAGAAACCCAGTCTGGTACAGACCTTCTAGTAGAGCATATCCCTCAGCCTTTAGACCAGAAGCAGTAATATTTGGTGGATTATGAAAGCTAGGCAGACAAATAGACCAAGCCCTTAATTACACATTCCGAAGAATTTCTAGATCATTTTAAATTGATTTATTCTATTTTTATGAAATGAGAAAAAGGTCCACATGTGGGAGGCTCAATTTGTAAGAAATAAGATGGAAGATTAAGACAAGAGTACTACTTTATTACATATATCTGTTTTCCTTACAAAAATAAAAATGGCAATTAGTTAAATTAATTACTTTAGTTATACAGACCTATTATAATAGCTTTTGATCATGTTAAATAATAACACAACACTTACGAGGTAAAGTTCACCTAAGAAAAGTCATCACAGTGGGCATTTGGGCTCAAAGGGGTGGCTGCAGTTAGCACACAGCAGGATTTTATGTAGATAGAATTAGGATAAAGAAAATTGATTTTTAACCAACCATGAGGACCACAGAAAGAAAAATTACCATGCTCCTTAAGGGAACAGAAATGCAGCCACCCCCATGGGAAGAGAATTAGACTTCATTTCTCAATGAAGCTGAATTTCAGCAAGATTCAGTAATCAAACTGCTTGCTTTAGCAGTCAGGATATCTGCAGCCAAATGATTGTTTCTTCCTGTTTAATTGATAGGAAGACACATTTGCATTCAGTGCCTGTCTAAGCTGTAGCCACCCCATGGCCTTCCTTGCTTAGAGGCCAAAGGCTGGAGAGGAATCTGAGCTTTTGTCAGAAGCCAGAGGTCAAACCCCACCACCTCCACTCCTGCTGGGCTGTGAGGCCTGGCCCTCCAAGAACCACAGCGAGCCCTGCTTGTCACTAGCTATTCCTGTCAAATTGAGGGAAATTCTGGGATAGAAATGGCAACCCCTTTGTTATGTGGTTATGTGCTTCACAGGCAGCTTATCTGTATTTTAAGTTGTGCCGGTATATGTCCAAGCAAACATTTGCCTTGGGCTCTCAGAAAGTTTGATCACTTTTATTAGTGCCTGAAAAAGCTCTCACAGGGAGTGGACCACTGCCACACAACAGGTGTCTGTCACCAGGGTGTTTTGAGGAGTTACAAGGAATGAGGTGTTGGAGGCATGTGAGATTGCTTAAGATTCACCCTGAATTTACAGCTTTTTCCTAAAAAAAAAAAGCCTGGTGAGCTGTCACCAGCTGGTTTCTTTGGGAATACAAAGAATTTGTTCCCAAAGGGGACACTGGGTGCAATGCCCTGGGGCTGACTGGCACCCCAGGCTCCCAGTGCCAAGTACAGCTGCTGCTTCAAGCCTTCCTTGCACCACACAACAGAGCTTCTCATCTCACTACTGACCACAGAGCAGGAGCAGCAAGTCTGTGGGAGAAGAGGGAGGAGAGGCAAAACAACAAAGACTGGGAAAAGAAGTGAACCTGAGCTGACAGGAAGAGAAGAGGAAGGAAAGGAATAAGGAAGGATGGCATTTCAGCAGACTGGTAAGGAGGAGAATAAATGTATTTGGGAAGAATTACATTCGCTCACTCCTTTCTAAATTAAGACTTGTAAACTAAAGTAAAGAAAATAATTGGAGAAAACAAGAAGCAGGTGCAAAGCAGGATGCACTGCGTGGCTGGTAATGAGGAAGAGGATTTTTCTTCATCACGCAGAGGAAATGCCAGGATAACAAGGGAAGCAGATGCTGCTTCCTGGCAGCTTGAGTGAGAGGTAATGTCAGGAAAGTCAGGAGGGGACAAGACTTGTCACTTCTCACAATTTTTCAGTCCCCATAATGGATTTTTTTATCAGATTACATGATTATTTGAGCTGGAGAGAAGAGTGAAAATGGATGTCTTGCTGTGTATGTATGAAGGACAGAAGTGCAGCAGCCAAGTGGAGGGACTCAGATGGGTCCCAAACAGAGACAGAAACACACCAGTGTGAAGAGAAATGTCAAAAGTTCTCCCACAGCTTGTGTACAAACAAAATTCCTCCTCACCTTATCAAAATCCCTTGAAAATTTGAAGCACTGGAAAACTATTTTCAGTAAGATAAACAAGAAAACTAGTCCCCAAGTGGAAGTCTATATAGAAACAGAATATAGAGAGCTGTTTAAGGGATTGTTTCTTTTAAAAATTTAAATCTCTTGCAAGATTATATGAAGAAATTTTTAGTTTTGTTGTTCCTGAGCTGAGAAATTCCCTGAGCTGGGAGCCTGGATTTAAGCTCATCTAGGTCCTCCTGCCCCTGACAAAGAAGTGATTGATGGATGTTACCTTAAGATGGCTGCTCCTTGGCCCCTTAGGGAACAGAGGATTAGGTATTATCCAAGCTGCAACTGCAAAACACCACCACGATACCTACTGGACCCATGGCTGGGATAGCCACCAGCACGCTTGGAAGGGAGGGCTAATTTGTAGCTGCAAATTCAGACTGTGAGGATGTCCTGCTGGGCCAGCTGCATGAGCTTCCACACAGGCTCAAGCCAGCTGCACATACAGATGTGGCAATTACTTTTGCATGCAAGTTGTCCAAACCTTTTTTTGTGACAAGACTTACCTTGAAAAGCTTGCCATGGATCTGCCTGTGTTCTCTCTCTCTGAGTTACTCTGTGATATTGCTAATCACAGATCAGACAATACAGTTGTGGGCTTGCCAACATCAGGGCTTGACATGAGTCAGAAACTTTGAGTGTATGGATTGATTCCACTAAAAAGATGAAGTCACAATACCTCCTGGATGGGCATAATTTAGTTCCAGGTCACTGGAAGGTACAGTCACCTTCTCCAAGATGCAAACATCACCACCCTGGCTGCAGTCATCAAGCCATTACTACTTCAGGTTGTCTGCACCACCTGCAGCAGGGGCTAGAATATGACTTGAGGATTCCTAAATCACTCTCTCCCTCCTACATAATTTTCATTCACTGACTGATTTCTCCTCTTTTTGTGCCTGTTAGCTAATAACTAGCTAAGTCAAAGTCACCTTTTATCATGTCTGATCCAAAAAATATCCCAGAAGTTATACTCGGAACAGTGAAGCAGAATTCAAAGCTTGTCAATTCCTGAAGCAGCTGTGATGAATCTGTGTTCCTCCAGACAGTTTGCTTA
The DNA here is from genome assembly GCA_018697195.1 of Certhia americana. Taxonomy (NCBI): domain Eukaryota; kingdom Metazoa; phylum Chordata; class Aves; order Passeriformes; family Certhiidae; genus Certhia; species Certhia americana. Next base: position 67,746,521 of record CM031858.1, read on the forward strand.
AAAAAAAAAAAAAAAAAAAAATCAGTGTGGAAGACAGTAACCTTTGTGATTTTTTTCTCACTTTATATGTGGTTTGCATGTTGTCTCCCTAAAAGACTAACCAGAATGAATAGCCACGGCCACAGGTCAGGAAGGATTTCCAAGCCTTCCTCTCACACAATGCAGGACGCTGCAAGATCAATCCTAAATTCAACAACAATGTAAGAGAATATAACTTTTTCCCTCTAATTGGTAACAGAACAGAAAAAAAGGTGTTCATACAATAAAGTTTACTGCTTTGTATTTCAAGTGTTTTAACCACTTGCCCCCCCTTTTGCATCTTCAATAAGAAAACAAAAAATTCTTTAATGGTGGTTGTTACTACAAAAAAAAGCCAACAATCACTTGCTATAAACTCCTGATTTAAAGTTGATTGTTTAATCTTGCAGTAGTAAATCCAAGACTTTACACGAGATGCAGACCTGATTCCTTCTTTAACCCAAGACACTCCTTTATCATCAACTCATATGCATCAAAAGGCAAAATTTAGCCTGGCATAGCTCTTCTATGATCTTACATGTAAATATTATTTTTACGTCCCCTGAGGCCATTTAGATATTCTGAAGAAATTAGAGACAAAGGTGGAGCAATTCTCAGCTCAAGTGATTAAATCAGCTTAATAGAAACACAGGATCAATGTGGAGCATCTCCTTCCTAACTCTCTGAGCTCCTGGTGGGCTCAGCTCTGGGGCAGGAATGAGCCACTAACCACATCCTCAATCACAGCTCCTGAAAGATAGCTTATGTGTTGTCTGCTGTATTGTATAAGGTATGGCTCCCAGTTACAAAAGTCCAGACTAGTTTTACCCTAAGTTTATCAGACTAATTCAGATCACACTAATTTAGATCTCACTTCAAAAATAAAAAAAGAATGCACCCCATGTGTGCCATGACTTCACACGATTTTCTTCCCCTTAAGAAAAAAAAGCTTGCTGACAATTCAGCTGGTACAAATTTAACTTAGTGTCTGAAATAACCAGAATGCATTTCAAAATAAATTCTTTACTTCTGCTGTAATTTTCTCCAGACCTGAGGAATAATGAACAGTTTTATGTCCCCCACCAGCTCTGTGGTTCCTCAGAGGAATTATTCTCTTCAGCTTTCCAAGTTCAGTCACTTTCTCAAGATGCAATTTCAAGCTAATAATACTAATAGTTCTGTGCCTAGCATTCCTCTACAGTCAAGGACCTGGAACAGGATTCACAGGGGAGATGTTTGTTTTGGGTTTGTTGAGAGTTTTTTGCCTCTTGTGACGAGTGCCATCATGGACTCAGAATTTTCTTAAGTTAGTGAAACTGCTTCTGGAGTTCGCTACAATGCTGTCTTTTAAATCTGTGCGCTGATGGTATGCACCCTTACACACTTTGTGGAGCTTATTACATTAATTGTTTGACCTTTCCTATAATGAAGTGAACATTCTCCTGCTCTCTCTACTGTCCCTCCTGGATGACCCTTCCAGATCTATAGCGGAATTCTGTTGGGAAAAACTGGCTGACAGGTTGGGCACAAAGGTTTATAGTGAATGGGGTGATACCAGGCCAGCAGCTGGTCACAAGTGGGGTTCTGCATGGCCCTATTTTTAGGGCCAGTGCTCTTCAACATCTTCATAAATGGCTTGGACATAGAATCAAAGGAATAGTAAGTAAGTTTGATGATGATACTAAATTGAGAGGAGCCATTGACTCCCTCAAAGGCAGAGTGGCCCCTCAGAGAGACCTTGACAAATCAGAGACATGGGCAATCCTCAGCTGTATGGAGTTCAACAAGGGAAAGTGCTGGATTCTGCACCTGGGATACAGCAACCCTGGACGTATGGATAGACTGTGGAATGAGAGGTTGGAAAGAGCCCCTTGGAAAGGCACCTGGGGGTCCTGGTCAGTGGCAAACTGAACATGAGTCAGCAGTGCCCTGGCAGCCAGGAGGTCCAACCCTGTCCTGGGGGGCATCAGGCACAGCATGGCCATCCAGGCAAGGGAGGGAATTGTCCTGCTCTGCTCTGAGCTGGGGCAGCCTCACCTCGAGTGCTGGGGGCAGTTTTGGATGCCACAGTATATGAAAGACATGCAACTGTTAGAGAGGAGGGCCACAAGGATGGTGAAGGACCTTGAGAGGAAGACATATGAGGAGCTGAGGGCACTTTACCTGTTCAGTCTAAAGAAGAGGAGATTGAGAGAAGAACTCATCACAGCCTACAACTTCTATGTGATGGAAGAGAGGCAGGCACTGATCTCCTCTCTGTGGTGACCAGTGACAGGACGCAAGAGAAAGTCCTGAAGTTGTGTCAGGGAAAGTTCAGGTTGTTATATTAGAATCCCTAATAGGTTTGGGGGTTAGACACTGGAACAGTCTCCCCAGGCAGCCTGAAGCCTGACAGAATCAAAAAGTGAACAACACTTTCAGGCACAGTGTGTCACTTTTGGGGTTTCCTAATTAGGGCCAGTAGCTGGACTTTGATGATCTTTGTGGGTTCTTTCTAATTTAGAAAAATAAAATCATTTCATAGAATGGATTGGGCAGGAAGGGACCTTAAAAATCACCTCCTTAAACACCCCTGCCTTGGCAGGGACACCATCTACCACGTAGCTAAGGAAGGCTGCTTAAGGCCCATCCAGCCTGGGCTTGAACACTTCCAGGGTATAGGGCAGCCATAACTCCTCTGGGTGGCCTGTTCCAGTGCCTAACTACCATCACAGTAAAGAATTTCTTCCTAATATCTCATGTAAACCTACCCTCTTTCAGTTTGAAGTCTTTCTCTCTTGCTTTATGATTACCTGACCTTGTAAAAAGTCCCTCTCTAGCTCTCTTTCAGACCCACCTGAGGTACTGCAAGGTGCTGTAAGGTCTTTGCTGGGCATTCCCCAGACTGAACAACCTCAGCTTTCTCAGCCTGTCTTCATAGGAGCGGTGCAGCAGCCCTCTGACCACCTTCCCAGCCCTCCTCTGGTCTCACTCCAACACGTCCATGTCTATATAATGAGAGCCACAGAGCTGGATGCAGCACTCCAGGTGGGATCTCACCAGAGCAGAGTAGAGGTGCAGAATCCCCTCCCAGGATACGATTTGCATTCTGGATTGCATGTGTGCATTGTCAGGTCATGTCAAGCTTCTCATTCACCAACACATCCTTCTCTTATTAAGAGCTGCTTTGAATACATTCTGTTAGTTCTTGGAATTGCCCCAACCCCAGCACAGGACCTCACACTGGGGATATTCTCTGATTAAATAATTCCATGAGCTATCAGGAAAGATTTTCATCAAATGTAGCCCAAGATGGAGAGAGATACAACATGGATCCCTGGTAATGGTAGCAGATGCCCTGTTCTGTCCCATTCACATGTGAAAGGACATGAGGGACCTCTGACAGGCAGCAGCTCCTGCCGTAAAGAAGCATAATGCAGTGAGTGAAACTGAAGATGGCTTCTTAAAAACCTGTAAATGTTAAAAACCAATTAATAAATCATTCAACCATACAAATTTAAATAACATTGCTATGATTGTTGAGAGATTGGAATCTCTTGGCCTGAAAGTCACACTGGGCTTAGCAGAGCAGAGTTTAAGCTCTGCCTTGGAGATAGAGAGCTGAAACAACCTGGACCATCACCTAAAATACAGACAGGACACTCTGGCCAGTGAAAAGTCACATGGTGTGACTGGTAATGCTTTACAAAGTGAGTTTGGATGAAGTACATCAGTGAACAAAGCAGTAAAAAAACAGGAAGAGAAAAGAGAGAGAACACCATAAATGTTAGAAGCAAAGCACAGGAGACAAAGGGGCATAAGTAAGAAAAACTTTATCTCAAAGAAAATTTCTGAGTGCAACCAAAAAAACAAACAAGCAACATAAAGCAATAAAACAGAAACATTATTTCCTGTTGATGGATTCTTACCGTACAAGGGAAAACAAGACATATTTCCACAATGGGCGGATCTGTTGGATCACATGAAAGAAAGCAGCAGCTCCATCAACCATCCTTCTAACAATCAGGAATTGAGGATGAACAAAGTAAAAGAAAGAACCAGGATTACACCCAGGGAGATCTGTTTTTTAAAGCCCAGGAGCTTCAAGGACAAAAGATACAAGGTTAAATGTAGGTCAGGGGCAGAGCTAGATAAGTCCCTTGTGAACAGAGCATGGGATAGGATTTGAGAAATCTGATTGCACTTCAGATGTATCTTCCACTTCACTGTGCTGCATTTTAGTCCCACTGACATGAAAGAGAAATCTTTCCTACCTACCAAAATAAGCAGTGAGGAATAAAGTAATTTAGCACTCTGGAGATGCTGGTGTGATTTGCTACCAGTTAGACAACAACTGAACTCCAAGAAGAAAAGCCAGCTAGGTTTTCATGTCACCTGGGACTCCTTTGCTTGGACAGAGCCTGAAAATCTCCCACAATTTACAGCTCTTGAGCCCAAAAATACTTGCAATGCCAGACCTGAGTCTCACCAGAGCTGGTAGGAGTGTGGTCACCTGGACAGACAGTGAGGTGAAACAAGCTGTAAGGTGATGTGGTGCTAATAGTGCCCTGACTGTGCCTGCATCAAAGGCTTCTAGCAAAAGGCATGCTAATCAATGGAATTTACAACTAAATTATTTGATTAAGTAATAGATGAGCTATATAACTTATTACGTGAAATACGTAATTTAATGTGATTAAGAGGGTGGGAGGGAGAAGGCTGGCTGCAGCTGCCACAGGACCTCACAGCAAGCTGGTGATGATAAGAGCCCCAGCAGCCCTTGCTGGCTGTCACCACACAATCATCAGCAACCCTGAAACCACCAGCCTGTGGCCTCCCCTGTGCCTCTCATCTGACATAGTCCCTCCATGACACACACCAGCCATCAGACCCTACCTGTACCACCACACTTAGCAGCAGCAGCCACACAAGAATGTCTCACAGCCTGTTTAACTAGCAATAAACTGCAGAAATTAGTGAGAGAAAGGAACAAATACAGATCTTCTAGGAGGTTTTAAGCTGCTTAGCCAGTTTTCTTTAGTTTTTCTAAGGTTGCCTTCTCATTCATAAAAGTCTAGTATAGACAGAAGAGAGTTTCCCAGTCTGCTTTGCATGTAAAAGCCCAACACCTTAGGCAGGTAGGTGGACTTTTCTTTTAATAAGTGCATAGGTTGTTGCTGGCATAAAGCAGAATAAAGTCAGTGTTAAAACAATTGCTCTGCAGAATTCTTCAAATTAAATAGTATCCTTGTTAAAATATTTATAGGAGAATAATTTTCCAGATGAGAAAGCTAGTCACATTAAATCCTTCCATACCTCGAGTTTAGAGATAGGTTGTTTTAAAACAAAATTTAAAAATCCCCCAAACTGAAAATGCTGTACCAACAAGAAAGCCTAGTCTCAGTGTAGAGACTCATCTCTCTAAGAATCCTTGTCAGATTAACCTCAGACTTTACACACACAAAAATCCTTCTCTGGCTAGAGAAAATAATGGAAAAATTGTGAGTAGAAAGCAGCTTTTTTCAGAAAGTTAGAAAAAGGAGACTTAGATAGATGTAAAGCTAGGTGTAATCCTCCCAATGGAATATTCTTAATATATGAAATATTTTAGGTTTTAAACTCTATACCTCATAGTCTCACTGTATTATATTTATAGACTATCAGACCACTAGGCTTCCTATCATTTTTCTTGGTACTTTTTTTCTGTTTCAAGACTCTGTTGGAAAACTTTAGAATCCGAACCAAATACAGCTGTAGTAGCTGAACAGCTGCCTCACTTTTGAGATGAATGGTGCAGGTTTATCCTCAAGTGCACTCAGTGCTGACTGATGTGAGACACTTCCCAGGTGATCACATCCAACCTCTGATCTCTCAGCAATTTATCGCTGGGAGATGAGGGCATTAGCTTTGGGAATGGGCTGGAGGGCCTGCAACGGCTTTTACATGATGGCCTGAAAAGATTCCCTTTTCCTTTTCTTGCTGAAAAAAGATGTGCCCAGCCACAACTACTGCTACATGCAGTGCTAGAGCAAATGGCTCTGCTTTTGCTTTCACAGAGAGAAGCCTACACAGCTCTTCCCAAATGTAAAAAAATACTTCGTATTGCCTTGGTGCTTCTGGTCTTGGCTGTCTTCTTCAGCCTATGCAGCTGCTTTGAGATTTCCCTTCACCAGGAGAGCAGTAATACTACCCGTTCCCTTAAAATTACCAAAATCAGCCTCTTGTGATTTTGCTGCAGGCTTGGAGGAGGTGAAATCCATGGCTTTCTCTGCTGAGCTTGGAGGTGAGTTTGCAAAGCATGAATGCTTAGCAGGAGCAGGCAAGGTCTGTTGAAGGCTTGCCTAAGCAGTTCGCAGACATGCAAACACAAAATATTGGCATTTCCTTCAGTTTCATTTCTTAGGCTACTCAGTGTAGTCCCACCTTTTGGTAATAGCAATTCTTGGTGGTGTTTTCCCCATCAGAGTTCTTGGATGCCAGTAACCTCGGTTTATGTATCATATTGCAATACAGCACATTGCTTTGGTTCTTGTGCAATATTCAGCACTTTCAGGAATTGTATCAACCCTAGAAGAGTCTGATCCTGCTCTTATTACAGGTAATGACAGAACTCTTCCATGAAACCCGTACATGCTAACTATCCATTTAATTTCAGTGCCCAGAAGGCAGTGAAAATAGCAAGTGGCAGGGGGCAGGTGGGAGAGGGGTGCTGTACTGACTCTGCAGCAGCCAGCTGGAGAGCAGCGCCAGCATTTAGGCTGCTCACAGCCCCAAAACACTGTGCTGGCAGCCAGGATCGACGGCATGGTGGGGTTTGTCCTCCCCTCCAATTTACAACATCAGATCAAGCTGATCTGCTGTCCAGTGCCTGCTACTTGGGGATATGTGTTTATTAAGGGTGGGAGCTAAACTCACTGTGATACATGGCATCCACTGCTCTAACTAGCGCCATGAACCTAAATGTCCTTTGGCCATTCATTCTTCCCTCCCCTGCTCAGCCTGGCAATCTCAAGTGAAGAATTCCCCTCAAGAAAAAAACAAGCTGTGCATTGCAGAGAAACCAATTATGATAGCAGAGCTGAGGTCTGGGCACTAAGGTTGCTAGAGTGAGTTTGCTACTAAATTTCAAAAATACTTTTTTTTTTTTACATTTTGGAAAAATTAGCTGGAGAGACTGGAAAATTTACAAGCACCTCTTACACTTCTAAGAAAGTGTAAACACCTGGGGATGTTCATTGATAAGTTTAACAGCTTCTGTAGGAAGTCACTAGCTGTTCAAAAATGTAATTAAGTGTTAACAAGCTTAACACGCCAAAAAAATAACAATGATTCAATAACTGGAGTATGGGATGCTTTCCTTCCTTGTTTCCCTGTAGATTTGAGGCAGCTTATGTACCTTTACTTGTCCAAATTTTAAAAAAAGTATAAAATGACCTTGTAGGAGCCCTTCAGCACCTTGACAGTTATGTTGTTCTAGTTCTTTCAACAATCAGATGGACTCATGAGCAAAATTATTTCCTGGCCAGGGGAGTGTGGAGCAAGCTATGGCTTCTCACATAACCTGCTTCCTTGGACTCCTGAAATTCATACTGCACCAGCAGTGCTTTTCCCTGATGACAATTCAAAGCCTAGAGAGCTTTGGGTTTTACCCTACTTAAAAATAAATACATGCTAATTATAGGACAAAAGTAAAAAATCTCCATTCTACTGTGCTGTGCAATTCTGCTGCTTGGCATGGGCAGAGGGTTCAATGCACCTTTGCTGTGAGCAATGGGGAGGGCTGAAAAGGAAAAATCAATGCCATTTCTTGTTCAATTAAGTTCATTGTGATTCAGAACCACCTCCTCACACTGCAGAGCCTGCAAGAGATCAGTGCTGCAATCACTACCTTTTAACAGCTTGCTTTCTCCGTCTGGACTGCACAAGTCACTCACTGGCAGGGCATCACAGCCTGAGAAAAAGAAAAAAACGGGGAAAAGAAAACAAAACGTCCTTACGGGCCCCTCTGAAATGCATTGTTGTGAATCACGGGTCTTCAGGTGGGCATTCCACAGACAGGGAGAGAGGGCAGTTTCCTCAATGAGTCATTTTATTTAGATGTCAGAACTACGGCTGTCTTTTTACCCTTCAGTAAAGAGTTCGCTCTCCTTGCTGCCTGGATGAGAAATATCTGCAATACCTACCGTGCTGCTTGGTCTCGCCCAGGCTAAGCAGTGTGATGGTCTGGCTCAAAGACTTTTGGAAGTCAATAGAAAGATTCTGAGGACTCGGTTGGGCTACAGCTCAGATCAGCCCAGGAATCAGGGGCTCTCAAGAGGTCATGAGAAAGGATTTGTAGGGGCCCTCCTACCCTCTCCTTAACTTGCACTATTCTGAGGCAACTGTTTAAAAAAAAAAAAAGTCTGTGCAGTAGAATGGGTAACCTGTGGAGTTTCTAACCCCAAACCCCAGTCTGCTGAGGATGCCAAGGTCTACCATGGTGCAGGGTGCCCCCTCAATGCCAGCACCAGCACCCCACAGGCCTGCTCAGCACCTCCCGAAAGAGGAGACCAGGATGCTTGTGAGCATGTCTCACTCTAGTGACAGGACAGACAAACTACAGCAGCCTGCCTCTTCCTAGACTGCCTTTAGTAGCTCCTGCCTGCTCCCCAGCTGGAGGGGCTTATCCAAGGACTTTGGAGTTCAGTCCTCAAATTACTGGGGTCTAGCAGAGCAAATAGTTCATTACAAAACCCAAAGATGAGAATGATCAGGGATGGCACAAGCAAAGAACAACATGAGAAAGAGAAGTAACACCTTAATGTTACTAGGCAAAGGTCTTTGGTGCTCACAAAGATGGTTTTACGTCCTGGATGCATTTAAGCAAATGGAAATGGATAAGTCATGAGTGAAACCCCTTAGTTCACAGCCATCCACATCCCTTTCCAGCTTCTTTATTGCACTGCTAGATCATGCTCAGGAGCAAGACAAGTCCTCAAGGAGGCTGCTGGTTGTCTGGTGCTCTCATGCACTTACAAACAGCAGCCATGGAACTGCTCTAGACTTTTACAGCGGCAATCACCTGCATGGCAGCTGACACATGACAGTGATATTTGAGCTAATTGTGCCAACTGGGGCATGCACAGAACAAATGTGGCCCAAATGCAGGTTCTGAAGAAGGATGTTTTTTAATGAATGTGTACTTCTCCGCTGAAGTCATGTCTTTGTGAAATCAGTTCACAGCTCACATCAGGAAGAAGCTTTCTACTCAGATTCACAGGGCTTATCTCTGACCTTTCCCAGTTTCCAGTGTCATAAATAGGTTCCTGAAGCTAATAGTAAAGAAGGAAGATGAAGAAGTTACCTGTTCTCAGCATCTTTGCAAATCAGGCTGCTGATGCATGTACAGACCCATAATGTGTTTCCTTGTCACAGAGCCCTTTTCACCTTTGTATACGTTCTTCTTCCCAGACTTCATCCTTCCTAGGAAAGTGAGATCTCGCTTGAAGTTCTTGCAATGCCCGTGTGAGTGGCTGAACATCTGTCCTAGAAATGTTCTCATCAGCCCACAATTAATTAACACATTGGTTTCCTGTTCCCTAAAGCCCCAAGTTCCCCTGAAATTTCGGGTTTCACAACTAAGGACTGATGAAGAGAAATGTTGAAGCAGTATCTTCCTATGATAGCTGGAAATTTGATAAGGTTGGTTCTTTAAATGTATATTTATGGGGGTTTTTTCTAGAACAAATCATATTGACTGTTACAAAGAAAACTCAGAGTGGTATTTCAGTTATTGAAGTCCTTCTGTAACTGAAGGTTAATAGCTGCTGTGGCAGTAGATACTCTATAAATCAATGGCAGAAACACGTGAATCAGAATATTACCCCACTGAGGTACATCCCAACTCACTGTGGTCAATAGAACTTGTGCTGCCAACGTCCATGGAAGCAGGAAATGTTCACATGTCAGCAAATTTTAACACTAGTTATTGATACGTATTGAGGATATAGGCTTTATGCACCCAGTTTTTGTTCTGACAATGGCACTGTTTACTCCGGAACTGAAGTTTGGTTCTGAACCAAGATCCAGAATTTGGTTTTTGGCATTGGCAACCAGAGAAGCAGAAATTATCTTAATGCCATGGAACTACATTCAAGGTTATTACCAGGCACTCAGGATGACAAGTATCTGGGCCGAGGTGCTTGTTAAGGATGTCAGAGAGTGAATAACAGCTCTGGCATGTTACCTACAGCTCATTGAAAACCTTCTAATTCCTTACCTGGTGTGGATTTCACCACAGGAAAGCAGTCACTGTAACAACCTCCAAAAGGATGGGGTGGACTCCCCAGCATCGGAGGTTTCCAAGACATGACTGGACAGGATGCTAGCTAATCTCATCTAGATTCCCTTTTCCATCTAAGCTTGGACCAGATGATCTCTGGGGGGTCTCTTCCAACCTGAGTTGTCCTATGGTTCCATGTTCTATGACAACAGTAATTCTGGATGCCAGGAAATCCACCCATGCAGGCCTTCACACAGCCATTTTCCAAGTCTATATACTTCCCTCTAGCCTATAATCAAAAGTTCATTACACTTGCAATCAAAGTGAAAAAACCCAAAGACTGGCTTTAGGCTTCTGCTTCTTGAAGGAAAATTTCAGTGGTAAAGATGCCAAGAGCTGATACTGCTTTTCTTCTGAGACTGCTTTGCTGAAACCACCCCACTCTTTTGAAACATCCACAGGCACCTTAAGCAAATCATGTGTTGCAAACATAATTGTAGTGGGTGTGAACTCCATCTGGCTAGGGAAGCGCAGGCTCGCATGCCTCCCCTCAGCTCGCCTGGGCTCGGCAGCAGAGCCAGTGCCACAATCCAACATAAAGGGGTCATGCTCATAAGCAGCATTTTGAGTGCATGCACAGGCACCCTCCTAAAAATATACCCCAGAGGAGTGCAGTTAAATGCAAACACTGCTCTTTCTGTAATAGATTGTGCTTTCCTTACTGGATTGGCTGGCACAAGCTGATCATGGTCAAGTGATGCCTTGGTTTTTGAAGACTGCTTTTTAAAAGAAAGAAAGTACTGAAGAATGAACGCAGGGACCGGGCTTTTCAAATGAACAGAGAGGAGCCTGGAATTCTGGTACTCCCCTTTGAAAATCACAGAAGCTGGGCCTGAAGTTTCTATTATTCTAAACACTTTCTAAGTTTATATCAGATAATTTTTTAATGTTTCAAATAGCTTAACCAGCATTTTTCATTTTTTTTGAAGATTTGTTATCAAGCAATAATGTCCCTTTTACATCCACTCAACCATATATTTTTTCTTTTCCCAATTTTGTGTTTGAAACTAGAGCAACAGTTTACATTTTAGAAATATATTTTCACAAGCATGAAATGACAATTATTTTCATGGTGAATGATAAGTGCCATTTTAGCACTAATTTCTAGAGAGATGTGGGGCAAATTCTGGTCCATAACTTTAATTTTTTTATGCTTAGCTAAAGTCAGAAACATCCAGCCAGTAATGAAGTCAGGTGTCTAATGAACAAGACCACCCAAAAAACCTTTTAGAATTCTGGCTGGTAGAGAAAGGTATTTCTTTAATCCTACCTGTCACATTTTCAGTGTGTTCTCATTATTTTTCTGCTTAAATATAATCTTGGGGGATCACACTTTGAACAGCTATTCATTTATCAGCTAGGTGGGACATTTGCATGTATTTTTCTGGCTGGCCACCTTGCTCTAGGGAAGCTAGCAGCTGAGGACTGGGAGCCACAGTGGGAGCAAGGACAGCCACCTCCACTAGTAAGGCAAGTCAGTCTACCCCTCCTTCTCAGGAGACCCTCGAGGCAGGAGGGTGCAGAGGCACAAGCCACTGGCTCCTGTGTTTCCTTCAGCTTCTCCAGGGCCAGGTCTCTGGCTGACGGTGGGGGAGAGAAAAAAGCACGCGGTCACCTCCTGGTAGAGGCGATGTTACTGCAGGATGAGCTAACAACGAATACATTGCTCAACACCCATGGGAGGGACTTTTTAAATATCACCGTGATCACTGGACCCTCCCCTTCAACCTGAGACGACGCTTAGAATAAATCAGTCTCTGACTGACAGAACCAAAGATTTAGTTTTTATCCCTATTACTAGCCTGAAAACATGAAATAAAAAGCCCATGGTGTGAGCTGTTTGAAGAGATATTTTGCATTTTAAAAAAGGGATGAAGGGAAAAAGAATTTGTGGGGATATAGACAGCTTTGCTGGGGAAAGCATCTCTCTGTTACCTTGAGCCGGCTGCCTTTTTTGAGTTTCAGCCATGACAGTCAGCAAGCCAAAAACTAAATGAGAAAACACATCCTCTAAACGTGGTGGGTCCCCTTGTGGTAGATGATTTCGACGGAGCTAAACTGGAATTAGATCATCTGCCCAGCACGGTGCTCCGTGCCTGGCAGCAACAGCGCGGGGCTGCCCACCCAAATATCCCCGCAGCCCCCTGGGCACAGGGAGCAGCCCACGCCGTGCCCGCCGCTATCTCTGGCAGAGCTAAATCTGGCCAGCAGCCGTGGGCTCTGTCCGTCTGCCTCCACCACGGCAGCAGCACACACCGCCACGGCATGACACGGCAGCCAACCCTAACAAGTGGAGCATGAGGCTGCTGCTGCTGCTGCTGCTGCTGCTGCTGCCAGGGTGGAGAGCCTTTTCTTAAAAACAAGGGCAAAACCGTGCTGATGAGCAAATTGTCCTAACAGGAACTGAGCAGGGCACCGTCAGACGTTCCTCTTCTTAATCACAGACTGATGTATCTTAGAGATGGGCTGATATTCAAGCACCTCCTAAAACATGACACCTTCTAATACCGGGCTAGGAAAAAAATAAAGAAAAAAAAGGACAGTCTGATAAACAACTGTCCCCACTTCATCCTGCTCCCCGGCTCCAATAGAGCTGAGAGTGCTGCTATTTGAGATGGGCAGAAACCGCTGGCTTTTGTTCAGAATCTATAGTGCAGTGAGCCCCTTCCTGGGGCAGGGAAGGTGGTAAGACTGGAGTCAGGCTTGAATTTCAGACAGATCTGGACTGCCCCAAAAGTCAAGAACATTTAGAGGAATTTGGCCAGACCCTTTTCTCCTCTGTAATTGATGCCTCTAGCTGTGAGATCTCTTTTTGTTGTTGCTTGGCCAGAAATCTCCTAGAAATGCCTGTTCTTATGAGATTTGTGGCCAGATTGCCAGAGGCTACAGTCATTTCGGCAGTGATGGACATATCAAAAGCCAGATATTAAACTCTTCCTGATTGTGCATTGGAAACTGCCCCAATGTTCATTCCAAAACAGATTTGCAGAGTGTAATATTCAACCCAAGCCTCTTGGAACCAGCCCAACCCTTAACCTGAAGCTATAGCTTCTCTGGCCCAGAGAAAAAAAAAGGAGCATGCAAAACCATAGCAGATATGTATATAAATCGTTAAGAAATAATAAACCAATAAACCAATTATCAGTAGGGCAGAGAAGTGAAATGAAAAATTCCTTTCGCTGCAGCCTCCGCAATGTGGTGCTCCTGCAAAGGTGTCTTGTCCTTCTCAGCAGCAAATACAGCCACAAATGGCCAAGCGGCCAAGAGCTGCTAAGTCCAGTGTTTATACCTATGTACCTCAACCCACACTCCTTTCATCCTTTTCCTTTTTTAAGCTGATAATGTACCAGCTGTGAAATATAAAAGGTCTTTTGGGCTATCTAACCCATCTCTCTGGGGGAAAGGATGGGGCTCCACATTTTGATTGCTGCTTCAATCTCTCTTATGTGTTATAAAATCCCTCATCACCACAGCAGCAAAGAGATGGGTAAAAGTGTTTTGCCTTAGCTTCACCTTAAACTCAAAACTTTTGCTACTTTGAAGGAGAACTTTGTGCACAGTACTTAGCCTTCACCTCCTTGACACTGCCAGTGTTTTCAGGAGGGTGTAAAAGACAACCCTACGCTGAGCTGCAGCTTTATGGTGAAGTCAATGGAAGGGCAAGCTGCCAGGGGACACAGCCCCATGGCCTGTGCCTTGCACTTCATTCACTACCATGTGCCCACGTGCTGAGCTGGCTCTGAGAGCTGGCTGAAAATGAGCCTTTTTTTTTTTTTTTTTTTTAATTCCTCAGATTAGTTTTCAGCCAGCTCTGTCCTCTAATTCTTCTCTCTGTCCATAGTGGAAATCTATAAATAGGAAGAAAAGGTGGAACAAAAAGAAATTATGGGAAGGCACAGACATGGCAAGCCAGCGTTTTTCATCTGCAGGGCCCAGCTGATGGCTGACGTAGTTACCCAAAATTACCCTTGCCTTTGAGCTGGAGAAACAGAGCTTAGGGGTTCATGATTGCTTTGAGGGGATGTCCATGCAGGCTGCCACTGCACGCATTAGGTAGACCAAAAGAGGCAGTGGCATTCACCAGCACTATTTTGTGAATGGAGCTCTCAGCAAGGAAGCTTTCCCTCTTGCCCTCCCGTTTCTTTACTCCTACTTGCACTGTCATTTAACCCCCTGCGATCCCTCTCCTTGCCAACTGGTCTTCAGGCATTTGCAGACCATGGCAGTCATGGGTACCCGGCCTGGCAGCTGCTGTCTCTCTGTCATTCAGGTCTGAACATTGGCACGAGTGGTTTGTGAAAGAGAGGGACCAGCAGCTGGTCCAGGACTCTGCAGCACAGCCAGCACAGTAGGACTTCAGACTGGGGGGAACTGGGAAGAATGGAAGCCAACAGTAATTTTCATTCCGATGAGCCCCGCTTTGGGTCCTAGGGATGCTACAGATGGGTGGTGAAGGTCAGGGCTGAGCTGGGGGGAAAACTGTGCGGTGAAAGAGCCACGGGAGAAGGCTCTAGGGGGTTTGTCTGATTGCTTTGCCCTGGGAGAAGCCCACGCTGGCACCTTGAGGTCCCTCTCATGCTGCTGGAGGGAATGGCCTTGAGGACGGTCCCGGCAGGGGTGCCTGGGTGACGGAGTACCCCAGAACAAGTCTTATCCCCGGCAGGGCTCATCAGAGCCTCGGACAGCCCCATGCCCTCCACCAAGCCCCATCACACCTGTAGCCTGTCCGCAGAGGATGGGGTGCGATGGCTGGGTGCCATGCTCCCAGGGGCAGGGCAGCCCTACCGCCATTCCCCGGGGCTGTCCCACGCGTGGCCCTTTTCTCCACGCCACCCTCTGCGGTGTCACCGCCGGGCTGCTGCCGCCGGGAACGAGCACCAGCGAAAAGGCCGGGAGAGACCTGCTCCCCTCCTTCCCCGCTCCCCCCCAAAACCTCAGCCCGAGGGTGACGTCATGGTGGGGGAGGGGCGGGCAGGGGGAGGGGACCCCCGCACGTCCCTGTCCCCCTGCACGCTGCGCAGCGCGGGGGCCGGGCCGGCCAGCCCCGACGGGGCGGCCCCGGGGGCGGGGGGGTTCTGCCGTGCTATCCCCACCCCCGGGGGGCGGCTCCTCCGTGTGCGCGTCTGTGTGTGTGTGTCTGTGTGTGTGCGTCTGTGCCCGTGTGTCTGTGTCTGTGTGTCCCCCTCCCGCCCCCGCAGCGCTCCCGCCCCGGGGGGACGGTCCCGGCTGCCGCCCCCATCGCCACCACACGAGGCAGGAGGAACGCGGGGAGCGGGGGGGGGGGGGGGGTCTCCGGGGGTTCTGGGGGGGGGGGGGGACGGGGGGAGGGGGTAAATCCCCCCCGTGGCCCCCATAAAAGGGGCCCCTCTCCCCGAGGGCATATTTTTAAAAAAAAAAAAAAAAAAAGAAATAAGAAGGGGGGAAAAAACCCGGTCGGTGTCATCCCCCCACGTCAGGGCCGGTGGTGGGCGTGAGGCTGTACTTCCTCCGCCCCCTCCTAATGGAGCGAACCATTCCCAGCCAGCCTTCCTCGCCCTCTCCCGCTGCCTCCCTCTTCCTCTCCTTCTCCTCTTGTCTCCCCCCCTTGTCTGCAAAGTCCTCCGCTGCTCGGAACTTGTTGGCAATGTCTATTTTTCAGCTTTCCCCCACGTTCTCCAAAGTAACTATTTAAAGATCTGCAGCCGCAAATGGTTTTACTAAATGTAGGATGGGACTTAAGTTGAACGGCAGTTATATTTCTCTGATCCTTGCTGTACAGCTAGGTAAGTGGACTGACAAATTCCGTGTCAAGTTGTGCGCACCCCAGCCCGGCTGATGCATGCGGGAGCGGAACGCCGGGATAACCTGCTCGGGGGCCGCGGTGCGGGGCGGCGGCGGCGGCGGGACCCCGCTCTCCGCTCCCCGCCTTCCCTTCGCGGCGCCAGCTTCGCGCTCCGGCACGCTTGTCAAGGCAGCGGAGTCCGCAGGAAAGGGAGACGGTTTCTGATTTCTCGTAAACCACTTTTGGTTTTCGTTTTCCTAGAGCGGTACATGTTCACTCATACTTGGCTTTTTGTTTCCCCTCCGCCTCTCCTTCCTTCTTTTCCCTCCTTTTTTCTGGGTCCCCACGAACGGTTGCGTTTGTATCTGGTTTTCGGATGTCCCCGTCATTCCCTTCCACTTACAATTTGGTGACTCCGGTGCTCAGAAATTCTCTTTCTCTCCTCGAGGGACAGAGAAATAAGAACCGGCACAAAATGTCTTGAGAGAGATCTAGCTGGAAAGTTTTTTTTGCTGAAAATCAGGGGGACAAGCGAAGGTCTCCCTTTGGGAACCAGAACGTTTTCCCATTTGCAGAGTATCTTAAAACCAAAGAAAACCCATCACTAAATTAAAAGAAATAATCAACTCGAATGCAGCGATTAAACAAATAAAAATTACTTTAAAAATCGCGGAGTCCCACCACCCAATCGTTAATTTTGTGCTTGGAGAAGACCTGTCAAAATCGAGCAGTTCCAAAATAATTCTATATATGCTGTTACTTAAAATAGAATAGGTTTCTTTCCATGCCGGTGTGTATTTTGTGTGCTTATTGCTGTTTTTGTTCAATATCTTGGGGCTTTCTCTGGTTGCTTTTGTTGGTTTGCTCTCGGGTTCATTTTCTACGTTTCTTTCCTGATTTTTTTTTTTTTTAAAGGACATTAAACGATTAAACGATCTCTAAGTTAATGACCACTTTGGTCCTGTATAGGCAAATTTTAAAGATCATCTACAGGATATGTAGATTCGCGAGCATGATCCAAAATTGGGTTTTAAGGAAAGGGGGATTAAAGCTCGTCTTTTACTATCTAGACTGTCAGGTGTGAAGAGCCCTTTGAAAATATTTTCCTGCAAAGGAATTCTGATGTGATTTAAAAAATGCTCGGCAATGCTATTTAGAGATCCTTTTGCTTGGTCACACTCCTCTTCAGAAAACCTCTGCAGCATTTTAAGGGGGCCAAAGGGAAGAGAAAGTGAGAATAAAGGATAATTAGAAAGGGAGGCAAAATGCCTGGAACATTTCCTCATGGGAGGGGGGGGGGGGGGGGGGGGGAGAAGAAATAGTGCAACGAAATGTTGACCTCTGGGAAATGTGGTTAAATGATGCAAACTCCTACATTCTTATTGCCATTCAATTTTAAATAAGACTGAACTCTTCAGAGGGCCAGGTTTTGTACTGTCAGAGAAAGAAGCGGGAAGGCTTTATTTGGATGTTATCCTTAATTTCAATCCTTGCAATTTTTGTTTGTTGTGTTCGATCATTCGTTTGGAGGAGGAGGAGGAAGATTTTCTTTCTTTTGTGTTATTTGGTTCAGCCGAGGACGGATTTTATAGAAATTTCAAAAGGCAGCTAGAGTCGCTGGGAAATGCCGTTCCCGGGCTGGCGTGAGCATGAGCAGTCATTTGGAAAGTTACCCCCAAATACTGCTGCACACCGCGGGGATGGTGGCGGTGCGGTGGCTTTGCGGTGCCCTGGAAGAGGACGGCTTTGAAGCTCGTGGAGGGCTTTTCTCCTCTCTGCTCCTCCTTCGGTATTTCGGGTAACCTTCCCCCCACCTCCTCCACACCTCCTCACCCCCGGATTCAGCTTCTGGTTGTCGGTGTGGGGTTTGCAAAGGGCAGCTGGCTTTGCCCCGTCCCCGGTAAAGGCTCGTGTGAAATGGATGCTAGGCTCGTTCCCAAAATGTCCATGCACCGGGACATTAGAAAAAAAAAAAAAAAAAAAAAAAAAAAGGGGGGGGAGGCGCCTTATCGCCTTATTTATTTATTTATTTAGGCATAGGAGATTGGAACTGTCCGAAATCCCTGACATTTTGGGAGGTGACCGAGGTGGGGGTGGGGTGAGCTAAGTCTCCGCGGAAGGGACAGGAGGGACGGACCAGTCGCAGGACTGGGAGAACGGGGAATGGGTTTCGGGAGGGGGCCCGGTCCGTCACGGAGGGCTCCTGCGGTCCTGCTGCATTGCACATTGCTGCACACTGTTACCTCTGAATGGGGGGTGTGGGGTGTGGAAGGTCGTGCCAGCGGCAAGGCGCAAACGACCTAGTTCATGAGAAATCCCGTTGTCTTTGAACCAGACAGGAACAGTGTCTATCCGCTTTTACTTTTTTCCTTTTTTTTTTTTTTTTTTTTTTTTTTTTTTTTTTTTTTTTTTTTTTGGCGGGGCTTAGGGCAGCTTTGGACCGGGGATACCCTGTGCGGAGGCAGAGGCGCGGGCAGGCAGGGTCAGGCTGCCCCTCGGGGGCGAGGGATGCTCGGCTCACCACTGGTCCCAGACGCGCTCCCCCTGCCCCACACCTCGGCCTCAGCCTGGGGCAGGGTTCCTCTTCGAACCCTGGAATTTTAGCGCAGCCCGACACTTTTTTGCAGAAATTCGGGACAGCTCCCCCTCCGCTGTAGCTGCTGGAGCGAGATGGCGCGGGTTTTATAGGACATGGTTTTACCCTCGGGATGGTCTTCGGTTCTTCTCTATTTGTTTGCCTGGCTTTTTTTTTTTTTTTTTTTTTTTTTTTTTTTTTCCTATCGTAGCCAATGTCTAGAGCCTGCTGGGAGTTTGATGTGACGGCTGGTACTGGTGTGTGCGTGTGCGTGTGCGTGCGTGTGTGTGTGTGTCTGTGTGTGTGTGTCTGTGTGTGTGTGTGTGTATGTGTGTGTAGAGGGGAGTGGCCACCAAGTCATGTTAGCGATGAATCAAACGGCAAGAGGAGGATTTGGGTTGAAACAGTCTCTTTTGGAGTCAGCCATTTAGCTTGTAACCGGTACCTGGCAAGGAAACACACACGCACATCCCGTCACAGCCATTCCCTGGGGACACGGCGTGGGAGGGGACCCCCACCCGACACCCGGCAGTGTGGGCGGCAAGGGGCTCCTCCTCAAGGGAAGGGGGAAGCCCCTTCCCGCCCCCGCTGGCCGCAGCGACATCCCCCAGGCCTAGGGACACCGCGGCGTCCGCAGCTCCCGTGACGGGCAGCAGAGCGGCTGGGAGCCAGCCCCTCGCCGTGCCCGGGTACCCCCGCCCGCCGGGTGGCTGCGGGGGTGTGCGGGATGTGTGCGGCGGCACAGGCTCTGCCGCGGTCCCGCGTCCCATCCCGTCCCGTGCCCTCCCGGGGCGTGCAGGAAGAGCCCGTAACTCCTTTTCTTCCCCTGTTTGCAGGCGGTTGCTCTTGTGTTGGCTCCTGTTGTACTGAACCGAGCGTCCCTGGCTAGAGCGGGTTTGGGGGAGCGGCGCTCACCCCGGCCCGGTCCCGCCCCGCTGTCCCGAGCACAGGCACGGCCCGGCCGGCGCCCTCGCAGCTGTCTGCGTGACTTCGCTCTCCCTTCTTTGCGTGTCTCTATCGCAGCTTTTTCTGGTGATTTTTTGGGAGGTTTCTTATTCTTAATTTAATTTCTTTTCCCGCTGTTCCTTGCACGGTGTTTGCCCAGCGACCTGGGCGATAGGGAGCGTGTGCGTGTGCGTGCGCCTGCGTTTGTACGGAGAAACGCTCCTGCTGCTTCGAGGCGGAATTTTCTAACAAAGGATCAAGTCCGGGGAGAAGCAGGCGTCTTCTTCACCCTCCCTCCTCCTCCTTTCTTCTCAAAGGAAAAAAAGGGAGAAAAAAGGGGGGAAAAAATATCATTAAATCAACGTCGCTAATCCACAGACACCGAACCCTCCGGTGCTAAAACAGGAAAGGGCGAAAAGCCCCTGGCTCACCTCCTCGAGTGGCCGATGGCGAGCCTGGCTCGGTCCCACCACCCCTCTCCTGCCCCAGGTCGCGCCTTTACCAAGGGCTGGGGGCGGGCGGGGGGAGGAGAAGGGAAGAGGCGAGTCGGGGGCGGGGGGCCGGGGGCGGGGGCCGGCGGTGCTGACCTGTGCCCCTGCCCCCGCAGCGTACCTGGTGCAGGCGGTGAAAGCGGCGGGGCGGTGCGATGCGGTCTTTAGGGGCTTCTCGGATTGTTTGCTGCGGCTGGGCGATAACATGGCCAACTACCCGCAGGACCTGGACGACAAGAGAAATCTCCAAACGATCTGCGCGTAGGTCTTTCCTCTCTCCTTCGGGGCCGCGGGGGGAGAATGGGGGTCACCCGGGGCTGGGCAAGGGGGGGCGAGGCTGGATGGTGGCGGGAAGGAGGGAAGGAACGCAAGTACCGCGGGGGGTCACGCTTTGGGGTTGGATTCTGCGCTTCAGGGTCCCTCCAAGCTCACAGCCACGGGGACAGGCCGGGCTTGGGGAACAGCGAAGTCTGGAGGGAATTTTTACCTTTTTTTTTTTTTTTTTCCCCTCCCTCCGTGAATCTGAGGTGGCTTTTTTTATTGGTTTGTTTTGGGGGTTTTTTTGGTTGTTTTTTTTTTTTTTTTTCCCTTTTCCTTCCCTACTCCACAAATAGCCTATTCGTATTCTTTCCCTTCCCCCGATCTGCACTGGGGTGCTGCCATTAGCTGCACGGGGATCGTTATCCCTTTCCTTTTTGCTGCCTGTGGGACACACGCTCACCGGCAGGCTCCGGGCTCTCCCCGAGCGCCGCAGGCAAAGGCCGGTGGCAGGCTGCCCACCCTGGCCGGGCACAGCCGGCTCTGGGGAGGTGGCTCCTCGGAAAACAAAACGTAATTAAAAAAGGAAGAGAGCCCAGTCATGATTTTAATCGCCCAGCGGCAGAGAGGCGGCCGTCCCAGCGCCAACTCTCTTCTGCCACCCCCATGGCCCTGGGAAAGCCCCTTTGCCCCCAGTTCCGCCCCGCTCCTAGCACAGAGGGGACAAGAAGGAAAGGGCAACGATAAAGGGGAATAATAACAATAGTAATAGTAATAATAATAGTAGCAATAACAGCAACAAAAATATAAAAGGGAGAAAAAGAGCTCGCCTTGCAAAATCGTGTCCCGCACAGGAAGAGCATTTTCGATAAGTTTGGGAGGAAAAGAAAAAAAAACAAACCACAAAACAACAACAGCAAAACCCAAAACATAAAACAAAACCAAACCACACACACATAAGCACACAGAGAGAGAGAAAAGAAAAAGAGCGGTTGCTGCACAGGGTGTTTTCCCTGTTTTTCGGTGCAAAATCCCCCCTTTTTAAAAAAACCCAAACAACAACAACAACAAAATTATATTTAGAAACGAGATAATATCTTTAGACATAAATAAGTTTGGAATAGTTTGGGGTTTTTATTTTGCTCTGCAAAATCAGGAAACAAAAGATATGAAATGGGAATGTGAGAAGGAAAGGAAAGGAAAGGAAAGGAAAGGAAAGGAAAGGAAAGGAAAGGAAAGGAAAGGAAAGGAAAGGAAAGGAAAGGAAAGGAAAGGAAAGGAAAGGAAAGGAAAGGAAAGGAAAGGAAATAGGGGAAAGGAAAAAGGAAAAGAAGAAGGACAGGAAGAAGAAAAAGAAAAGGAAAAAGAAGAAGTGTGAAGAGACTCTTTAATATTTCTCTCTTCCTATCTAGAGATTTCTCAGTGAAACATTCAAAAAGGCTGGCACCTCGCTGTAAATGCTGGGCTGCGGTTTACTTTGTGTCCCGCATCAGAAATAAATACACAGGGGCAGCAGCGTCCTGATATGATATCTTTTGCCCTCGAGTACCAAACCAGATGTGATCCTGATCTCTAAAAAGTAACTCTGTTCCAAGAAAGACCCTTTCCCCGACCACCTCCCACCATCTGATTGCCTTCGCCCTGTGCCGGGATGTGTATTGAAAGAAGATGGTGAAAGATTTAATTTTCCTTTGGGAGATGCAATTACAGCAGAAATACTGCAGGAGAGGCACACTCTCAGACTCTGGCTTCTCAGTATCTCATTATTTATTACAAATGTAGCAAACATTGGGAGTCTACAACCAGCTTAGAGTGCTCATAAATTAGAGGCAGTAGGACTACTTTGGAAAAAAAAAAAAAAAAAAAAAGGAAAAGAAAGAAAATGAAGATTCAGTTTCGCAGACGTCTGCCTTGAGGTGTGGGGGAAATAGAAGGCAGAGGGCAGATTCGGGGTGATTTTCGATAACCCAGACACGGAGAGGAAAGATCTTCCAGTACCCTCCCTACGTGGTGCATGGGACGATGGGAGCCTGCCCCGGCCACAAACGCCGGTTTTGTCCCCGTGAAGAAAGGAATTGGAAACAAAAAAAAAAAAAAAAACAAAAAAACAAAAAAACAAAAAAAAAACCGGAAAAATTTGTGCGAGTAGCTGGAAATCATCCTCGGAAAGCGAGTCTCTTCGCTGCCTGTAGACCTCTGGCCACGGATCAGGGATCCCTCCCGCTGCCCTGCTGCGGGTCGGTGCCAGGCGCCCAGAAGCGGAAGAAGATGCTCCTTCTTCCTTCTCCTACCCTTCCTGCTTCTCCCACTCCTCCTCCCTGACCTTTTCCTGCAGTAGGGGCCTTTTCCCGCCCCGCGGAATCCCTCGCGAGGGTTTCTATACGCCGCACCCGACAGGGTGTCTTTCCCACCCCCGTCTGCCCGCTCCCACCGGTGACGAGAAACGCCCGGGACGAACCCGTGGGCTCCTGGGCTGGCTTCTGACAGCCGAGGGGGTCATGTCCCCTCCCGTCGTCAGGCGAAGACCCCTCCGCCAGAGACCCGGCAGAGCAATTTTTGCAGCGCCCTGAGCGGGCTGGTGCCGAAGGCGGGGTTGGGGATGGGGGGGACCCCCGAAACCTCAGCCAGCAGCTCCTCCCCGCCGGCCCAGCCTCCCTTTTAGGCATGCCCGGCTCTGCTCCGCCGGCGGGAGGAGGGGGCGGTGGGCCCGAGGGGCGGGCCCCCTCCCCGGGAAGGTGGGTGCGTGCCTGTTTTGACGCCGGCTGCTCTCCCCTCCTGCAGGTACTGGGATGATTTCCACGCCTGCACCCTCACAGCGCTCACCGATTGCCAGGAAGGAGCGACAGACCTCTGGGAGAAATTGAGACGGGAATCCAAAAACCTCGATTTCCAAGGCAGCTTATTTGAACTGTGCGGAGGCGGCAGCGGCGCGGCACCATCCCTCCTCCCGCCGGCCTTGCCCCTGCTCCTGGCGGCTTTGTGGGCTGCCCTAGTGACCTGGCTGCCTTTCTAGGGGGGCGAGCACACTCACACCCACACCCTCTCCATGTGCTGGATCTATAGAGGAAGTGTCCATCCGTTGCTTTGGGGACGTTGTGCTTTTCTGTGGTTGATGATGATGATGATGGTGGTGGTGGTGGCTGATGATGGTGAAACACCCATGTAGGACTGTGGAAGCGTTCTCCTTTTTTTTTTTTTTTTTTTTTTTTTTTTTTTCTTTTTTTTTTCCTTTTTTTTTTTTGTGTTTTATTTGCCAAATCTTACCAAACAGGCAGCGGCGCGCAGCCCAAATCGGACCTCAGCTTTACTATTGCTTCGAATCAAAAATAGAAAAAAAATATAAAGAAACAAACTCGAGCCCTCGTTGTGCAAACGCAATCTCAGGAATGGCTCTGGGCCACCTACTGCTAAGGCTGTAACCGGCCGGGTACCTCCCGGCGAGCCACGGGCTCCGCTAAAAATGTGGCAGTGTGCGAGGCGAGAACAAAAACCGCAGACAGGAAAAGGCACTGGCGAGAAATCCAAGGTAGATGTCCACGTGTGAAGCATATGGTGAATAATTCACAATCTCTCATCTTTCCTCCACAGTCGCTTGTTGTTTTTTTTTTTTTTTGGTCATTCCACTGGAAAAAAAAAATCGAAAATAAATAAAAAAGAACATTTTTCCTCAAGGGGAAAAGAGAGCGAGAGAGGGAGAGAAAGAGAGGGAAACGAACAGCTAAGGAAGGAAGGAGCAAGCGAAAGAAAGACGTATCTAAATGTCCGGAGGAATGAAGGAATGCTGCTAACATCTCTGAGAGTTTACCTTTACTTGCTGTTCGAAGGCATCTTTCCGAATTCACTGCCTTTAATTTTTTCCTCCTCTTTGTTTTAGATGTTACACATAACAGTAAAATACCTGAATATCCAACCGTAGAGATCACAAAAAGGGGGCTTAAATGTAAACCTAAAGGAAAAAAAAATAACAACAGCAAAATGATTTTGAAAAAAAAAAAGAGCCTTGATTTTAAAAGAGAAGAAAAATGTAATTTAAACATAAGTTTATTACAAAGTCAATTCAGCAAAAAATAACAAAAAAAGATTTGCTACAAAGTATAGACAGAAGTATAAAATAAAAATTATTGTTTGAAATGAGGGTGTCGTCCTTTTTATAAAATATGCCTAGAGTATCTTCGAAAGGGCAGGGTTTTTAAGGCAAGAAAATCTAAATCTTGAACCTATCCCTTGACGAACACGGCAATTCCAGTTCAAACAAGGACAGGGCGCCTGAATCGCTTAGTCGAAGACTTTCTCTCTCTCTCTTTTTTTTTCTTTCTCCTTTTTTTTTTTTTTTTTTTCTCCCCTTTCCTTTCTTTTCCTCCTTAAAAATATGCTGTGAATCCTCCCACCCTCCTCCTCCTCCCGAAGCCGCGAAGCGCAGCCCCCCCCGTTTCCCGTCCGCCCGGGACTGGCGCAGGGAGCCCCGCGCAGCGGCGGGGGCGGGCGGCGCGGATCTCCCGCGGGCGCGGAGCGGTGCCGGGCCCCGGAGGAGGGAAGGCAGCAACCACCATTAAGGAGGAGGCTGCGGAGCCGGAGCCGGGGCGCAGAGGAGCCCTTTCATAATTAATAAGGGCAGCTCAGCCGAAGGAGCAAGGGGAAGGGGGGACGGGGTATTGATTTCGCAGCAGAAGCTGCTCTAACCTCGGCTATTTATAGACGCCTGATGCCTTTATAGAGAAATACACATCAAAGAGTAAACACGTCCTTTTTACTTATAAAAGGAGAGCCCAGCTGGCGACCGGGGGTGGTTGGGTGGGTGAGTGGGTGATGGGGAGGTAGGGACCACGAATTGGTGCGAGGTGATTTATTCCGCTGGGGAGCCGTTGCCTGTGCGATAGCTCTCCTTTGCCAATGTGTAGGGTGGCAGAGTCTCTCCTTCGCCCCCTCTCCCTGCTCCCTCCTTTCCCAAGGTCCGCAATGTAATGTGTAAGCAATAGCAAATGTAACAGTTCATAAATCAAACAGTGGGTCGCAAGCCAATCTGCATTTCCCAAACGGATTGAATCCCAGCAACGAATGTGCTCAGGAACTGGAGCCAGGCGCCTTTACCACTGGAAGCAATGTTGATTTTTTAATGATAAAATACATTATGAGTGTGTTGGGGGGACTTCGCAGAGCTCAGCCTCGCTTCTGCAGACACAGGTCTGCTTGAATTTCGTTTTACTTTGGCCTCCCTCTAGACTCAATCCTCACCACCACCAAAGAAAAAATGAAAACCCTGGAGAGCAGAGCTTTGTTTAAATGGTTTGGGTTATTTTCCCTCCCCACAGAGGATCTAGACTTAAATTGATTTTTCTGTGCACATCTCTGTATTCATGAGGTCAGGCGCTGCTGTTACGGTTTCCTGTAGCACGAGATGCCAGATGTCGAGGAGAGAGGGGAGAGGGAGCCCTTGCTGGGGTGCCAAGGGCTCCGCAGCCTTCTGGCTGCTCTGGCTGGGCCCCAGGGACCCCCGCCGGCCGCCGGTAACACGCCCCGCTCCGCCCCGGGGTGCCCGGGCGCCGGTCCCGCCCGCTGCCGGCATCCCCCGGCTCGGCGTCGGGAGTGTTCCCGCCACCGCCCCCGCCTTCCCGGCTGCTGGACGGTGCCCGTCCGTCGGAGGACGATAGAAGGCAGCCCTGCCAGCTTTCCCCTCACCCCACAGAAGAACGCTGAACCGCCCCAATAAGGGGGCGATTACCAGCTCATTAGCGGACTCGAGTTATCTTCGTGTGAAGTTCAATTACTAATGAATAATCTCTCCGTAATTAGCACATCCCCCAATTAACCCTCCGTTGAGGAGAATAATAAACCGTAGCAAACCAGTGAAAACCAAAACAGCCGAGCGCGTGGGGAGGGTGTCCGGGCCCTTTCCTCCCCCCTGTCTCCCCCTGGACTCTCCTGTTTGGGGTTAATAATTGCCGGCTCATCCCCGGGGCACAGGCTGGCCACCGGGCCTGCCGAGCTAGCCGGGATGCACTAACCTGCATTGCACCCCGGGATTTCCCGCACAGGCAGCAGGGACGGCAGCGAACCCCGGTCCACACCGGCTCAGCTCCCCCCTGGACAAACTGGCGAGCGAGGCTCTTCCCACAGGCAGCTCCGTGCTTTTTTCGGGGAGCACGAGCAACCAACAAACTCCCACTTTCCTTCCGCCTCTTCTTTTTATAAGAGCCCCCCAATGCTCAAGGAGTTGGCTATTCCTTTTTCTGCTCCTTCCAAGGGCCATTTCTGAAGCCTGAGTGCAATGGTCGATTTTATGTATCTAATTTTCCCGGCCGCAGGGATGGATGGTTGCTCTGTCTTGCCATGTTGTGTGGCCAAGGAAACATGAGCCCTCCGCCAAGTCCCAGAAAGGGACTGAGTGTACTGGGCTTGCCTCCTGCCGCCTTGCACCTGTAGGGTTTGTAAAGGCTGCGGGAAAGGCTGGGCTGTCTCTTGCCAGGCTGGTCCCACTGCCCCAGGCAGCGGCTACTGCAGCAAGAGCTGGAAGAGGTTCAAGCCTCTAACATCCCTTCTTAACTCCCGGGCAAACGTGAGCTGGTGAGCTGGAGAGGGCAAAAACGCAACAGAAAAGCGTTTAAACCTTGACAGTGACCACAGAAAAATTATCCCCTGCTTAAAAGAAAATGCGCACACACTCACGCATAAAGGGAAAAAACAAACAAACAAACGAACGAAACACAAATGCAGACCAACAGGGAAAAAACCCGCAGCTGAAACGAAAGACAAACCAGTGCATTTCTAGCTGACTGGATAATCAGGAAGGGTTGCAGCCATTGCGGTTCTGCCTGCCCTAATTCCTATGCCTAGCTCCGAATGAGCATCCGCAGCCCCGCAGTCCCCGGAGGGCTGCAGAGCGCTGGCTCCTCTTCGCCGGCAGCGCTGGATGCACCCGTGCTTGGCCTGCGGCTGCTCTCCTGCTGCCTCCCTCCCCTTTTAGCAGCCTGGCTGAGCCCTGCAGGGAGGGCTGCACCTTGTCCTGGCTAGGGCTGCCCTCCGACACGGCGAGATCTTGCCAGCACTGGGCTGAGGTGGTGGCGGTCGATTATTTTTGCTTTAAGAGGAAAAAAAAAAAAGGCCTTTTCCCATCTGTTCCAGGGCTGTAACAGGGAGATGGAGTGGGCCTGTGCTGGGAGCAAAAGCTTGAGCCAGGAGACACAAAACTGAGGAAAAATCTAAGTGGTAGTGAGAGAAAACTGGTTGGTGCTTATGGAGGGAGCAGGGAGGAATGGTATGGAAATAAGGTGCAGTATCCATTTCTGACAGGACATTTTGGTGAGTATATCCACATATCAGAGGAAGCAGCCAGTTACTGTTGGTTCTTGGCTCTTTTGTGCAGTCTAGGGATGAATGGATCAGTGGCTCTTCCAGCCCTCTTCCTCTCCAGCGTTCTTTAAAAATCTGTGCAGTTGCTGTCCTGCTCAGTGAAACCCAGTAAGTTCTGTGAAGGGCTGACAACTTAAGGAGAGAGAGAAGAGTTCAGCCTTTCTATTCATCAAGCTGATTCATTAATGATTAGTGCCATTAGGTGGACTACAGTAGTGCCTGAGGGCCCCAATTAAAGGAAAAGTGAGCTTGTTAAATCCAGAAAGCCAGATTCTCCTTCTGATACTCCTGTCTGATGCAGAGGTGGTGGCTCCAGGGTGGGCAGCAGGAATAGCCCTGGCTTTCTGTGTGAACAGCCTCTGTGCCCTCCCCCTCCCTCCTCCACCTCCTCCCTCTCCTCTGCCTTAGTTGCAGATCTTGCTTACAGGGTGCTGGAAAGCAAGGCTGTTGCAGGAGTTGGCTGGCAGGACTTGCAGGAGGAGGTGTCAAATCAGCTCATTCTTCTGAGCCACTTCATTCTTCATCACGAGTGGGTTTGGGTGGGCTTTTTTTGGTTTAGGTTTTGGGTTTTTTTGGTCAGGGTTGAGAGCAGGCAAAGTGGTGGGGATTGCAGAGGAGTCTGTTATGAAATCAGATGTGATTTTAGGTGTCTGAAAGAGTTTCTTTAGGCTAAAGGCAGCAGAAGATGAATTGCACTGTTGGCAAATGTGCCTCCAGCTGGCTGGTGCCTCTCTTGAGGGACAGGTTCAACCCAGGGCCCATTTCAATGGTGGTACAGGAAGGGGCTTTCATTTGCTTTGGGCTAAGGACCTTCTGCTGCCCAGTTCCACCAGTGAGAAGCAAAACTGGAGATGATGTGGGAGAGTGACAACAGCATTATTACTGGTGAGTTACTGGCTGCTCCTTTCCCCTCAAATCCCTATGGTGGGTCTGTGTTTGAAGATTTTGTTCAAAGCCCCATACTTCTGAACTATGGGTTTGCTAACAAATGGGCAGACTGTGCTGGCACAGACTTTGCCTTTCAGGAGGTGCTGAAGAAATAGCTTTAAATGGATCAAATTCTCAGAAATCCAGCCTGTGGCTTGTGCCTTAGCTTTTTAGGCTGTATTGTTTGTTTTATTTTGTTTCTTTGTTTGCTTATCTCCAAAGCTGATATGAAGAAAAGATGGAAACAGCCTCCTGAAGGTCAAGGTGAGACTGACCAACACCTGAGTGCTGGTATTCACCAGCAGCAATAAACCCCTGCTCACAGGTGCTGGAAGTCTCTTCAGAGAAACAACATTACTGCAGGGGACAAACAACTAGTCCTGACCTTCTTTACACAGCCATTCTCTGGGAAACAGTATCCCCTGAAGTCAATGTGCATTCTGCCTAGGTAAGGATTTTGAATGCTCAGTTTTACCTCAGACAGGAATGTTATCCCAATATGAACTCCATATTCATGCCACCGAAATACAAAGAGCTTTATGTGTGCATTGTGCTTAGCACCTCCAGATTTCTTGCCCATGATACCAATTTATTAAGGACTAGATCTTCCAAGCATCAAAGACCAAATCTGCAGGGCACCTTTTTTTTTTTGCCAGAAAGCAGCCTCAAGAGTGGATGGGCAGTGCATCCTTGAATACCACTTTAATACCACCAATTTCTTTAACACTTTGGAAACCACTGGATATTCAAACTGATGGTCCCCAAGGCAGCAAATGAAATCTTCAAAACCTCAGTCAACCAAAGAAAAAAGCCAAGTAACCAACCAAAACAACATTAGCAACCATAAGAAAGAAACAATCACTGATAGTGATAGAATTTGTTTTAATCAGTTTTATCCTGCCTTAAAACACCTGTTTTGCTGCAGACACTGTCAGTAAGTTTCCTTAATGACACAGCTTTGTACATGGTTTAATTCTGCCAAATGCACCTCTTCAAGAGTCAAACCATGTGACTCGCATAGCCTCTCTTTTTCAGGACTTCTAATAGCAGTACTTCTGACAATAGTAGTACCTTAAGTAAAAGAAGTTTTGCAGTAAATGGTCAGTTTGGTATTTATGCTTCTTTTAATGCATCTTATTTTGACTGGGTAGTGTAAGAGGTCTTATCCATTCCTGTGCTCCCCTGGGGCATTTTCAATTTTCCAGTCCTCTGGCACAAGCTGCCTTTTGCAAAGGAATGATTCCTGCAAAGGCACTGCCTCATTTTGTTTCCCATATTCCAAGAAATCCTTTAATTATGTTGTCAGATGAAAAAAAATTTAGAACATATTTTGTTAGCATGGAACATTGGTCACATTAGTTTCGCAATGCCTCATTGAAGGATCCAATATGTCAGAAAATTGTCCTAAGCTTTGCTTTTTATTGAGGCTTAATAGGTGCCCTTGTCCCTTTTACTAGATCCATGACACAGGACTTGGGGTTTTTTTGTTGCCATGACATTTCACTTGATTTCCTTCACCCTTCCTCCTAGTATACTTTACATGGGAGTAGCACTTTCAGAACTTAGAGATTTGTGAAAAATGCTATATGAGGAGATAGGCTTTATTAATTAGAAAAATTTTATCTTTTAGCTTTCAGCAGAAGAAAAACGCCTGGATTGAAATGACAACAAATAATAGGTAAAGTATGCTTCTCTGTTGTTTCACAGATCTGTTATGTAACAGAAAACATCCAACCCTGGGTGCAGGAGAGCTGTGGTTCATTTCCTTCTCTGAAGAAGCCTCTTCTTACAGAAGGTTGTAGCAGCCCAGCCTCATGCAGATGCCACGCTGCAGGCATTTCAGGCTGTGAATTTCAGCCTGTGCCCTCAGCTAGCCTGTCGAGGGCAGGTTGTAATACCTGTCCTAGCAAAATCCCAGTCTATTTTTCAGCCACTTTGCTTACTGCTCACAAGCCCTCTGTTTTGCTGTGCATCAAAAGTTAATTTAATTACCTTCCTTCCATTTTCTTTAGGTGTTGGTGATCTGCACTCTCTCCACCTAAATCAGATACCTGGCACATCAATACTTACAAGGCTTAAGAGAAGGAGGAAACATCAATATTTCACTGAACACAAAAAGTTGCACAACTCCCCAATCTTCATTTTAATGTCAGCTATGGTTAGTTTGTTGTTTTTTTTTTTTTTTTTTTTTTTCTGCAAGATGAGTGATTTCCACTTCTTTTTGAATCCCACCTGTGCAAACAGCTTGTTTTTCTTCCTAGCAAGTGTTAACAAGGAGCTGTGAGGGTTTTGTTCAGGCTCAGTAGTCAGGCAGTCCTGGGGTGGCTGACTTCTAGGAAAAAACACAGCAGGGACAAACGAGAGCCAGCCTACGCACCAGGCACAGCTCTTGCTGGTCCTCAGCTTATGTTCCCACTCACACTCGTGGTAAATGGATCACTGTTAGCAACTGCAGCGCAGACCAACGCCAGGAGGACAGATCCGGACAAGCTGGATGCTTCATCATGGAGCTGCCCTTAGAAACGATGGCCCACTGTAAGGCAGCCTCACCCTCCTCAGCAGAGCTCACGGCAATTTAGGACTTGCTCTGCTCACTTCAGTCCGTGCAATTTCATCCTTTGTGTGAACCAGATCATGCAAATGGGGCACCGGAGTCACAGGGAAGTCGAGTTGAGTACTGGCATAAGAAGGAGCAGCAATTAGCTCTAAATTCACTCTACCGGCCTGTCATTTCTGAGCTCTCCCCTGCTGCTCTGCAACTGGAAGCCTTGTGCTCCAGAAGAAGGGGAGAAGAACATTTTGCTCATGCTCATATTAATCAAGTCATCTTGTGAGCTGCTGAATCTGTGAAATTGTATCTCCCATGGAGTTCAGTGGTAATGACTGTCTTCGATGTGGACTCTCTGGTGTCTAATAATACAGTTATATTTCTGCAGTGGATGCACTCCCGGCATTTTTTTCTCCTCTGCCTGCCTACTTCCACAGCACTTGTAGGCAGCTCAAACCTTTGAGACTTCTATCCCCTGTCAAGTTTGATCAAACTCAGTTCACAGGCTCAAAAATTATTTAGGAGGGACCGACTGGCACTTGCACAGACAGTGTGATCTCATAAGATTCCTTTCCTTGGGAAACTAGGCTACCAACCTAGCAACAGGGTGAAAAAAAAAGACATCCTGCTAGCAGAGAGGACCTAAACACCAGGAAGAAAGAAGGGAGGTGGGAGAAGAAAGTGAAGCTGTTTTGAAGGGAAAAAAATTGCTGCCTTGTGGCTGCAGAGCACTCACACACTTAAAGGGCCAGTCTTGGAGAGAAATGTTGGAGAAAATATTCTCCAGAAGATGGAAAGTTCTCTCATAAAAATTGGTAAGGGAGAGAAATGACCTGGATTCATCTCACCACCTGGCATGCTAAATGGATATCTGTATGGTAAGGATCGTCTCCGGTGACACCTGTTTCTCCCTGTGGACTAGAGGAAGACACAGACACAATTAGCATGCAACCTGTATGCCTGCAGTATCTAAAGCGAGGTGTGTCCTATCCCAAAGGGAATGATCTTCTTCCCGCTCTCTCCTTCAGACCAAAGTTTTCCATGGTGCTGCTGCAGGGTTTGTTACTTCATGTACTACATTTGTATTTTAGAAAAGCTGCTGTGTGTCTTAATAGCTGCAGATGTATGCATGGTTTTACTGGGCATTTATTATCACTTATCCTCTTTGCACTGAAACCTTTCCTGTCCTTGTATCTTACGGAATAAAATTCTTTAAGTGAGATTTAATGGTTCAATGATTCTACTTCTTTACAAATTAGGGAGCTGTCATCCCACTTTTATTTGCTATCACACAATGTTTGAGGCTGTCAAAAATATTATAGTGCATACTCACATAAATTGATATTTAATTTCAGTAATTATAATGTCACTAATTGTGTTTTTGCACCTGATGCAATTACTCACATTCATCTATTGAGCTCTTCTTTGTTCTTTCTAGATTTAGGCATCCCCTTACTCTTTAATCTTCCCTGTCTATGCTAGATCACACAAACAACAGAACTTGGAAATAAGAGCTCAGACCTTCCCATAATTTTCTGTGTGCTAGATGAACGGGATAGTTTAGAACTCTGTGTGTACCTGGATTGCAGGATATGCTCAAAATCCCACTGACTATTTTTATGTAATTTTTATAAAGCTTAGAGAGGGTCTTGTTATCCAAATATTGCACAGTCCAATTGTTTGTACTGGCCTACTCCTGGATGTTTCATAATTTTTAGGGGGTTTTTTTGCTTGTAGCCTTTCATTTACACCAGGGCTACTCTGGCAACCCCTTTCACCTGGCCCTTTCACCAGTGTTCTTTTCCTTACAGCCTTCCAGGGGTGAATTTTTTATGCCATATTCCCTGGGAAAAGGCTTTCTATACCTTAGCCATCCTCCTGTGCTCTTCTCCTCTACCATTTCATCACATTGCTGTCAAGTTATATAATTCATTTATTTCAGCACTCAAATTCTCACTCTTTCCACTTGGTGCCTTCTAAAGACATGAGTACATACTACATATAAACAGTATATAGCAGTAATTTTAATATCTGATTAAGAATGCACCCAAAGTGCATCAGCCAATTAGACTGCAACATTCGTACTTAATCAAGCGTAATCCAGCCAGTGCCAGTGTTGCCATCAGGCAAAGATCACTGGAAGGCCACTTGAGCAGCTTTACTAAAGGATATAATCTTCCTGGGGGGTGGTTGTTGATATGACAGTGATCTCCTGCTGCACTGGAGCAAACACTAGGAGAGGACGGCCACCTGAGCTCTCCCAGCTGCATCCCATCTACTGTTTTCATTTTAACCTTGAACTTGGTGTATGCCACCAGCTACCAAATCAGAAATAAAGCATGTGCTTTATGTCTGTCAACCTGCCTCAACCTTCTCTGTGTTAAAGTACAAAGTGAAAATAATCTGGGCTTCAGACTTCCTGCTCTGTCCCAGCAGAGTTTGAGGGTAGTGTTCCTCCTTCTCAAAGATGTCTAAGGCTCATTGGCCTCTGGGTTACAGTCCACACAGAATTTTCTTTTGGTTCTATTTAATTTAAAAAGACAACAAAACCCTTAGTGGGCAGTACATCTTTATTATTATTGCCACATGTCAATATTATTGCAGTCCATTATTTCACTTTAGGAGTGGTTTTTATTATTCTAGCTTGAAAACTGTTCCCAACTGTCTTAAATTAAACCAACATAAATTTAATTTAACCTGAAGCTGTCTGGTTACCTCCTAGACAGCTGCTGTGCTTCTCTCTGCTGCTACAAATGTGTGGTGCTGCAAGATTTCACATCCTATGACACAGCCAAGGCTGCATTCAGCCTTGAGTGTCCCTGTGGTAATGAACACTGACTTGACTCAGTTTTTCTAGTTTAACTCATCTTCAAAAACAAGCCCTTTTGACTGAGTGACCAAATTCACCACTTGGTACAAATGTATGTACTCTACAGATCATGTCAGAACAGTGGGGCCTAGGCTGGGTGCCCAGTGGGCAATGAGGTTCAATGACAGCAGACATGTGTTGTGCAAACTGCTGCTTGTACAGGTTTTTGAATAAACTTTCATGTTTCAGCTTCTTTGGAGCAAAGACCAAGAGGTCTGCAGAGATTCTCCCTAGGAAAAAAAAAATGCCTAGAACAACATTAAAAGGTAATTTGTGCTAAAGGGTCTGGAGAACTCAACCTTAACAATAACGTGAGTCACTTACAGAAGGACCTACAGATCTTAAACCAAACATATCTGAACAAAACCTTGTTGGTAACAAGTATTTCCTGATGATATTCATCATCAGAAATTACATGGTTCACACATGAACATTATGATCTCTTATGGGTCTCTCCAAGCCTTTTTCACAGCTTTCTAAAATTCCAACATGATAAATGAACATCATCTGGAAACACTTGTTCTTTTGAAAAAATTGCTCTTTGCAGAACATGTTCTTTTGGTTAAATAAACAATATTATCTGGTCATCAGTCACTACCACTACTGAATTAAAGCAGATGTTTGCTGACCAGCTTTTCTGAAGACCTACTGGAGCAAAGACTTGCTAACAAAGACATGAGGTTCTTTGGCATTGGAAAGTTAGTGTTTGTTGCTTTGGGATCAGAGTGAGAGAAGTTCCAAGACATAAAGCTGTGTTGGACATCTGCACATGGGCTGCTAAGTTAAGTCCTCTTAGTCAGATCCACCGTGTCCTCAACTGGCTGCTCTTCTCTTCCAGGGCTTTTCTGCAGCACACCTTTCCTCAGCAGTTTTATGAACTCTATTCCTGTCACCAACCATAAATGAGACCTTCAGATGTCAGACCCTGTAATAGGGACAGTGTCTCTTGGCACCACGCCCTGAAGAGCTGATGGACACCCTGCAAAAGGAGCAGATTATAAGGCAGTGGAGCTTTAGTACTTTTACACCATGACGAGGAAACTTTTTTATCTCAAGTTACTTACATAAGCTGCCTCAGAGGACAAAGGTGTAGGAGGAAACACAGTCAAGAGGTAAAGGTTTACCCGGATATTTATATTCAGTGTACAGGAAAGATGCTTGGTGACATGCAGATGTTTGCCCCACTTTTTTGTGCAAACAGCACCTGTCTTTACCATGTGAACTTAGCACCTTGTTTGGAGGAGCTGGGGCTGCATGAACACTGCATTTGGCACCAAGGGAAGAAACCCCTAGGGGGCTGTGGAGCCCTGAGACAGAGCTTTAAATATGTACATAAAGGTCAGACAGCAGTTTTGGCAACTCATTTTAGCTTTTTTTTTTCTCTGATATATTCCTAAAATGGGCTTAGACTCTGGATGCACCTGTTAAAGAGGACAGCAGAAACAAAATCTTTTATGATCATAGAAGTAGCGTTTCAAGTGTCATATTTTTTGAGAAATATAGCTCTGGAAAACAAATTCAGAGCAAAAGAATACATTGATTGCATCTTGGAGTATTGCACTTGGTAACATGGAACCTGCCTGAGGAATAGACAGAGTATATTTCATGTACTATTTGCTAAGTCAGTGAAACTCCAAATACAAATGAAACCTTCAGAAAGTTTCCTTGGATTTGTGGCACCTTGGGTGTGAATCCTGAGTGCTTCTGGACTTGATTTTTTGACGTTTCAGATTCTCTCAGTTCTCAGGGTTATTACAACTGGAACTGTGGCTGCTTCAAGTTTCAGCCCAGTATAAATTAAAGATCTCAATATGAGAGTGAAATATTTTGTTCTTAAGGTGGTATACAGATATGGGTTAGTTGTAGCTTTGAGTTCCATGTGTTATCTGCCTCAGGGCTGGATTGATAGAAAGGTCATTTTTGAAAGAAAACAAAAACTAATGGTTGTGGAGAAAAGTGTGAATGTAGGCCATTTTAGTGTATTTTGTGCTGTATTCCATCACCTATACCTGTCCTCCCTCAAAGGCAGGCTTAGTTGTATGCACTGGTATTGTCTGAAGCTAGTTCTTGTTCACAGGCTTAACCAGATTACCTCAGGAAATGTTTATGCACTTGTATCTCCAGGCCAGTTCTGAGACAGCTCCTCAGTAGGTGGAGAGGCCCGTCCTGAATCTCCCCTGAGATCAGCTGATGGAGCATTGTTAGATAATGCAATTCCCCAAGTACATTTGACATGTAGAGCTGCAAATTATTCCTCAAGAAGTCTATATTCTCCCTGCACTTGTCTCCACGTGCCAAAACTGTTTTGCCAACCTGCCTCTGAAGCCCCATTTCTGTGTCCTCTTTTGCATGTTCAGACCCCCAGAACAAGCTGAGCCCAGGTGAGAGAAGCAGTGAGGCATCCTGTGGGCTGCAGAATGGGAATGACTCTCACACACCTTTGGCCAGCCATCCCCTGGCAGCAGCCCCTGTGCTGGATTCCACCCCACAGCACGTGGGAATAGAGTCACTGGTGCCATGGAGCAGGAGCTGGCCCAGGAGCAAACCCAGACTCATGTCCCGCTGGCACAAGTCTGGGTGGGACAAGCCTTCATGTTCATGAAACCCAGCCTGGCACTGCCTTCTGGAAGCACCTGCTTTCCTCCGAGCACTGACCAGGAAGTCTCTCTAATCATCTCTGCACAGTGGCCTAAAAGGAACAAAGTGGCCAGAAAGGATCTGAAAGCATGAATAGTACCCACAGATACTTTAATCCCATCAAGAGTAGGGTGTTTTTCCACTTCTGCTTATAAATTAGAGACCAGAGATCTAATTACCTCACAGTTTTCCCTAAGATGATGGCAATTATTTATTTTAAAGTGCTTTGGGTTAGGCTAAGAGAATAAAAATATATAGAGGAAAGTCAAAATCTGAGTTTTGTGGCTTTTTTATTTCTGTAGAAGTACATTGCTGAAGGATGCCTGAGAAATGGCTGGAGCCCTTGGCTGCATAAAGGGGGCAAAAACAGGTGAACAGCATTGTCTGTCGAGTATGAGGTTATGCAGTGATAGATGTTTCCATATGACTTGTTGAGTACTTCTACTGAGAAGGGACAAATACAGAATAAGGGCAGCATCGCTCAATAAAATTTGCAAAACTGAAAGATAAGAAGAGAGCATTTGCAACCCACTAAATGTTTCTTCATAGCTTTGTTTCCTGACAACTTGGCTGAGCAGCAATACCATGCCCTGTCACAGGCTCCTGTGGAAAAGTCTCATTTAACTCTGTGCTTTTATGTGCATCAGAAACATTTTGTCAAATGCCTTTTTGTTTGCTTGGCTGCTCAACATGTGTACACACCAGCCAGTATTCTTGACCATAAGCAGATAATCCAACTAGTATTAATGGTTTAATGCTGCTTCCCTATGGCAAACCATGGTACAGATTTTAACATGCACAGCATGAATTGAAATCATCCATAGAATCTTCAGCAGCACTTCCTGAAACACTCTCCTACTGTTGGCAGGGGCAGCCAGAGCTCTCTGGGAGAGGCTTGAGCAAGTGTGGCTGATTCAGCTACGTCATATCTCAGGGCTGAGTTGTTTCCAATCACTTCTTCCTGATTAACACCCTGTGAGGAAGCTGTTACTGAGAAATCAGTGCATTGTTCCTGCTTAACTCAACCCTTGAGCTGCTCTTGAGAAACAGCAATGGCACTTTGTATTTGCACCTTACCTTAATCAGTGATAACTTGCAAGTGTGGACAAGTCCTGGGATACATGATTCATTATCTTAGAGGAGTGAGAGCAATGTAATGAATATGCTGAGTGACCCAAGGGAGAATTTTCTATCTAGTCATTTCATGAAGGGGATATCTGAAATGAATTTTACTTTGGAGATTTTGGGAAAGAGAAATGGTGTTGTTTTCTTCACTTGATCAGTAAAAACAAAGGAAAGAAACCAAAGAAAACCAAACCAGCATTTCGATGGGATACCCTGTTTGCATTGCTCTTCCAGAATAAATTGGGGAAAATACTATTTCATTCTCACATAGATTGCCTCCCACAGATATTTCTTACTGCAGAGAGCTATATGTTTTGGTGGCATCCATATCTGTGACAGGAGCACTCATGGATAGCAGCCATCCCTCAGATGTAGGGGGAGGAAGCTTGCCAAGTTACCTGGGCGCTCATCAGTCAGACTGAAGATGGGCAGTTAGATATTCACTCATGTATGAAAAGTAAATTGTCTTGGATCAAATCTTTCGTATACCCATTAGCTGATAAGAGGAAAATGGCATTTCTGGGAAGAGAAAAGAAGCAGCTCCTTATTGAGTGTGTATGCATGTGATTTGCTCCCTGGGAAGATCTACAAGAGCCAGGCTTCCATGGCCATTTCCCCCTAAATAAGCCACACAGTTTATCCTTGTACCTTTATAGACATTGGGCAGCATCACCTGGTGTTTGTTTCTCATTTTTTCCCCAAGGAGATAGGTCAGAGAAACCTGTGGCATTCCTGCGAGGGGTGCAGTGTTACAGAGGTGAGGTCCTTTGTGCAGACAGAAAAAATCCATGAGTTGTGTGGGCTGGGGAGGTTCTCCTGCTCTTTAGTGCCCCAGAGCTGGGTGAACAGCACAAAATCACTGGCATTTTTCAGGGGTTATTCCCTCTGTGCTTTTTTTTGTTTGCAAAAGGAGACAGGGAGTAGTTAAGATGAATTACTTGCTTCTCTCACTTTTTTTGAGCCATGAGTGTCCCATTTTATGGCTGGACTGTTTTCTGAGAGTTGATTCACATCTGGACTATTTTCTGACCCATGTAGGGACCCTCCATGGAAAAATCCATGCTCCTATACAGCTGATGTCTATATGTACTTCTGCTGTAATGGCTGGGGGCTTCTCCCCACTACCCCAAAAAAGGCCTTATGCTGCAGCAGATTTCTCTTCTGGATGTCTCTGTACTGCTGGTGTAGCCTGAACACTTGAATGGAGAGTTCTACTCCTTGTGCTCAGAGCGAGACTCGGTGTCCTAACTCGTTCATTGATCCACTGAAAATCAGCCTGTCCATCTGCAAGGTGAGTCTGGAAGGCCCTGTAAGGAAAGGACCTTGATCTGTCTGCAAATCCCAAACACTGGTGTACAAAAGGCCTGTGCCCCTGAGAGCTCAGGAACAAACCATAGACTCAGTAAGATGGGTCAAGCAACAACAAATGAGTTGATCATTGACCTTGTCTCCTTTTCCTGTTTGTGAATTACCTAAGAATGCACTTGCTGGTTTCTAAGGGTGGGTCAACCTGTTTTAAGTAAAATTTGCGGTTCTTTGCTTTGCTTTATTTAATGCCTAGAAGGAATAAACAGAGCTGTGGGAATAATAAAGCAGCATGACCACGAACACCATGCAAAACTCTAGAGAGGAGGCACGGCAGAAGACACAGCAAAGGTCAAACTCCACTGCACTCTTTTAATCTAAAATGGGATTTTCTGTGTGTGTGTGACCTTTGTTTTTGTAATGATTCTCTTTAAAAATACCTGAGTGCAAAGGAGCCGAAAAGCTCTGCCACTGTTAACTCTTGTATTCCAGAAAGTCAGTGGAAGTGACCACTGCAAGACAGGGCATGGTGAGCATGGTGGGGAATGGGACAGTGGGGATAGGCAGGGGTGACAAGACCAGCATCACACATTGACGGATCCTGGTGTCCATTCCCACTGCCTCCTGTGTGCTGAGGTGAGTGCAAAGGACCTCTGATCAGACTTTGCAGAGTGATATCACTGCATTTTTGTTGATTTACATCATAGCGCTGTGTGACAAACAGTTTTCCAGCTCAACAAGGAGGTGGATATGCATAGCAGGGCTTAGAAACAGGTTTGGTACTGTCACATGGGACATCTCAACAGGCAGAGCTTTAACCACAGGGGTTTTGCTTACAGCTGAGCCCACAGCTTCATTCCCTAAATACTCTTTGATGCTATCTTCTTCCTTTTCCAAACGCTACTGCCTCCCACACAGGCATACACACCACAGAAATGTTGGCATGACTTCTAGGTCATCTGCATCCACCTGCTCTGGGCTGCTCTCTTAGAGTCAAGAGTTCAGAGAGGGCACCACAAACTGGAAATATTTCCTAGTAGAACAACAACGAAATTTATGATGTGAGAAACAATTCACTAATCTTTTTCATAAAATATCCTGGATCCACATATGACATTTACAATGTAGTAGCAGTTAGCTCTCTGCAACATGTGGAAACTTACTTTGCCTGTCCTTAGTTAATTGGTGAAAAGTAAATTAGTACTTGTTATTTAATAGTAGGATGATGCAATATGGATTACTCCACACTTTGTGTCCTAGATAGTAACGCATAAATTTTTTAATAGGATCCACTTTCCTTATATTCAAAATCAGTCATGAGAGTGATAAATGAGGCTAATAATAAACAAACCTTGCAAAGGCCTTTGGGATCTCACAGAAACAAGGTTCAGATGGCTGCACAGTGATGAAGATTTCCCACAGCTCACGTGGAGGAATGACTGCCAAGTGTGAGCAATCACGCAGTGGCAG
The DNA here is from genome assembly GCA_018697195.1 of Certhia americana. NCBI lineage: Eukaryota > Metazoa > Chordata > Aves > Passeriformes > Certhiidae > Certhia > Certhia americana. Next base: position 67,787,097 of record CM031858.1, read on the forward strand.
CTCCCAGAGGGCATTTCTTCACAATGGCAGAACAGCCTCAGCCATGGTAAAAGATTCTTACATCCAGGTTAGGAAGTCCTGTGGCCTCTCATTGTTTCATATTAGTGTGTTTTCTCATGAGAAAAATTACTCTGCACATGCCTGATTTTCATATTTGTTGTCCCCATGGATCTGCAATGGTCCCGAGTTGAAGGCAGGCTGCTGGGGTTATTAACCAGATCAGCTGCGGCTGCTACAACTATCAAATGAAATAAAGGAGGCAGAATAGCAGCCTCCTCATTTTTAAGGTAATTAGTGATAGAGAAGATTTACAGCCCCTGCATTTATTGACTGTTTAATTTATTGGACAAATAGTCCTGTAACAGAAACAAATGTAAACTGAGTAGAAGTATTCCAGTGAAAGACCAGACTGGAAATGTCTTTCAAACAGGAGCTGGAAAATGTTGCATGGAGATGCAAGACTTTATCTTATAAACATCTTGTTTACCACTTACTTTTGTAGTAACTGATGGCATCCCACTTGTCACATAACCCTGAGCTTGACTGGGCAGCCATGGATTACAGGGGACTCTGAATCAGGCTTCAAGTGCATGCAAAAAGCCAAAGTTTCTCCTCTGAAGTGACTAGGCAGCTCAGATGACAAATTTGTGGATTTCTAATCATTACAGATGCAGAGAAAATAAGGATCTAGAATGATTATGGGTCATCAATAATTGTTATCTAGATGCCTTACAAAACATAGGTACAAAAAAGGCCTCATTCCCCAATCTACAGTGCTGCAATGCAACACCATTCCAGATCTAGGGAAAGGCCAAGGGAATGACAGGTCCCTGGTTCCAGCCGTTCAGGCTGCGGCCTGGCATGGTGAGGCAGATGGAAGCCAAGGGCAGATGGGTCCTCCCATGGTATTTCCCATGTCCCTTCCCACCAGGCCCTAGGGCTAAGAGGGAGGGAGCCTCACAGGGAGTTCCCTCAGCAGCTGGTGTGTACTTATGAGGGAGAAATTACATTTTGGAGCCAAGGATTTGGCAAGCTGGGATTTAAAAACACGAAGGGGCTATTACAGAAAGTTCATAAGCACATGTCATATACAATGTGGAAAAGATGTCACAAGATTATCGATGAGGGTAGGTCATTAGCCAAGGGTGACATGTATTTTGGTGGATGATTGCCAACTGAAATGACCATCTCTGTCAAATCAAATTAAACTGGCCATCAGTACACTTGTCAGTTTAAAAATAAAAAGAAATCAGGGAAGAAAGGCTTTATTTTCTGAACTGTCAGTTCACTTCTACAGCTCTGAAAACCTGGGCTCACCACCAAATGGATGGTGAGCATATACTTAACTTGAGCATTCAGGCCGTGTCTACGAGGTTAGGAGAGTTCTGGTAGGATAAAAATTAAGAATAAAGCTCAAATGCTTTTACTGTCAGTGTGCTTGACTGTTGGCAGGATCAAAATCTTCCCGACTATTTTCAATAACTAATCCATGTCTACAGTTGAACCCAGTTAAAAATCAGTTTTTCAAGGCAGAGAAACTTTTTCCTCGAAATTTTTTCATGAAAAAAGGTATTACTCTCAATGCAATGTACTCTGCCTCATTTGCAAAACCAACCAAACGAAAAAGCTAAGCATGATTTCAGCAAAAGAAAAAAAAAATCTCTTTGTGTGAGGTTTCTGATTTTCTTTAACAAAGACAGATAACGAAGTTTTATGACTGTCTTTAATGAATGAAAAACAATCTCCAACCTGCTCCTTTTTTGACTTAAATTATTTCAGCCATATCTACGTGAAAATGCCTTTTCCTGTGAGGAATGAGTCTGGGGGGATGAGGTGTGCCAGCATAGTCCTTTTGCCTGTGCCATTTTAGTCCCTTGTGCTTCAATCTGCTGTTTAATGATTTGGCTAAGAAGAGGTGCTAAGGAAAGGGAAGGACTGCCTAGTTTGTTTTCCCACCTGAAAGACAGTATTTCCTTTTTCTCTCTTGGCCTGAGTAGCTGTGTTTGGTGTTCTCTCTCCTGTCTCACGAAGTGAGGACTCCCCATGCTATTTCAGTCTGCTGAAATCACCACCTTTTCCTACAGTGCTGTAATTAAAGCAGCTTAACAAGTTTGCATACGTCAGCCAAATTTCCTTCAGTGGCATTCAGACTAATGTAATTTATCCCACAGTTGCTGTGGATTAATGCACAGGATCAGTTCCTGTTGCTCACTTTATGCCTGGTAATGGGCATTAAGTTGCTGCCATCGGATGCTGGATGCCGTGTCTGAGCCCTCAAGCCCTGCAAAAGCAGCTCCAGCTGCTGCACTGAAGCCAGTGTGTTGCCTTGTAATTGTCCAATGTTAGCTGGCCCAGAGTGGCCAGAGTGGACCCCTCTGTGGAAAAAGGAAAAAACTTTAGGCACGACACAGACTGCCTCTCCTACAGACCACATCCCATGTACCGGAGTTTAAATCCTGAAACTTGTGGTTATCTTCTTTTCAGTCTTCCTCTTTCCTTTTTTCAGGATTAAATTTTCTCAGTCCCATTATTCTTTTTCATCCTGGAAACATCTTCTCATTAAAAGCTCCAACCAGAGGAGAATATGTATGTGACACCACTGAGAAATGTAGATTGTCTGTAGTTGGCTACCAGCTAAACCACTATTTGTGTGCTGCTGGTTTTCCACAGGCTTCCCAGGGGTTTACTGAAGTCTCAACTCAGAGTTTAGACCAAAATAAACAAATACTTAAAAAGTGATTAACACTTATAAACAGAAACTCTGCCAGCCTGGGTCACACTGAAACCCTGATGTTTTCCTGTCTATCTTGGCTGGAGAGATTTATTGACCCCTTTGATTATCTTAGCTTTTAAGGTCTATCATTTTGGTGGCCTGTGGGGGGGAATTTATATCCTGATAACACAGATCCCATTAGTGGAAATTTTGCTGGGGAAGAACTCATTGTAGCAAATCAAATCCTGAATAGCAACCAGCTTCCCACATCTGTAGATATTTGCTTTAGGGCTAGAACATTTCACACTCAGTGCAAATCCACATGTAGTTAGAAAACAATAGGAATATTCCCACAAATATCCAGTGTCAGTGCTCAATTTGTGCCAGCTCTGAGGATGAAAACTTCGCCACAGCGCAATAGCAGCATGCCTCTTAACCTAGGAGGGTTTAGGGAGTGTGAGCATGACAAGATTAATTCTCTGAAAATACACAGAAATGCACTTCTGGAGGAGTACAGTGAAGCATATTTTCACTTAATGTCCATGACTATTTGCTGAAACTGGATTTTGAATAGACTGTCACAAGGAGCCAGACAAGACATCCAACTCCTGGTGCTGATTCCACACAGTGAGACGACACAAAAGTAGCATTCAATAGTGTTGGTGCAGGCAGTTTGAACTAGAAATATTCTTTAATGCTTGCAAGGCAATTAACAAAAAAATACTCCTGGGCTAGATGGGGGAGTTTCATTTGCAATAAGCTATTCATATGATAAATGATTCATTAAAAATTAGTCTACATCATCCAATCACAAAGCATTTCTTGTTAGGGAATCAAAAATAAAGAAGAGAAAGGGAATAATTTTCATTATAATTATGGCAAGAAGACTATGAATGATGATGCACTGAAAAACTTTACATGTTTCTGTACAGTAAAAATTAGTCTCACCTTTTTCCCCTGCTCTTTCATAATTTAAAACTCACTTGCTTTTAAAAGTTCAAGCCTGTCATGTAGTTAATCCTCACTGAGAGCTAGTGTAGATGACATGTTTGAAAATAATTGGGTTTAGGAATAAGGAAGTTATCAGTGCTGAAATTTGCTGACTTCTTTTAGAAAGACATTCTCTAGAAAACGTTCCCTACAAGACAGGAAATTCCTTTACTGATTCTACTCTTGCAAGTGGATTTAGTAGAACACAGCTCAAAGCATTTCAGTTGCAATTTGACTTGAATACAAACTTTGTTTTTATTGTCAGCTTTTATTAAATACCACTATACAAGCTTCCTATTATCTTAATGGTACAGCAGCACTGATAAAAATCTATTTCAATTGACCATTCTTGCAGCCACCTCAGCATTATTACAGTCAAATACCTCTCTAAATTAAAAGAATGATAAGATTGAATATCCAAGCACTCAAAAGTTTGAAAAGTTGAGGAAAACTTAGAAACTGTATCTATATGTTAACAAATATTCTTCATTTATGCAATGGCATGCGGTATTTTCAAAAAAAGTGTTGTCCAAATACACCATTATTCAATATTTCTTTGACAGAAAATAAAATGTTCAGCACACATTACAAAATACCAAATGGATTCTTATTTAATTTTCTCCTGGATGTTTCTAACACATTCTGACTTTAATACTTGAGCAGACATAAGGCTGCTCCTTATATCCACTGCACTGGGAAGGAAAAATGGTAGAGGCAGTAAAGTCTTGCTAGTGAATTAAGTGATCTCAAACACACTATCTACAACTTGAGTATTCACATAATTGTGTTCAAACTGTAGTTCCCATCTTGGAAATGCAGTCCCGGAAGGGATGATGTAATTCAGGGTTGCCTGCACTGGCAGGCAGCGGCTTTGTAGGGTCCCTTTCATCAATTGCTCAAGCTTCACCTCATAGCCAGTTGGGTTATTTTGACTTCACAGCATCCTGTGGAAGCCCATCACTCTGATAGCAGAAGGGGTTTCTCATTTCCAGCCTAGACTGACTCCCAGATATTTTAAAACCATTTGCTATCATGCTGAACTGAGTTTTTAATGCAACCTTTTTTCCTCTCTGGTATATTTTCAGATGACAATTCTATGTTTTTGTCAGCTTTTCTTGTTGCTAGGCTAAACAAGAGAAATACAACCTTCTCTCAGAAGACAGCCAGTAATCTCCCCCTGTATCCCTGCCCTGCTCCTCCTCCAGTTGAAGTGCATTGTTCTTAAAATGAGGAAACCAGGTCTGAACCTAAGCCCATCATATGGTCATCTTCCAAAGAAAGTATTGTGTTCAAGCTAGGCTATAAAGAAATTAAAACAGAAATTTGGCATGGAAAGGGTCAGGCAGGACCAATTTCAGAAGTAACACCAGTAATTCCAGACCAAGGACAGAGCCTGAGACTCTGCTTGTGGTGAGGCTGAGCCATTGTCTGTAGGTTTACAGAGACATCCAGTAGGTCAAGGAGCCAACTCAGGCTCTAGCGGAGGGGAAAGGGGGGAAATCTCCACTTTATGGTCTTGGTTATTCTGAGTAAAGTCTATGGGTCTGGGGTGAGGGAGCTGCTGAACTTTTGGGCCTTTTTCTGCTACCTGCATAGGTTTCCTGACAGAGGAGATGCGCAGGATGACATAGATGGCACAGGACATGAAAAGTTAATCTGGAGAGAAAAAAGTATTCTTACACATTACAGCCCTTTGGTCAGCCTTGTGTCTTTTTAGCACCATCCATATCATGAGTCAGTTCTCAAAGTAAGTGAATGCTTTATTCCTTCTAATTATGTTTCTTTCCCTTTCTACACTGCTTTTGTAATGTTGTCAAAAAAGGCAGTGAAGCTTTGGGGATGTTGGAAAAGCAGGTTAACACAAGCACATAGGCATTTTCTGCCACTATCTCTGTGAGGCCCCAGAAGCTTTTTCAGCTCAGAAAATTATCACAAAATTGGCTGTTGCCAAAGCTTCTCTATCTATCATTTACAGTATTTCAAATGAGAAATACATACAAACAAAACATAATATCCTCTAGGATACAGGTACACAAAGATCAAAGACTGGTGACTTATAAGCATCCAGGAAGGCAAACCTTTCTGGAGATGCCGTTATGCAGAACACACATAAAACTCAGTTGAAATGTCTGACACATATAAAAGTTTGCAGGAAAGAGTCCCAGGCATAGATAGAATTTCTACAGCCAAATCCCTTCTCTGAACACCTATTCATAAAAGTAGGTCCCCAGCTGCAGGAATCATTGCCCCAGGAAGTGAAAGATGCATTGCAGAGATTTTCATCTGGATAGGCTGTTGCTCACTCCCTCGGTTTCATTCAGTGGTGTTAAAAATGCCCTACTGCATCTTGGAGATAGTGGATGAAAGAGAATCTCTGCCTATCCTTTACACATTGGTTGTTTAAAACATACAGAGGTTCTTCTGAGTGTATGTGCATGGGTGTATACGTATATATAGATATGTATGTATATATACAGGCCTTTGTATGCTTGTGTGGATGTATACACACAAACATGCATAGTGTGTGTTATAGACATGGGCCAAGTTTGTGATAACGATTATATGTAACAATTAAAGAGAGTCATGAGACACGATGCACATGCAGATGCAGCTGCAGATGCCCCATACCTGGAAGTGTTCATGGTCAGGTTGGATGGCACTTTGAGCAAGGGGATGGAGCTGGACAATCTTTAAGGTCCTTTCCAACCCAAACCATTCTATGCCTCTATGATATGATTCTGTGAACTACAGGACTCTATATGAGACTGGGTAATGCCAAGTAAATGTCAGTAATGACAGTGCTGGCAGGTTGATTAAAACAAAGGTTTCTCTGTCACTGAGTTGGACTTTCAAGTATCAACCTGATTGCATGTCTAGCTGTCTATCTAGATATACAAAAATTAAATGGGTCAACAAGCTTCTTGTAAACCCTAATAAGCTTTGACATGGCAAGCATGCACCAGAAAAATGCCTATCAGGATAGTTACTGATGGAAACCAGGTGTTTTGTAGCCAGCTGGTGCAAACATACTGCAATGGATCAGAAAGTATGCTCATATGTATGTATCAAATGTAAATATTCCTCAGGGCATGACTCATAATGTTTGTGTTCTTCTTTCTGGACAGCTAGACCTCACTGGTATTATTTTGTCTAGCAATATAGCATTGTTCAAGAGTTTTGATGCTTGCTACATTGACATCTCTAATGGTGAGCTGAGTCTCTAGCCAGACAGGTCAGGAGGTGAGGTAAAGGCTTGGAGGAAAGGCTAGACACAACCCTGCTCCCTGCAGATGGATGTTGGTAGGCCACTGCCCCAGCCCACACCGTAGTTATTCTGCTGCTCCTTACCCCACAGATGCAGGTTATGGAGATGGGGGAAGGGACAGAAGGATTGATAAAAACCTCACAAAACTCCTGTTCTTGTGAGTGTTTTATCCCTGTTATTCACTGAGTTCCCACAGAGTACAGCAAAAGGGAAAATGGTGATCTTCTCCTGCAAACAATGCAAGATATGCATAGTGCCTCAAAGTCCATCAGGACAGACTTTTCCTCAGACAATAGATCTCCTACCATGGCACCTCAGGGCAGGCCCTCTAATCATTTCCACTTCCTCAAGATATTTTACCTTTCTACCAGAGCAGCCACAATATTTGTAGTTGGTGAAAGACAGTGTAAACGTTTGCTGACACCTGCAGATGGCTACATGAATTATGGCACAGAACAAACTAACTAGAGAGATATGCAGAGCAGATTCTATTTTCCCAGTTGTTAGATGCATATCAGGCTCCACATTCCTGTAAAAGAAAATATTAGAACTATCTATTGTCTCTGGAAAATTGCTGAACGACAGTGTGGGGAATAGGGTGTTTCTCCCTGACAGGGCTGTCTACTAAAAAGAAACTAGCTCCAGTCAGTCTACCTGCGCTAAACAAGAGCAGACAAAGTTGAATATGTATGTGTTGCCATCCCCATGGTGGAGCTCCTGGGCCCTGGTGCAAGGAGGAAATGGGAGTCCCCCCTCCAGCTGTTTGCTTACACCCTTCAATCTTCAGCCCAGCCCCTGAGCCTCCTGTGTCCTGAGGCCATGTGCAGCTGAGTACCTCATACCTGAGAGACAAGTTGTCACTATAGACACACCATGGTAATCTGGTAAAAAGCAAGTGTTTTGAAAAGTGACTGTGGTTCTTGGGCTCCTTACCACCAGCTCTTTGTCAAGCACTACTGCAATGTGCTAGAGCTGCTCTTCTCATTGCTCAGAAACTGCAGAGCGGAGAGTGCAAAGACTTTGTTGTCCCAAAGAAGGTGAACCTGTCTTCAACAAATGAGTCCTCTGAAAAAAAACCCAAACAGATCATATTATCTCATATCCTCAGACCCAATTACCATTTTGTAGAAGCCCTGATAGCTTGAGTCATTTCATGAGAAGCAGCACCTACGTGTGTGAGCACACACAGGCACAGCAGCCATGCTGCGTAGGACTGTGTGCTCACACACACAGCTAGTGCTAGCTCCCATGTCACCTCCACACTCACATGCTATAGGTAGCTACCACGTCTCCACATCTCCTCACAGCAAAAAGAGCAACTTCCAGTAGGCAGATGTAGGTGTGGGTAGTGTGCGTGTCTCCCTCCCACGGGCATTGGTGACTGCATGCCGCCCTTTGCACACATGCACAGACAAGATCTGCATAAAAAGGCTGGGAGCTGGCATCAGCAGCACTCTGCTCTTCCTGAAGGAAGAGCTGATGTGTGTAATAGCTCCAACAGAAGCAGGAGCGGGCAGCTCGTCCCAGCAGTACACTGCAGTTTCCTAGGTAACTGAACTTGAAATAAGGTGATGTCTGGAACTGGGTCTTATCAAATCAATTTGCTGAAGGTGCATACATGGGGGGGGGTGGAAATCCCCTCGTGTAGGATCCTACAGACTGTAAAAGCCAACAATATACCACTTATTTATTTTGGTAGTTGAGGTGTTTGTTGCCTTCTAATGATCAGCAACGACATTTTCCCATTGAAGCCATCTGTGCGGGTAGGGACGTGTAGAAAATATGACTGTGCATGTTATGCATTATTTACAGAAGGCCACAGCTATGTGCTTTGCAGACAAATGAAGAAAAGACAGATCCCTGCCCTGAGGGGGCTGCATGAAGAATGCAGTTCCCACCTTATTTCTGATATCACATCTTACCCGCATGAGCAGACCAGGTTCAGCAGCTAGATTGACTCCTCTCCTGCCATAGAGTTCCCAAACTATGGTGGGCCACATATTTGAGACAAGGTCCACAAAAGTATTTGAGACAAGGTCCACAAAAATATTTGAGTGGTTACTTGAAGTGTCTGGATGAAACTGAAATCAGTGGGCAGGAGAGGAACATGTCTTGGGAAATAACCAGAGACTTAGCTTCTACAGTTATACCTCTGCTCAAGAAACTTAAATGAGATGAGGGCATGTGCCTAGGATCTGGAGCACATTTGCCTCCACTGTTGAATTACACCCATCATCACTCTTGGCTTGTGCCAGGTAGCATTCAATCAAGCAACTCCTAAGAACTGCCTGAGTGTGACGTGAGCCAGGAAACCTAGGAAGTGATACAGAGTGTGTCACTTTGGTAGGTCCTCCTGAACTGTCCTCCAGCAGAATTTCTCCTCATGCAGCCTTCTTAGTCTCACACTAGTCCTCAAATCACCCTGAATTCAGCATCATCCAGTTAAAAAACTCACTAGTAGGAGCTGCTTTTTGCCATTTTTTTACTAGGGAAGACAGCTACAGTTTTTACAAGGGCCTTAAACCCCCCAACCCCACTCCAAGCTACCTGTGGACCCCATGCTGCTTGTAACTGACCTGGGTCAGAGACTGCTGGTCTCCAGAAGTGGCATCTCTCTTCTCTGCTGGGATAGGATTAACCTGACAGGGCCAGCTGTGCTTCCGCTGGCTCCAGCCTAAATGAGGCAGCTGTCCCTTTCCCCTTGAGCCTGGGGAAACAGCAAAAGCATCAAAGACATCATCTTTTACAGGCTGCAACAGCAGAAGCACAACCCACATATCCAGAAGCCACAAACTTGTGGGTGAAGCCTGCAGGTCCCAGTTTCAGTGCCTCAACATCCCTGGATGTCTCAAGCATGGGACAGGGCAGAGGGCACTGGGGGATGTGCAAGAGACAGGTGACCTCCTCCACACTGTTCATGACACAGCCTGTGCTACTAAATTGTGGTGCCACCCTATAGTGACCCTGTAAGCCACCACAGCCTACATGGTAAGTCTGGTCTCGGGGCACCAGGCAGCTCTGGGAATGTTTGTTACTATTATTAACACAGACATGGTCTGCACTCATCTGCAGCACTTCCTGTCCCTCACTGGGGTGTTGTGAGGACAAGTACCTTAAAAGACTGAGTCAAATGGGACATCAGAGTAATGGAAATCATAAAAGCACTGGTTATGAAGCAGAAGATGATGACACATCAGTGCCTGTCCTTCCATCACGTTTTTTTTTAGTCTAATGTTTCTAATACCCGTGACAGACCAATGTCTAGGACAAAGGCCCCCAAGGAGGCTGGTACAGCAGGTCCAGGAATGCTTTGTGCTGTTGCTGCTGCTGCATTCAAAAGGACACACAGAGGATTTCAGTAAGACGAGCATCTCACTTTGGTCTGAATGCACTCTGATTTAGTTTCTGCCTTTTCTTAGTGTGTTTGGCAGTGGCATGGGGTGCAGAGCAGTGCTGCATTTTGGGCTTTTGCAACTGCAATACAGAGAAGCCAACAGAGCACCCCAGAGCATAGCCTACCCTATTTATCCTCTGCACCATGTGCCCCACAACTGCCTGGCATAGCAGTTCCCACATGCTGGAAGGCAAGTTGCTGTTGTGCTCTGTTATGGGATTCCCAGGTGTTTTGGGGCACTCGACCATCATGTCTGCAGGTTCAGCATCCCTTCAGCCCTTGAGTCCAGCATTAAGGACAGATGGCCTCAGAGTTTTCCTTAGCTTGCAGCATTCTGCAAAGCTGCTCAACACCCCAGGGTGTCAGAAATCTTTAAAAGAGTGGACTCTATCCTAGTTTATCCAGTGGCAATGCAGGCTGGAGCAGCTTAGCAATATGCAGTACCCATTAGCAGAGATGCTATGTGACTTCCAAGGATGAATCCATGTTCCAACAGCTTCTTCCAAACTAAATTAGCTTTGCAATACTTGATTGCAAAGCCACAGCAATTAGAAGATGGATCAGGATCAAGTCAGGGACCTGATGTGACCGCAGTCAAATGTGGAGGACCACTTCATCTTCCACTTTGGTGCTGTGTCATCTTAATGCAAAAGGAGGTTTGAGTTTGCTTTTAACTGATGTCTAAACAAAAAAAAAGGAGGAATCTATTTTTATTTAGCAAGATATGCAGAAGTGTTATCAGCAAAAATATTGCCTGCAGTGTAGAGATGTTACATTTCATTTCAGGCAAATGCGGTTAAGGCTGCCTGGGATATGACAAAACATCTGACTGATTGTTCTCCAAGTGCTGCTCTGTAGCCCTTGGAAAATCAACACATTAAGTTTTCGCTATAGGCAAGCAATTAGGAATAGAACCATTCAAATGAAATCAAAATCAAATCTGGAGAGAAAACTGCAGAACATTTTCTTGCAGCTTCTCCTCAGAAAGTTTCATTACTGCTGTGCTCAGCACCAGCATGGCCAGCCTTGGGACAGTGCACTTGAAGATGGGGTTCATGGGGGAAGGCTGAAATCCTAGAGAGGGTTCCATGGTGAGCCTGAAAAAACAAGTTGGTGAGCATTTTTTAGGGTGGAATATTCTGTCCATCCACCCAGCTGCCCCGGTTGCACATCCTGCAGTACACCACAAGGTCCTTGCCTCCTTCCCATCTTCCTTGGGAAGACAGATAGAGAGGCTTTCTGGCCTGTCGGTTCACCTGGGCTTTTCTGGTGCAGATGCAAGCCCAAAGAGGAGTGGCAGGGACAGGCAGTGTGCATCTCCATGCAAAAACAGGTCACAGCCCAGGCACTCACCCAGACTCAGGAGTCAGAGAGTGCTCTTGGGTCTCCTGGCTAACCCATGGCTTTAGGGCTCAAGAGAGTGAGTCAGCTTCATAAGCAAAAAAATCAGTGCAGTGTCTTTAGTGATGCTCAGAGTTCCTTGCCCAGGCAACAGTTAGGAAAAGAGCGTGCCCCTCTAGCCAGCACACCAGCCTTAAATATCAGACTGTTCCAGACATACAAATTAATAAGAACAAGTAATGTATATTTAATAGAGAAGGAACAACTTACCAAGGGCAGGGTTGGTTTCTCCTATTCCCTGCTCCATCTAAGATCAAGTTGGTCAGTTTCTCTCAAAACATGTGCTCTAGTTCAATAACAGCTCTTACACTGAAATAGGAATTGAGTTCAGTGAAGTCCTGAGGTCTGTAGTACGGGCAAAGTCTTACTGAAGTGCCATAATGGTCTCTTCTGGCCTTTAGAAGTGGGTGGATCACTGTGTTGTCCTTTCCCTTTCATCCAGCCTCATATTTCACATTTGTTTCTTTTCAAGTCATTTTATGGCACTCACATGTATCTGAGTGAAGTATCTGAGTACTTCACAAGCTATGAATCACTTCTGATTCAGACTCCCTTGATGAAGTCTGCCATCCCTTTCTCTCACATGCAGAACCAAAGCTCTGAACATAGAAGTCCCAACTTGTACCAACAATGAATCAGAGCCAAGAAAACCTTATCCTGTGAGATCTGCTCCTGCACCACCACCTCACCAGTATCAAATCTGCACATCTAAGTCAGTGTTTTCCCTTTTGAAAAGAAGTTGCAAACCAAACTGGACAATGTCTTTAACTACAGTTTTTAATTGGGCAGTGTCTCCTACTGACTCTTTTCACAACCTATTGGCCTGAGAGGCTGCCCAGATGCCCATTTACCTCAGACAGGAATCATAGGAGGAAGACAGATCTGCACTTTCTTTGATTATTTTATTCCTGGATCCAGACAAAAGTTTAAAGGAATTAGAGGGTGAGCCTGCAGGGATTGTGTGGAACACAGTTCAAGGGAAACCATTGCAAAGAGATGGATGTGTGGATCCATCTTCCAGTGGGCTGGTGCAGAAACCATGCCATATTCTCAGTCTGGGAAACACATTCAGTCTGAAGAATGGGCCCATCCCTTGCAAGTGTGGGGAGGAGGCAAATGATGGGTGTGAAGGTGGAGATGGAAGTCTACTGGACTTGCACCAAAGATGTGTTTGCCTTCATCACATACAGCTGCACCCTTGTGCTCCATCTTTTTTTATAACAACCTCATCAGCTGCAGCAGCACTCCCAGAGAGACAGGTTTTCTATTTATAGGCACCAGCAGTACCTCCCTTGACTGCAGGGCAGGCTGAACTTTCCAGCTTCTCTTGCTGCTGGCAATCACTTCTCCATCTGATGCAGGAGCATGGGCAATACTGTGACCATGAGAGGGAAAAAAGAAAGGGATATTGCTTCCAAGCCCCAGCCTGTATCCCCTCCACAGGGGGATAAGCACAATGGTTATTTCTATGCTCCTCTCTTTTAAACTCATGTAATCTAGAAAATAAACAACAATTGATATGCTAAAATGCTCTAGTAGCTAATCAAGCTACTTAAAGCATATGGGAATATCTCACATCTGAACAAAGGAAAGATTTCCTGTAGAGCAAGGTGTCTAAGCCCAAACTCCAGACACTCAATGATATCAGTGTGGACTGAGGTAATTCCCATCTCAGGGTGTATACATCTGCACTGAACCCACACTGTGCTTCCATTTCTTTACCCCTCCTTCCCATTTCCCGAGGAACTCCTGGGAGCATTCAGCTAATCAAATTCCACTTAACTCATTCAGAGGGAGAAACACATATAGTTGATGTTTCTGAAAATGTTGTTCAGGGCGAAAGAAAAGAAAGTCTGGATATGACCTTAATGGATCATCTATTCTGTCTACAATCTCCTCACAAAACCTATCCCAGTGTTTGGTAAAACTTTGGAAAAACTTTTATTTTGTCTAATATCAGTGTCTCTTGCTGCAATTTTACTTCTTTTCCTATCCACTGCAGAGTTAACAGATTTACATGAAGAACAGCTGGTAAAGTATAGGCTAGAGAAGCAGACAGTGAGATGAACTGAAAACTGGCTGAACTTCCAGGTTGGAAGGATTGCTGTCAGTGGCACAGAGGGCAGCTGGGGGCCAATCAGCAGGGGTGAGCCCCAGGGGTGGAGCTAGGCTCTGTACTATTTAACGTCTTCTTTAATCACCTCCATGCTAGGACAGAGAGCACCTTCAGGAAGCCTGCAGGTGACACAAAACTTAAGAAAGCAGCTGATGCACTAGAGGGTTGTCCAGACATCCAGAGGAACTTAGAGAGTCTGGAGAAATGGGCTGGTGTGAATCTCATGGAGTTCAGCAAAAGGAAGAGCAAAATCCTGCCGCTGGGAAGTAATAACCCCATGCTCCCGTAGAGACTGAGGGATTTCTGGGTGGAAAACAGATTCGCAGAAGAGGACCTTGGAGTACAGGTGGTGGTTCAGTTTGACCTTGGGGGCAGCAACGTGATTTTGTATAATCACAATGCCTTGTGGTCTGCATTCAGAAAACCAATGGCAGCTGGTTGAGGGAGTTGATCTTTCACCTCTGCCCAGACCTGGTGAATCATATCTGGAGTACTTCATTTACACCTGGGTTTCCCAGTAAAAAAAAGAGATGTGAACATTCTGGAGCAAGTCCAGGGGTAGGCCACAAAGATCATTAAGGGATGGGAGCATCTGATGTATGAAGGCAGGCTGAGTGAAATGGAACTATTCAACCTGGAGAAGCAAAAGCTCAGAGGGATCTTCTCCATGCGTATAAACACCTGATTGTTTTTTATGCATGGGAGACAATTGGGAAGACAGACCCAGATTCCTCTCTGTCATGCACTGTGATAGGACAAGAAGAAATGTGAACAAACAGATACAAGAAATTCCATTTAAATATAAGAACAAAACTTTTCCAAGGGGGATTGAAGACTGGCACAGGTTTCCCTGAGAGGTTGTGCTGTCTCTGTCCTTGGAGATACTCAAAACAAACAGTACATGTCCCTGAACAACCTGCTTTAGATGACTGTACTCCCAGCAGGTACTTGGATTAGGTGATCTCCAGAGGTCCCTGCCAATCTCATCAATTCTGTGGTTCCATATTTCCCTCTTCTCTTGCAGTAGCTTTTTTATGTTTCTGAAGGTAATTTTGACTGAAGGTAATATGGCCCCCTCATTTCAAGTTAGTTCAATATTTCTTCAGAAGAGCTATCTCGTTGCGGCTTCTGGACCTTCTTCAGTCTGCTTGTGCTCTGCTCCAAGTGCAGTGCTCTGCACAGGATGCAGCACAGTAGCTGGACCTGAATGACAGCAGTAAGTTTTGGAGTTAACAGTCTACAGGAAGAATCAGGTGAGAAGACAGATCTGAAAGAGAGAAAAGGAAAGAAAGGCCAGCAAGCAAACAAGAGCTGTTAGCCACCCATTGAGTGCCAGTGCACAGTTAAAAAATTTCTGTTCTAGGTGTCATAGATGAGATATCTTCAGAAATTTTCCAGAACTTCATGCTATAACTGTTTGGGAAAGCATGTGTTTGGCTTGGCTTATAATACCCTGTTTCTTCTCCCTAATATTAAGTTCTGAAATTGTACCTTTTTAAAAAAAAAAACCCAATAGATTGGGCATAAGCCTTGTTTTCCAAATCTATTTTGTGCCACCCCCTCCCCTGACCCCCAAGCCCCTGGGAATTGACAGTCCTCACACCTCACCTGGGACCCAACTCCCCCTGTGTACTGGCAGAGGACTTGATTTTCAGAGGGCAGACGATGCTGGTGAGTTCCCCTGTGCTGTGCCCATGAGCTTGGCAGGAGGTGGACTCTTCCCAGTACTCCAGAAGCCAGGACAGGAGCCAAGAACCAGAAGCAAGAGCAGCCAAAACAATCAACTTCAATGTGCTGTGCTCTAAAATATATGAGCATGTGTCAAAGTAGGAAGGCTCACAACAAGGGGTTGTCTTGGGCTGGCTTGTTTATGGCTCCATTCCTCACCCTGCCTCCTCCCTTGTCTCTGATGCCAAATGCAGGTACATAGCCCTTTTCAAAATACAGAAACCAAGGGAATAAAAATTCTTGAAGTCATTCAAATATGAATTCCTCCCTCATAAAGAAGGCCACCCTCTTAGTACCCTGTCAGCCTATGCACTGACAGTTGTCACCCCTGCAGAGCAGGCACCAGATGGGTAAAGGAGGGAAGATGTTCTTTTTCCTTCTCTAATAGCAGCATTCTGAAAACCTAAGGAGGCTGTTTTGAGCTGTGTGAGGGTTTCTGCCTGCTGTATTACTAAAGGAAGCATAAGCAGTGAAAAGCACAAGTTCTTCAAAACGAAGTAATAAACTGGGTGAAAACAAAAGAGATTGCTCCTGGCACAAGATGACAGTAACCAGTGACCCCCAATGTCCCTAAGGTATTTACTTGTGAATAAATCTCTACATTTCAGTAGTCCCAAATCATCCTGCACAATTTGACCCAGAGAAGGTTTTCAAACTTTCTAGTCTGCTTGAGCAATATCTCTTCAAACCAAAGAGGCCATTCCCTGAGCCAAGATGCAGCAAAGTCATTCTTTGGTTTTGGGGGAATTTTGTTTGTTGCTTGCTTGTTTGCCATTTCATTGTTGTTTCCTTTTCTCTTCCTCCTTGTCTTTCCACTCTAATACCATGCAAATAGACAAAATCAGGTGTCTTATTTTTTGGAAATGATTTAGCAATATGTTTGTAAAATTAGAAAGGGGGAAAACCTTAACTAAAATGTGATATGTCCATGCTGATATTGCATGTATCTTTTCTTGTTGGCTGGTCTTAGCTGCAATTTTTCTCTGTGTGCGTGTTCTGAATGTAAATATATTGGTGAAATACCAGTGTGTACTTGTATAATGCAAGAACATGAGACCTAAACATAACGTAGATGTAGGAATCAGCTAAAAAATGTGTCATTATTTTGAGTGAAGCACGATAACAAAATCATAATTTAAACCCTCTTGTCTTCTCCCAAATGTGGAATGAAGGAGTCAGTTTAAAAGCTTTTTCATTCCCATCCCTGATCTTGCAGGCCTGTTAGCTAGCAAGAAGACATCTGCTAATCTTTCAATAGAAGGGCTTTTAGCTCTCTGCTTGTTTGGTGACAGTGACAGAACTTCAAGTGTTGTGGTGGGTTGGCAACACTCAGTGGGGATCTGAAGTGCTGGTAGGGACTTCCTGAGCTTTGACCTGCAGAGAAGACCATCAGTTGCTTCAGCCTCATTCTTGGTCACGTAAACTTACAAACCTTTCTTTACTTTCTGGTTCAAGCTTCCATTGAAACTCCACTAGGAAGCACACACAGGGAAAAAACAAGTTATCAGTCTGTTCTGCCTGCTGCAGAAGAGAGGACCTCCTTGGCTTTTCCTCTGGGTAAGGTGCTATCTGTAGAGATGTAGCTGACACCTCAAGTCTTCATCTTCCCTAAGAGCACTGGGAATGCTCACTGGGATGCTGCACTTTTTTTTTTTTTTTTTCTTCCCCCTACTAAACTTTCCAAGATTTACTGAGATCTGAACTCTTGAGAGATGGTGATAAATGTTAAGTCTGTCCTCCTTGCTTTCCTTCCATTTTTACAAATTGCAGGCTTTGTCCTCCTGAATTAGGATATCTATTTCCAGACCAGAAACAGTGGATTTCAATCTCTGATGTATTTAATGAGAAATTATAAATTAATAGGCCTTCTTCATGGAAGATCTATGCTAAATCTGTGTGGGATCCTTAAGGACTGCATAGTCAAAATAATTGACTGTCTGTATGGCTGTAATAAACACAATTTAATCTAGAAACATCAGGATAGTCTAAAATATATTAAAAAACCCCCAACAAAACACTAAAATCACATGGCAAAAGGGTTTAATGTGTCCTCAGCAGACCTGGCTATGCCAAATTTAATTAAGGAGTTCTATTTGTGTCAATAAATTATCATCCAAGGTAAAATAAAAGTCATTCAATTTGTTAAAATTTAATTTTATTTAGATACACAATTAGTGGGTCTATCCTATTGCAAAATAATTCAGCCAAGGAATCAATGCTAGCACCGAGTACAAGTGAGTTTATGAACAGTCCAAACAGTCTTCTGACACTAACTGGTTACAGGTAAGGACAGAATGTTTTATATAAATGGCATATTTCTCTTTCACATACATACTCACAGACTATTTCCAAAAAATCATTAGCTGAATGCTACTGTAATAGCATGTAATATATGTAATACTCCCAAAACTAATAACTATTTCTTACAGAAATTGCTGAAGGCAGCTTTAGAAGTGAGACAAACAAAACAAAACAAAAAAAAACCAAACAAAAAACCCCCAAAAAACCCAAAACAAAAAAACCCAAAAAACCCCCCAATATTCCTAATTTTGCCTGTCTGCATCTCTCCATTTTTTGAAAGGTGGTGCTTTAGCCCTGTGTTTGTTTTATACCATTGTCCTGTAAAATATAGATGAAATCAGGTCAAGAAAATGGTACCAAGGACAAGCCTAATGGACCCTTGCAAGTAAGCTCTCCACCATTATGTTGCTGCAGCAGGGATGGAAAACATTTCCAGTTCTGCCCGCTGTGCCAGGACGCCTGCTAACCTATGGTGGAAGCCCGGGTGTGGAGGATGGACAAGATGTGCTCATGCATATTTTATCCAAGAGGCCTTGACAAACCCACCAAAAAGTGAATCACAGTCCAGCAGGATAATTGTTATTACTGGGAAATTGTCA
This sequence comes from Certhia americana, assembly GCA_018697195.1. Taxonomy (NCBI): domain Eukaryota; kingdom Metazoa; phylum Chordata; class Aves; order Passeriformes; family Certhiidae; genus Certhia; species Certhia americana. The sequence goes on from CM031858.1 coordinate 67,805,604, forward strand.
CACCATCTAACCTGAGACACCCAGTAGGTAATTAAGGCAGTAGCTGCCTAATGTATCTGCACTGGCAAATGGGGTCACACCTACTTTTACCCAGCTCCGGTGATTACACATCCTGTATTCATGTTAGCTCCCTTTAGGAGTGAACATCCAAGAGGAAACTCAGGCACCCAGAGGGAGCAGCATCTCCCCCGTCTGCAAAGAGAGGGCACTTGGAAAGAAAGAAGGCTTGCTGCTTCCAAAAGAGACACTCCTTCAACTCTAACTCAGCAGATTTTGCTCTCTAAACCTTTCTTTTAAGGGACAGGGAGTGGCATACCTTTTCTTTTTCTTTTACAAAAAGAACCCAAATCACTTCTCTGAAGGCTGGAAATAAAGCTGGGTCATTAATATATGCATTTTGAACAGAGAAAACACCACGTATATCTACATATGTATGTACATGTGTGCAAGCATCTTTCTTTTTAATATTGCAGCTGCTATGAAAGGATTCTGGGGTCAGTCTAGAGCTTGATAGGTTTGAGTGATCAGGAATTACCTTCTTGCCCCAGGATCTCTCCCTGGTGCCATCCAAAGACAGCATACCTAGCAACAGCTTTAAGAGGTCAATTTACTGTGGAGAACATCAGAACCCACAGCTTTAGGAAAGTGAATGATGGTTTGTAGGTGTCACACTCTCTTTAACTGAAGTCATTAGCTCTTGAGGTACAAGGAGGGACAGTGGTGGGATTTGCATTTATGGTGAAGATGTATTCTAATGCTCAACTTCCTTCAGGATTCTACAGAGCCCCTCAAAGCAGGCAGAGAGATGGTATCAGGGACCAATTCCTTGTTATCATTTTTATTGTGGTACTCCTGCCTGTTGGGATTGGAATTAGGGTGAAGCCAGTGACACTTTCAAAGGGCAAGTTCGATTCTAGAGAACATAAAATCCTAGGAAAAGAACTGGTGGTGCTGTGACCAAGGCCATAGGTTCTCTTTTCCCATAGGGAACAATACCTTACCTATTGGCAGGCATAGAGGATGGGGTGGGCTCGGCTTCTGTAGTTTACTTTAATGAGGTGTTCATCATTGTAGGGCTTTCAATAATGTAAGGACAGTTGGTGTTAGCAGAGGTAAAATTACTTGCTCCTTTAGGGAGGGAGGTTACTTCCTCTATATGAATGACATTAGGGTTCGTGTTGGGATAATAGACACAGTTTGGAGAGTATAAAACACCAGAACCTCAACTTCTTGCAATATGCAAAGCCCAAAGACACAGAGAGAGGATTTGTGTTGAGAAGAGAAAATTCTCTTCCAGCTGTTTTCCAACACAGACTGGTTCCCCGACTTACAGCTGTTATCAGGGTTTGTAAGTCTGGGAAAACTTCACAAGCCCAGAAGTCTGCTGAGTGCTACAGCAGCTGTACAACCACAGAGAAGACAAAGGTTGACAGGGGTCCTTCATCCTTTACATGCTCTTTTACTGCAAGGCTTAGTGCCCTGATATCAGACTTAGCTGTAGGGATAGGGTCTACAAATGTCAGATCCCATGCACCATATTACCCCATCCTCCACTGTCTGGAGGCAGAATGCAGCAGATTTCTTGGTGATCCATGCTGTTTCAGAGTAGGAAAAAGTGTAAGGCCTAAAGCATCAATAGCCAAGCCTGTTCCCACCTGTGATGAGGTGAGGGATATAAACACTCTGGTATTGGCATGACTGGGCAGGGCCCTTAGACTTAGCTCTCTCCTTCTGCAGGGTCCCATCACTTGGGGTAGAAATCAGAGGAGACAATTTATATTTTTAAGAGCTGTCTGTGTGTCCAGAGTCAGAGTAAGTGTAGAGACCAATGCTCTGTTTTATTGGGGGGATTGCTGCCCAGGATACAATTAAAGTAAAGATTTGAGCTGGGATTATCTTTCCCCTCTCCTCAGCTTGTTTCCTTGCTTTCTGCAGCACCTGTGTGGTAGTTTATTCCTTCTGGAGTAAATCAATCATCTCTGTCCCAGAGGAAATCTGAGCACAAGTGAGGGGGAGCAGCACAGACAGATTTTGTGGCCACAGATGTCATCATATTCAGCTCTTCTCTCCCAGGAGAAGCCAAGCAGTGTCCTTAGCAGGCCCTGAAGCCTCCTGCTTTGTCCTGGGAGACCAGTCTCATGCCCAACACACAGGCACCACTGAGGCATCTGTGACACAACCATCTCTGGCACTTAAAGCATTATGGATTAACCCCCTCCCCCCACATATACAGAATAGTGATCTTTAATTCTCAGAGTCACTGGGGCTGCCTAACGAGAAGTGGCCTAGAAGTGTCCTGGCCACTCCATGACAGGGGTGCAGCCCCAAGCACTGTGGGCATGAGCCGTGTTGTACTGAACAGTGACACATCCATCCTGTGCACCTTGCAGAGACAACAGTGAGAATGGAATTTGAACTGTTTGGAAAAGAAGCTCCAGAGATCTTCTCCTTGCATCGACCACTGAGATGACATTTGATGCTCAGTCAGGTGCTACAGATCTCTTTCTGCCCTCTACACTTCCTTATTTCACACACTTCTAATTTTATTTTCTGGTCTTGCTACACAGTGACACAAAACCATAGGGCAGTCTATGTAATAGCAGGATAACTTGGTTCAGAAAAGAAGGTTATAATATTACTATCCCAAACAAAAAGAAGGAAAAGAAAGTTATTAAAATTGTGACTTTGTAATTGATATCCAATTAAAACAACTCAAACCATTTCTGTGCACTGAAAAGAAAAAAATTCTCCTATTTTGCAGTAATTTTCTGCCTCAAGTCTTCTGCAGGCTTAACACTTATGAAGCAAATCTCAACTCTTAAGAACACTTCATCTCTAACACTGCCTGACTACTACTACCACCACTACTAGTATTACTACTACAATCAGGGATTTGTATGCTTTTCCTCAGGTGAGCAGTGTCTTCTAACACTAGAAATAATCACACATGAGTGAGAAAGTAAAGATGGCTTGGGGTGAAATTCCAGCCATGGGTTAGAATCTCCTACTAACTGTAGTTGCTTCAGGATTTCACCACATACCACAGACACAAAGCCATGATGCTTTGCCATAATGACACAAAGCCAATAAGCAATTCTGAGCAGATACAGAGGAGTCTGGGGTCTGTTTAGACAAAGAAATAAGGCTACTCACCAAAGCTCACGAAGGAAGCTTGTGGCTCAACTGGTGATGCACCTCTGGCAATGTGTTTTGTGCCTCTAGCCCCCAAGCCATACTTCTTTTTGCTTCTAGACAGCTGTCTTCATCCACATGGAAAAATAATGCATGAGGTAAGATTTATTCTGGTTGTAAGCCAGTTCAGTCATCTGTGGTATTGGTGACACTGGTGAAGAGAAGTTGTCTTCGAACACTAAGGTAGCTTTGTGCATACAAATATTCTTGACTGTGAGCATCAGTTGAAGAAGAGAAAAAGCTTACATTCCTGATTAAAAATCTTTCCACCCTACAAAATAAATCAACATTCCTGCTAACCCAGCTATCTTTCCACCCTGCGACATAAACCAACATTCAGCAAAAGACAGAACATTTGCTAAGTTTTTCATTCAACCAACTTTTGTGTTATGGGTAGCTCCAGTCTTTCAGACCGTACACAGCTTTCTTGAGTACTGTTGGGCAGGAGGGCTCTGTGTAAAAATCCAGCAATGGTGCGGCTGAAGCAAGAATCTTTTATCTCTTCATCTTCAAGGGCAATATTTGGTTGGATATGCAGTTGTGTATCCTTCACATTCAGTTGCATTCAAAATCCTTTAAAAAGAACAGTGGTATCTAAGACTGGAGTCAGTCTGGAGGAAGCTTTCTGATCACAAATTCAAAGAGCATGGATATATTTTTATTTATCTTTTAAACACTGATTACAGAGAAGAAGAAATGTTTTTAAACACTTTAGTTCCAGTGTCCTGAGGTTTCTAATGGAAAGGGAAAATTATGAAGGTCATGTATTAATATTTCATTGACCATGAATCAAAACCGGTTGGCTGGCAAATGTTTTATGCCTTCCCACCTGTGCAGAATTGCCATCGTCCTCCATTAAGGACCTGATTCCCATTAGCTTCTTGCAATGGATGGGGGGAAGGGGAACATGTTGTGTGTGCAGTGCTGGAATAGGGAATGAGATTTTTGCAACCTTTCATTTAAAAAAGAAATCCTTGGGGGTCTGTGAATGGCAGGCTGTACTAGAGATCTCTCAGAGGCGTTCAGACCTAATGGCACGATGACACCAGAGCTAACCTTTCTTCACCAACCTCCTTTGTGTCAAGGGCTGACATGGCTGATTTCAGAAAGCAATGATTGCTTCTCCCCTTGCTTTAGTCTGTTGTGAAAAAGGCTGGTTGGAAATCACTGTTTGCTGTTTTGATTGAATGCATCAGGACTCTGGGTATTTCTTCTTTCTTTAAAGGCGTACATTAGTATGCTGGCTATCTGGAGCTCACTATGGAAAATATTCTAGTTGGGGTAGACTGCCTGCCAGAAAAGACTGATGGTTTGGTTCAGTAAAGAAAATTAAACTAAAATAAGATCTGAATCTGAAACTCTGGCCCTAGCCTGAGTTGAGATGTATTTCTGTTTCTAAAGGAGTCCTAAAAAAACTCAATTTAATCCTAAAACCAAAAGAAAAGATTCTGTATTTGAACTTATTTTTTTCTGATGCTGGCTGAGGTCAAAACAAGCAATATCCATAGAATGACAGTCAAAGATTTTTGCCTTAAAGAAAACTTGGGAAGAAATCCTATCTCTTTCTGAAACAATTGTTCTTATGAGGCTGTTGGCCTAATTTTGCAGACATGAGAGCTGCAACTAATCACACTAAAATCAGACTGCCTGACGCTGCCTTGGACACATGTCAAGTCCCTGAAACCATAAGGGCTCTTATCCAGCTAGCAGTGTTCTCAAGAAGAGTCAAGCAACCATGTGAAAATCACATATTTTTCTGGATCTGAGCTGCCAAAGTTTGCCCAAGGTTTGCTCCACCCAGCCTTTTCACTGCACTCTCTGGGTGCCTTCCCCTGCCCTTGCAGTCTTGCTCATGTTCTTGCAACCTTCCAGTAATTTCCAGGCGCTCACCATTTTGCTGTGACTCCATTTCCTCTGTCCAGCTTGTCCATATGAACTACTTAACAGCTTTTCCTCCTGTGAACATCCCTTGGCAGAGAACAGCGCGGATGGAAATCTTGCTTGCTGCAACAATAACTTTTAGGGATCATTTGCACCTGCATAGAGGAATGAATGATGGCAAATGACAAATAGAAGGCTGCCTTTACGTGACTCCTGTGGAGGCTTGGACAAAGAGAAAAAAAAGATGTGTTACAGGGAAATACATTCTCCTAAGGATGTCCCCAAAATTTCCATATACGCTGTTATGAATCTTCACAACTGGATGTCCCTAACACCTTCATGTTGCAAAAAAACAGTATTTGAAGAGAGTGCAGGCAGAGGATATTTTGCCTTTACGTTGTCCCACAGGTTTTCTAGGAAATAGACATAAGCAGTAGCACTTATGCAGCAGGGCACAAAAGTATTAACACAAGGGTTTGGACAAGAAACCGAAAACATCTCTCACTTGAAAGGCAAGAACGTACATAGATTAAAAAGTAAGCCAGAAAAGTATGTGTATTTACTCCAGAATGCATGATTGTATTACTAATTAAAAAACAGCTGAATAATTGAGTAGAAGAGAGAAAGAAATAATAGCTTCTCAAACATCTTTTACTGCAGAAAATAAGGCAGGTAGCAAGGGATACATCCATCTAACTGTAACAAAATGAGAAATGGTGAAAAAAAAATCTATGAAAGCTTCCCTTTTATTGTTTTTCTAACCTCATTTCCAGCAGTTTTCCCATTACCTGCTCTGTTCAGGGAATCCTTTTGCTTTTCTTTAAGGTGTTTTCCCCTGTGTTTTTTTGCATCATATATTTTTATTAACTCAATTGCCATGAAAGTTATATCATATAGCTTAATTAAAGGGAACTTATTTTGCTGAGGAGCCTGATGGTGGAAGAATGGAATCAGGCAACTTCACTGTAAGACTAGTTTCTTCATAACGCCATTCATTTCCAAGTTTAGTCCTTGGGAAACAATAAATGGAATGTGATTATGCTGCCTAGAAAATATGACACTTTGGCACATCTTAAATGTTTATGACAAGTCCACTGCACTATGCTTAAATGATCTTTTTTTATAACTCAGGTAAAAAGAAAAAAGAAAAAAAAAAAAAAGAAAAAAAAAAAAAAAGGGGGGGGGGGCTATTTTAACAAGGGCTGGGATGCTAATAGGTGGCAATTAATTGTCCACAGATGATTAGGGGAAAAATGAGGCAGAAGAAGAATTTTCCAGGCCATCACTTCTGCTGAGAACATCAGGATTTCAAACACTAGTAGGAGTTTAAAAAGTGTACTGGTGAAATAAAAAGATATTTTAATCATTTGCCTGCACTAAGATGTCAGCTCTGCCATACTCACTGCATACAGCAGTCATGCTAGAAAACTGATAATTACTCTTCAACCACTTCTCATCATTTTATGAATACTGGGTATAATTGGTTTCTGTGGCACCATGCCACGCTAGGCCCTTGTGTATAAATGCATAGAGTGCTGCAGTTCTATGGTGCTTGTTATCTGCATTCCAAGGGATATCCCAATGACAACTGCCTCCAGAAGATGCATCATGCCTAATACTGCTAATTTTCAAACTGATGAAATAGCCACTCTAAACTTTCTTTGGACAGGGAGCTCCAAAAGCCTTTGCATATTCCTCCCTTGCTTCTCCCAAAATTCTCAAGTCCTTCTCTTTCCCCCTCTCTACCATGTACCTGATAACAAAATCCTCAACAAGACCATTCCTCCTAAAGACATAGGGAGTAAAATGGATTACCTGCTTCCAAACTCTACTCTGAAATCTTAAGAGAGAAAACAGTTTTAATGCCTACCTTGGCTCCACTCCATCACTGTGTATGAATTTTCTTTGTGCTGCTGGAAATTAAATACATGACAAAACAGCACAACACCATGTCCCTCTGTTGTTCTTGAGGCAAAGGAGCCTGACACCACACATTGCTAAAGGAGGCTGTGGTGCCACCTTTGGTGTGGGCAGGTGTCCAAGTCAGTGCATGGATGCTGGGCCTGGGGCTGGGATACTGACTCAGGAACAGCCTTTCTCACTATCCTTCACACCCCTCTTTTCTGTTAGTGGTTTCACTTTCTCTGTAAAACCTTTCCTAGAGGTTGCTTTCTTTCTTAGGTTTTTTCTTTTATTTCTCTTTTTTCTTCTTTCTCTTCTTCTTTTTCACCTCTCTCGCCTTCAAGGCATATATATGCTGGGATAGTGAGAGAATTTGCTTAACATCATAGAAAATAAGCTTTTCTTTTTTTTTTTTTTTTGCCTATTGACAAACAGCAATTGGTCTTCTTTATGCAGGCAATAAAAAGAAAGAGAGGGAAAGTGAGTGAAGCTGCAGTAGCTGCTAATATCTCATAACCATTTTTTAACTGTGATGAATTAGCTTCAACAGACACTTGACTCAAACAGCCTGCAATCTGATTTTTAAACTTTGGCCTGGTACTTTGAGTAAGCACTGACAGCAGAACAAAGCACAGACTACACTGAAACCAGGCACACCTGAGTTAATCTCAGCTGTGTATTGATAGAAACAGTGTATTGATATGTGTATTGATAGAACAGATAGAAACAAGTAATGTGGAATTTGGTTTTACATCCAATTTGATAACATTAACTTGTTGTTAATGCTTGATAACATTAACTCTCTAGGGCTTTACTGCTGAAAAGGAGACATTCCTGATTTTCTATCAGGAATCTATCTATTTTTTGTGTTTCAGTACACTTTTTTTTTTTTTTTTTTTTTTTTTTTTTTTTTTTTTTCTTTTGCAAAAATGAAATGAGAGTAGACAGAATTTTCATTGCCTTAACTAAAAATCTCAATTTCAGTATGTTGGTAAGTTCTGGACATATCTTTTAATTTTTATTAATCATAAATAATTATTTTCATGGCATAAGGTTCACCTGTGTGTTACAATTCGACACGAACGAACAGACACACACACAACACCTTTCTTCGAGCAAGGCAGAAGCAAAAGAGGAAGTTTATTATAAAACTCTGATTTATATAGGTTACACACACTGTCCCCTTGATTGGTCAAACAACTGACCTCCTTTGAGACCACACTGGTCAAACCATAGGTCCATCAACTCTCACTTCCTTTTAGAAAGGAATGTAAGTAATCGTTGTTTACAAAAATGTGTGTGTGAAATCTGGCTCCAGAAGTTCAAAACATCAGAAGGCTAGACGAAACATGCAAAAGCAAGGGCAACACCTGTGGATCTTATTGCCTTTAGTGACATCAGGATAAGTGGATTGAGATAAGGGCTAGACAAAGTCACATGAAATAGGGTCACCACTCTGTTATGAGACATATAATACAGAAAGCTGGGGACATGCTGAAAATGCTACCTTAGCCCTGGGTTTCCCAGCTTAGAGGGATTGGATTGAGCTGACCTGTGCCTGTAGATGACACTTTCTCAAGCCAGTGCTTCAGCTGGGAAGTGCAGTCACTACCCCAGCTGACCCATCAGGCCTTGTCTGACAAGATATATAGTGTGGTGAGATGTTATTCACTTTTAAACCCTTATAATGATGCTGCAGCAATGCCAGATTCCACTTTTTTGATGAGTGTGCTCTGCCTGGTGATGGATGAATTCAGAGGATAAAGCAAATGTTTTCCCCTCTGGGGAAATATCTGGGTGAGATGTTGGAACACACCATGATAGCAGAGCGAGTCTGCCCTAATCTAACACTGCACTGAGTCAGGGGCAGCAGTCCCTCCCGGCTCCCACAGTAAGGATATCTCTTTGTAATGCCTCCTTTTCTTTCCAACAAGTGTTTAGGAAGGGAAGAGGAAGAGAAAGAAAGGGGAGAAGAGGAGGAAAAAAGCCTAGTGCTGAGGGAGTCTGGAGTCACTTGTGTAAAAGGAATAAAATGTCTGAAGAAGTCAAGTCTCTTGCAGAAAAAAAAAATTAAGGAAGCATCTATCCAATGCTTCCAGTCAAAATGAGTAAATATTGAGATTTTAATTTGCTTATGGGTGAGAGAAGAGGAGGTGAAGACAGGAAAGGCTTTTGCATCACTCAGTGAAAAGGGCAGTATCATATATTTGGGACTTGCCCAACTTTCACCTCCAGGCATGTAAGTTCCTTCCCCTTGCCGTTACCATTCCAGATTTTTTCTAAAGGGCCTGAGTTCCCAAATTCCTTTAAACTGCACAGGATAGGCAAGGCATAAATTTTCACACCTGTCCTAATCCTGAAAATCTATGTAAAGAAAATTTTGGGTCAGCTACAATTATTTTGTACTGTCAATAAATGCTGAGAAGCTGTGTGTTAGTGGGCCAGCAGTTGTTTAGATATTGGTCCAATGAAACTGTTGCTCAAAGCAGAGCAGGCTTTACAAAGGCTAAATCTGCTGCTAAAGATGTAACACCTGCCTCTCATCAAGGTAGTTGGATTACAAAGGCTGAGGTTCACAGTAGCAGAATTGTACAGTAACTCAGGCAGAAAGGGATCTCCAGTCGTCCTCTGGTCCAACCTCCCTGCTCACAACTCAAACAGCTTTCAAGTCAGGTCAGGCTACTCAGAGCTTCTGCAAGCTGAATTTTTAGCATCTTTGAGGATGGAGAACCTGCAGGATCCCTGGGCACCTGTTCCGGTGTTTGACCAACCTTGTTGTGAAGTTTGTTCCCTTAACAACAATCTATCTGGAGTTTTTCAAGTCCCAGATAGAGTCTTGTGGCCTCTTGCCCTGTCACTTTGTGCTTCTGGGAAGAACCTGGTTCTATCTTCTCTATACCCTCGCATCAGACAGCTGCAAATGGCAATGAATTCAAAGAATCACAGAATCACAAGGTTGGAAGAGACCTTCAAGATCATCAAGCCCAACCCATGCTCTAACACCTCAACTAAACCATGGCACCGAGTGCTACATCCAGTCTTTTTTAAACACATCCAGGGATAAACTTTTCAAACGCATCCACCTCTCTGCATGGACCATTCCAGTACTTGATCACTCTTTCTGTGAAAAACTTTTTCCTAATATTCAACCTATATTTCCCTTGGCACAGCTTGAGACTGTGTCCTCTCACTCTGTCAGTTGAAAGAGACCAACCCCCACCTGACTACAGCCACCCTTCAGGAAGGTGTAGAGAGTGATAAGGTCACCCCTGAGTCTCCTCCTCTCCAGGCTAAACAATCCCAGATCAGCTGTTCCTCACAGGGTTTGTGTTCCCAGCCCCTCACCAGCCTCATTGACTCCTCTGGACATGCTCCAGGGTCTCAATGTCCTTCCCAAACTGAGGGGCCAGAACTGGACACAGCACTCAAGGTGTGGCCTCACCAGTGCCCAGTCCAGGCATTGGGCACTGGTGAGGCCACACCTTGAGTGCTGTGTCCAGTTCTGGCCCCTCAGTTTGGGAAGAACTGAGGAGACGCTGGAGTGCATCCAGAGGAGTCAATGAGGCTGGTGAGGGGCTGGGAACACAAACCCTGTGAGGAACAGCTGATCTGGGATTGTTTAGCCTGGAGAGGAGGAGACTCAGGGGTGACCTTATCACTCTCTACACCTTCCTGAAGGGTGGCTGTGGTCAGCTGGGGATTGGTCTCTTTCTCCAGGCAGAAGCTGACAGAATGAGAGGATACAGTCTCAAGCTGTGCCAAGGGAAATATAGGTTGGATATTAGGAAAAAGTTTTTCACAGAAAGAGTGATCAAGTACTGGAATGGTCTGTGCAGGGAGGTGGTGGAGTCACTATCCCAGTGTTTAAAAAAAGACTGGATGTGGCACTTGGTGCTATGGTCCAGTTGAGGTGTTAGAGCATGGGTTGGGCTTGAGGATCTTGAAGGTCTCTTCCAACCATGTGATTCTGTGATTCAAATGCACCCAGATGGGTCAAATCCACATGTAGTTTTAATATTAATATTTAGTGCACAATAGCTCTATACTTGCCACTGTACTATTCTGTTAGTAGATGTACCCTACTAACTAGCCTGTGGTGTTTGGGATGGAAATAAGAGTGATGTCTAAGCAGAGAACAGCATTTCTGTGGCAGGTCCTATAGGTGCAAGTGCTTCCCCTGTATCGTAGAGGGGCTGCATTGGTCTATCCCTGCTCCCAGCCACAATAGTGAAGAGCAGCTCCTAGCTCAGCTAGCAAGGCTCCACTGGGAAGCTCGCTCCTGTCTGAAATGACCTTGGGGAAAGTTGGCTCCAGGTGAGGACTTTCCTAAGTGTGGAAATCAGAGGAGATCAAACATCCAATTAGCATTCAATAGGACCAGAAACACTCTGTGGGCTGTTTTAGAGTCCCACTCTCTCCCTTGTGTTTCTTCCATCTCCTTGCATTGGACCCAGAGACTGTGCATTTGCATGGGGATAACACCACTGGAAAATTAATCCTGTCAGGGACATGGGGGTGTGTTTGCAATCACTCCATCTCATTAGTGCTTGCATCATGGATCAATCAATGCAAGGGAGCTGGCAGAAAAGCAGCAGTGGTCCCAAGGGGAAGGAGCAGGATACAGCTGTCCTTTCCACAGCAATGAACCACTCAGCCAAATTAGGGATGCCAGCAAACAGGAGATCTTAATTCTCCTGGCAGTTTCTGCTATGCCTTCACAGCCGCCGAAGTTTCATGCACCTGGTCTTCAAAGGAGAAGGCACTGTGGTAGAAGGAAAGCCAGGGCTGGAGAGACTTCTTGGTCTCCCAGATGAGGAAACAAGGTCTGTCTGAGATTTCTTGTGACAGGTTAGAGGTTGAGTGCACTGGGATGGGATCATGGTTCTATCAGGTCTAGTTCTTGAGCTGCTGGTTAAGCTGCACCAGTGAAGGGGGGATAGAGAGCACAGGGACCAAATGGGCATCCCCAAAATTGCCCGAGGGATACAGCATAGTCCTGGGCCACCCACCTTCTCAAGGTTATCTAGTATGACTTATCTGGGGCCAAGTACCAGGACAGGAATACAGGTAAAGTGGATTATCTGAACTGGTAAAGTCATGCCATGCAGAATATCCCTTCAAAAGTGGCTTCAGGAGAATAAAAGGTAGTTTCATATTCCACTGCACTACAGAGTATTAAGATCTAAGTTTGCCAAATACATCAGAGCTAACAAAACAGGAAGTTTCTTGAGAGACAGAACTTCCTCAGAGCCCCAAAGACAGAACCAAAATGATTGACAGTTTCTCATACTCTCTGTCATGCGTTTGACAAAAGGAGCATAATGTAATCCCCTTTACCTGCTATCAGGAGAGAGGAATGGCCTGTATAATGAGAAGATCAAGAAAAATTGAAGGACTTGTAAAGGACATTGGTGAATCCTGAAAGCCAGGAGGTGTTCATTATCAGTGCCTTGAGACACTCTTGAGACGTGCACCTTTGGAGGGGGGCCATTATGAATGCTGTTGGGGACGATGAAATTCAGAGCTCTAACTCAGCCCGATTTAAAAGTACCTCACGAGGGTTTGAGGAGGTTGTGTCTTTTACTTAGTTTTGATTTGCAAGAAGAGAACAATGAAGTTATGAATAAAAAGTTGCAAGGCTTACCTTGATGAAATGATATTGAGTAGTTGTGTGTTCTGATACACCCAGCTGATGCTTTCAGCTCACTCAGCCATGACAGCTCCAAAGTCCTAGAAAATTCACATCCCTACAGGACTCTGTAATCATCTGAAGGAACGTGGCAATGACTGCATAAGTCTCTCTCAGCTGTGAACAAAAAAAGATGCTACATGCTCTCTGTGCCTTTGTGGATGGATCATGGTACCTAAAGGTACCTCTTGCAAACTAATTTTGCCATCCAGGTCTTACTTTTGTCCATTGTATGATACCGCCTGAAAGAAATAGTGAAAAGCCCTATTTCACTGCTTGCTTTCCAAGGAAAATACCAGAATACCCTATAACTTACCATTTCATACTGTCAAAAATTAAATGAAATATAAATAAATTTATTAATCCAGGCTGCACACTGTTACAGACTGATGGACAACAAATACCAGATTAGGAACTTTCACCTAGAGGAACAAAGTTATTTTTATTTGATAACTAAGGAAATCCTACTGGACCCACTTCCTAAACCCATCCTGTCTGAGGTCAGTGGGGATTTTTCTGTGTCATTTAAAAAGACTTTAATTACTCTTCCCTTCCATAGGACTTCCCTGAAAGCATAAGGAGGTTAATTACTTCCTGAGCAGAATCTGCTTCTTCTTATTATTAATTATTTAGTGATTAATTATGAGCCATTGCCTCTCAGGGCTGTGTGTAAGCTATAATAGGCACCAATACAGACAGACTCTGCCCTGAGGAGTTTCCAATCTCTTCTTTTTAGTTGTATGACCGACGAGATGTAGCTTCATTTACACAATAGCTTGACCAAAACAAATGGAAAAGGCACCCATCTCTTTAAGGCTGAGGGAGCAGAGGTTTATGGGATGGGTAACGCAGGCACTTTGTACATCTGTGTGACATGTTCACATCCCAGAGACTGGGTGCAGCTACAAACACTCAGCCTCAGATGGCTATTCTGTGAGAATACACACCTGGCACTTGCTCACAAAATCTGCTTCCCCAGGTGGCTGCCCTTAAGGGAATGCCCAGACAGCACAAATGGGATTGAACATGTGGATCAAAAACCAGCCCTGTCCAGACTGAGACCACAAGATGCTAGTGGGAAAATTGCTGTCCATCCTACATCCCTGCTCCAGCTCTGGATGTGAGCTCTGACTGCTGAAAAGCTGTTCAATACACACCTCACTCTGAGGAGATAGAACAGAAATAGCATCCAACTATTCCTCAGCTCCTGCCAGTCTGTGCCGCAGTCACGCGGGGAGCTTCCGAGCAGGAGCCCTGCTCCACTGCCCACGACCGCCTCTCCACTGCCCACACCCTGATAAATGCAGAGGGTGAGCAGTGTTCCCACTACCAGTCCACACCCTGAATTACAGAGAAGAGGCATCCCAAGGGCTGTTCTTCTGCTTCTGGAGCTGGTTGTGAGGGGAGTTCAGATGTATCAGAGCAAGACAGTGTGCAGCAGGCTGTCAGACTTGACACCAGCTAGGGATTTCACTGTTTAAATCCTGACTTCAGATTCAATCTGTGCAGCAACAGGCAGAGAAGGAAGCAGCAGGCAGTTTTTTCCAGTACTTCCAAAGTCCAGGTACCCAGCTGTTACACCCACTTGCTGGTCCTTCCTATTTTTTTATTCAAACAAGCAACTGAAAACAGTTTCACAGCTTAGCAGCTTCTGTGTAAAAACAAATCTGCTCTTCTACACAATTAGGAATTCACTAAATCAAAGTCACACCGTCATGAGTCTGGTGCCCTTTTGGAGGGTCTAGTGATGCTGCTCCGTGGTTCAGCACTTCTGCGAAGCAGAGACTTTTCCTTGGCATCCCGAGGTATGCAAAGCAGCAAGCAGCCTCCTGTGCAAACGAGGCTGCCCTACTTTCTGCAAATGACTGCCCCTCAACCATCCTCACCAGACAGTCTGATTATATTTCTCATATTGAAACACAGATGTTCATAACTTATCTGTACCAGGAACACCAGCCAAGTATTCCAGCTGTATAACAGCTTTTTATTGCTGATTGAAGAGTCTCAGTATAAATTACTTCCCCTCATATCCCTGGAAATCACACAAACATCGTGCAAGGCAGAGAATGATGCATTTAGAACCACCTCTGCGAAGTGCCACAGCACTGTTTTAACGAGGGTTGTCTTAGTCCAAGTGGTGAGCAACTCCAATTTGCAGAGCTCCTTCTGCTGAGAAGATACATGAGAGAAGTATCATTGCTGGGCACATTTGGATTTGGAGGATCCTGCTCTGCTCTTTGGAAATCCATGATAGGCAAGTTATCTTGTGATGACTTGTAGCCTTTAGTTCTAAAACCAGCAATGCTGAATACAAGGAGATTGGCAGGAAATAAGAATAATCTGGAAGACCAACAAGGGAACAATCAAATGCCTTTGTAAGGAGTAGGCTTGGTTAGTTGCTCCCAGGATGAGTAGCAAAGGATATAAAGCAAAGCTTGCAGGTTAAAAACAGACACATGGAAATAGTTTTCACTATGTACCTAAGGAGACTGTGGATGTTAATTTCTACATAGCTTAAAAAGGACTGGATTGCTACTTGAAAGCAAAATCCATTGAGGGGTGTTAAATATACAGACAACACATCTGAGCTAGTAGATGTCTAACCTGCAATTTTTTGTTGCACCCCTGTTCATCCACTATTTTCACATTATCCCCTCTAAGCCCTCTCAGGAATGGGATATCAGACTAGATACACTTTTCTTTTAATCCTGGAAGGCAATAGTTTTTGTTCTTAATGTGGAAACATCCAGTGAACATTAAAAAAAAAAAAAAAAGCACTCTCAGCTCATCCAAGTCTATGGTGCTTACCGTAAGAGGATCCAAAGAGCCTCTTAGCAAACTATATATTTCATAATAATATATAATATTATTTATATTTAATAAAAATATTTCTTCTTGCAAACTATACCACCAAGAGATAAAGTCCAGTTGTTGGGACTGTCACACTGCCTGCAATGTGATCATGTATATCACTGGGGACTCAAGAGTTTGCTTTGCAATTCTGCTCTGTGAAAGTGATACCTGTGGAAAGACAGGAGCTTGCCCAGAAATATCTACAGTGCAAGTGGTCCCAATTTTTCATCCAAATCTATTTGAGATTGGAACACTTCCTAGGAACATGCAAGATAGCCTCTTAGGCACCAGTATTTAAGATATTTTGCTAATGATGTTTGATATAGTTCACAAGGATTCTGCAAAATATGTTGCTGTCCTGTTTTGGGTTTTTTTTAATTGGCAGAACAAAGTAGGATGCAGGAAACCAAGATCTGTCCCACTTTGCTCTTCTTCAGTAGCTTTACCACCAGGAAAAGCTGAAGGTTTGTTTCTCAAGCCAGGATGAAACAAAAATATCAACTGTTACTCAGTGCACTGATAATTAATGCCTTGTGTGTCCTGCCACCTACCCTGTTCGAGCAAACCAAAAAGCATTCTTTTAATGCAAATTTTTAAACTTACTTCCTAAGGAATCTAGGCTTACTACTAAGCTTTCTGATACTGTGTCTGTGTTTCTGCCACAACCAGTCCCTTCAATAATCACACTTGAGGCTGATGTCCAGTTGTAAGAGTTGTAAAGATTTGGAGAATCGGAACTTCCTGTATAATTAACAGATAAAAGCCACTGAGTAATGAAAACAAGCATTATTGATCACCTCACTGTGGGGAAACAGCAGTGCCAATACAACCTTTACTAAACAGCAGAGTTCAATCTCTAGACAGGTCCTTAGGAAACTACATATCATTGCATCTGCTGCTTATGGACATGTTTTAGAAGACTTAAAGACAGTGCATTTCACTACCTGCAATCCAAATGATTACGGGCCTTGATAAATATTCCCCACTGGTTGTATGATGAAATGAAAAAGTGGCAGCAAGGCTAGATCAGGAAACAAGCATGGAGAGCAGTTTTCACTGCTGTACAGAAAGCAGGAAAAGATTTTACCCTGAAAAGCAGAGAAACATCTTGAGTGAAACACTGGAGGGGCAGCTCATAAGAAAGGAGTCTGAGAGTCTGACAAAGTGGCACTGGTTGAAAAAATCCTTTTCTGTGGGGAAGAGGAGGACAACTGGGGTAAGATAAGACTTAAAATATACCCTGGTTTATCTGCTGTTGAAAAAAAATAGTTCAACTAATAGGTTTAGCTGTTACCGACTTCATTTCTGAGAGATTAAGAATTTTTTCTCCAATAAAATATTTTCTTCCTCAGGCCAGTATGACTGGGATAAGAACTCAACAAAACTATTCAGCAATCTCCCACCCACCAGTTATAATATACTCTCCACTTGAAGTGCACAGGTTTAAGTTGTTTTCACTCCCTCATGGATAGAAAAAAATAAACTTTGCCATGATGAAAGTAGGCACATAGCATAGTTAGTGTTACAGGGATGACCAAATTCTAATTATGTTGCTGGAAGACCATCCTGAGAACACCCTGAGTTGGAAGTGATCCACAAAGATCATCAAGTCCAACTCCTGGCCCTGCACAGCAACATCCCCAAGACTCTCACCATGTACCTGAGAGCACTGTCCAAATGCTTCTTGAACTCTATCAGGCTTGGTGCTGTGACCACTTCCCTGGGAGCCTGTTCCAGTGCCCTCTGGGGGAAGGAACTTCTAATACCCAACCTAATCCTCCCCTGATACAGTTCAGGCTATGAACCAAAGTCTTTTACCCTGTATACTTCAATGCAGAAAATCTGAACACCTTAGTCTCCTCATTTATGCAGTAAGGAGCAGTCCAGAGATTCCTTTATCAATGTCCTTTGGAGGACAACCCCAAGCCTCAGCTGATAAGACTTGCCTCTCAGATGAGATAGTTTCGTCTTGGCTGCCACAAACACAAAATTTTCAGTTCTCGGAGTGCCTTGAGGGGTTTTTCCCTCACTCTGCTGACTCTGGGGATTTTATTGGCTGTGTAAGAAGTCCCTGACAATTCTAGGGACACCATGTATTTATGGCTGGATGTTTCAATGATTAAGTCACCCGGGTGTGAGAGAGGAAAATGAAGCTGAAACTTGAAAGAATTCCTGGGCAGACAAAACAGATGGATGGGAGGAGAAAAAGGGTACATCCAGGGCCATTTACCCCAGGGAACAGAACTGATGATCAGGGTTGAAATAATAGAAAAAATATTTGTAAGTCAGCCAACTGAGTCTTTTGAAAAGGTGTTGCTGTCAGAGGAAAACAGAGGACTTCAGGTGCAGGTGAACTTATTTGCAGAGAATTCTGAGTCCTAAAGCTCAATCAAGCTTAGAAGGGGTGTCATGAAGCCATCAGGGAGTCTTCTCAAACAAAAATCCATCTCTTTGCTTTCCCTAGCTCCATAGGTTCTGGATTCACATTTATTACCTTTCACTGACAAGTATTTTCTCTTTATCTCCTGTCACACTTGTATTTGCAATCCTCTCCTGAATTCAGTGTTTAGTCCACATGCCCTATCTGCTTCATGGAAAACTTCATTTACATGGTCCCTGGCAGTACCTCTTTTATGATCAAATCCGATCCTTTGCACAGAAGATGGTGTGTGGCTACCTCTGTGCAGCTGCATTTGTAGTCCCAAGCTTTGACTGGTTGGCATAAAGTCATTTGTTAAAGGACAATAACAAGCATGATGAATTCTAATGCTCTGTGTGTCATGGTACTTAAGTATCTCATAGATAACTGCATCACCATTATTTCACAGTGCCGCAGCAACACAACTCTCCTTAAAAAAACAAACAACCTCACAAACCCAACGCTTTATCATAATATTCGTGGACAGGTACCAAAAGAAATCAATGGTTGAGGATCTACATCTATCACAGCTTGCAGAAAACCCTTTGCTAATATAGGGTCAAGGGAAACTGCTCTAATTTTCTGGTTTCCTGTGTCAGCTCGTATTCACCTGACACCACTCACTGGCATTAAAATAGGTTTTCAGCCCCCTGCTTCATGCATCATATCCAGCACAGAAAATAGACCAGTGCTTTCAGAGATGGCGTTCATGACAATGAAGCTGGTGCCACAGAGAGGTTCCCTCATTAGCTGTGTCTCTTGCCCCCATTGCATTTCAAGTCTTTCAGAGGTGACTGAAATACCAGAAGGACCAAGGCACTCTGGGGCTTGAGGAGGACTTGGTATCACATCTTGGTATCACTGATACCTGGATATTCACTCATTCATTCCTGTCCAGCCCAGGAAGATAAGGTGTCCTACGAGGTTTTGAGGTATTGAACTGTGCTGTAACTTTGTTGATGGATGTCAGTCAACCTCAGCACAGGAAAGTCATTGAGCATCACAGAAAACCAAGACTTAAACAAGAAATTCTATAAACATTGTTATAACTAAAGCTTAATGTTGGAACCCAGAATGCAGAGAATATTTCTCTGCATGTTTTGAAGGATCCAAACCCTCTGACAAATTCTACTTTTAACCTTCGTCCATGGAAAGGGCTTCCTAGGCTTTGGGATTAAACAGAATTTTCAAGAGTGTAAATTAGGCAGTAGCATAATATGTAATTTATTACAGGGTGAGAAATTTAGATTTTTGGGTTTGTTAGCATGGTAAGTAGATGAAGACAAGATGGAGGATCCTTGTTGTTTTTATGCTTCTTCCTCCTTCTTCATCTATTTCATGTTCTGCAGTGTTGGGGACACAGGACTATTGGCCAAAATTTGCCTCAGTGTAGTATCATGTGAATAGAAACATAGTTAATCATTGGTAGAAAAGTGGAGATAATGTACATTCTTGGTGATAATTAGTTGAATTATCTTTAAGAGAACCTTGATTCTGTGTGTTGGAGGCTTTTTGGTCTTTTCTCCCTCACGCTAAGCTGGTGTAAAGCCTGGCGTGCAGAAACTGCTGATAAGAAAATAATAAACAACCTGGAGAACGAGAACAACCAAGAGTCCCGTTTGCCTTCTGCTTAAGAAGGACTCATGGAAAAAGCCTCCCCTAACAGGGGAGAGACATGTGGGAGTGAAGAACTCCAACAGCTTAATAACAATATAATCATGGAACAGATCCTCCTAGAAGCTCTGCTAAGGCACACGGAGGACAGGGATTCAGGACAGCCAGCATGGCCTCACCAAGGGCAAGTTCTGCCTGACCAACCTCTACCTATGATGAGGTAACTACATCAGTGGACAAGGGAAGAGATACAGATGTCATTTATCTTGAGTTCTATAAAGCCTGTGACACAGTCTCCCACAACATTCTTCTCTCTGAACTGGGGAGAGATGGATTCAATGGATGGATTGTTGGGATCATAAGGAAGTAGTTAGGGGATCACTCCACAGGGGAGTGATCAACAGCTCAGAGACCCGATGGACATCAACGACAAGTTGTGTCACTTAGGGGTCTCTACTGGGACCAGTGTTATTCAATACCTTCATTAACAATATAGATGAAGGGATTGAGTGCTCTTTCAGCAAGTTTACAGATGACACCAAGCTGAGTAGTATGGTTGACACACCTGAAGGATGGAATGCCATCCAGAGGAAGCTAGAAGTGAGTTAGACAAGCTCAAGATGTGGGACCATGGAAATTTCATGTGTTTTAACAAGACCAGGTGCAAGGTGTTGCATCTGGGTCAGAGCAACCCCTGGCATCAACACAGGCTGGAGAATGAACAGACTGGGAGCACCCTGCTGAGGAGGACTTGGGGGTGCTGGTGGATGAGAGGCTGGACATGACCCAGCCATGTGCACTCACAGCCCAGAAAGCCAAACATGTCCTGGGCTGCATCCAGAGCAGTGTGGGCAGCAGGGCCAAGGAGGGGATTCTGCCCCTCTGCTCTGCTGAGATCCCACATGGAGTGCTGCATCCAGCTCTGGAGCCGCAGCACAGGGCACATCAAGCTGTTGGAGTTGGTCCAGAGGAGTAGCTTGCAGTTTGCTTGCAGCTTAGGGACTGTGTGAACCCAAGGCAAAGCCTTTGTATGCAATAACTATCAATGGATTTATCTTCTCTGAACATGCTTCATGATCCTTTGATCCCACAAAAACTTTCAGCACCTTTACCTTCCTGTGGCAAGGCTTTCCCAGAGTCTGATTCTGTGTGGGCTGGAAGCCTGCCATGTGCTGGCTTGTGTGTACTGTCTGTGAGTGGAGAACTGCCTGCAATGGTTGCAACTTTTCCCTCCACTCAGGCTTCAACAAACCTCCATCTCCTCCCAACCTCAGAGGCTGAGGACCACCAATCTATTTATTTGCTCATATAGAGAAAGTTGGTTCGTATCTCTGATCATCCTTGTCATTTGCTCTCAGTGTCTGGAGCCAGGACATGTCCTCTGGGAAGGAAAATGGAGAGGAAAATAAGCTGGGGCACACTCTGATGAAGGACTGGTGCACAGTCAGAGACAAGCTCACACTGAAGGCAAAAACAGAACAAAGACCATGGCAAATACAGCCTTCATCCTCTGGCATGGACATGGGGAAAAAATCCACATCTGAATTTGAAAGAACATGCAGGAGACTGACGGAGGAGAATTAAAAAGCGCATTAGGACTCTCAAACATGTCACCACAAGTGTTCCATTGACAAGTGCTGTCATGCTCTGCTCAAACAATGCTTCAGGGAAGCCAGGGCACACTTCTGAGGGAGGGCATGAGAGCCCTATGGAGATGCCTCTTTTTAATACATTATAATGAACAGTTAATGACAGGGCACTTGCAATAAATGGCAATACCCACTCCATTGTGAAGCATCCCACAGAGAAGAGGGTATCCATTGTCTGCCCAGCAACCTCACCTGGCTCCCTGCTTTGTTCCTCCTGTGGAGAGAGACACCTGATGCTGCAGAAGGTGCTGCTGGAAGATGTACTCATTTCATAGTAACGCAAAGGAAATTCCTCATGAAACATCTCATTTGCCTTTTGAAGAGCAGCAAGGCTCCAACCTCAGGTGGTTTCAATCCTGCAACCTGAAAGCTAATTTTAACCAAAAAAAAAAAGATTCTTATTTTTCCTCCCAGAAAATCTAGGCACTTGCTTCTGTCTCGAGGCTCTCTGTGCTCAATAAATAACTCTTTGAAGAAAATGCTTAACATCTCTGCACATACTCTGGGTAAAGACTGTTTTAGCAGCAGGTTGAAGGGATGATGTACTAGCAGCACCAAACTTGTGCCCCCCAATGTAGTTGGTCTGGCTAATATTTTCCTAAAAGATACATCATTAAGCATTAATGACTTTTACTAGGTCATTCATGTAGAAAAGGGAGAAAGGATTGAAATTCCTAAACTTTCTAATGGATAACATGCCCACAAACAAACATGTGCAGAGCTAATGGTATTTGGTAGCTCAATAGTTTGATAGTTCAGTAGACTCCCTACCATTTTTTAACCCTCCTGGTGCTGCAGCTCACTTACAACTCTGCTGTTGGTGAATCACAAGGTAATTTCTTGCCTACTTTTGTGTCAAACTTTCCAGGTTCTTTAAATCAATCATCAGACACATCTCATAAGATTGCTGGCACATTAAGAGTGCTCACAGTCTGCTACTGGACTGGAGCTGCTGGTTTAAGGTCTAGCTGGGTACATGCAGCAGCTGGTATGGGGTGCTGCAGCCATCAACCACTGTCACTGGTACACCCATGTCTGCAGTGAAATAGCCCAAAGGTCTAGGCTGTTCCAGCTGACCTGCCAGTAATTGCAGGGGCCTTTTCTGATCCTCCTCTAATTACTGAATAGGCCACCCCCACTCGTTTTACCTCACCTGCATCTGACAGTCAACAGGGACAGGTAGGTAAGGCTTTGCAGACCCTTACACTGGAAAAAACTGGCAGCAACAATAGAAAACTCTGAGTAGCTTTGGAGGCAAAGCTATCCAACACAGAGATTTTCTTCTTCTACCCTCTCTTCTTTGCTGCCCAGTGTTGATTACACTTCTGTCACCATGAATTTTCCTAGGCAGGAAAACCCCTCTGCAGCTCCTCTTTTTCTTGTAGCAGTAAGTGTATTAATTAATTAGAAGTGCAAAGAGTTGAGCCAAGCCCTTGTTTAGCTGGGTCCTGAAGTTAGGGAGTTGCCTAGAGTTGCCTGGAGTCAGTCCTGAAGTTGCTATAGTGAAACTTTGAAGGATGGCACCGCAGGGCTTTGTAAGTGTCCCTGAGTTATGTGATGCTCCTTGCACATGAATCAGAGGATCGTAAAGGACGTTGCTCCAAAGTACTCAGATGATGACTTGTAGCCTCTCTCACTTAGCACGCTACACTCCAGGTACCAGCAGCTCCCATCACTCATCCAAGCAGACTTCTCTCAGCACATGTGAATTGGCTCAGCCTGGATGCCGAGTCTTAAATAAAGCTCATGCTCTTTAAGAAAAGTCTGACATCACTCATCTAAATATTTGCTTAGCAATGCAGAGTCCTCTTGGCTTAGCAAGTGCTTCTCTCTCTGCAATGTTCATCCACAAGCACACACTCCACTGGCAGCTGTAGGGAGCAGCAAAAGTGCAAGAGGGCCAAGGATGAGCCAAGGGAAAAATAAACTGGCTTTCTTTCCTTCCTTAATGGTCAGAGCCACCTTATGCATTGTAGCTTTACAGTTTTTTTTGACAGAGGGGCACAGTAGGCTTTGATATATTGCCTCTGGTTGTCACTTGCAGGTCTTACCTGCTTCTGGAAGAAGGAAAAAAGTGAACTTTCAGAGGCAGAACTGCCGCCTTAGTTTTATACGTTCTCCCACAGGAGTTGATATAAAATTTTTCCAGGTTTGCTGAAAGCAGGGCACAGCGGGCCTGTTTGGCTTGGGGCTGCAGAGGGAGGGTATCACAGCTGCCCTGCTCATTTGGAAGCAAGGGAAATGCCAGTACCACCAGCACCTATGCCCTCTTCTCACCCACAGGCACTGGGTGGGAAGGACTTATCAGAAAGGATTTGAAATGAAGTGAATGTAAACCATTAGTGTAAATCCCCTTGCAGCCTGGTGAGAATAAATCCTTCCCTCCTCTCCTTCTCTTTCACAGCCAGGAATGATATTAAGACTGAGGGACTGAGGATTTCCAGATTTCAAACATTAAAGTATTTTAATTGCACTTCAGGGTAATTCAGAATGGAGGAAATGAAACATTGCAGGCAGAGAAAATAGCTGCTCTGGAAAATGTCTATAATTTTCAGGGATTCCTTTTATTGTTGACTGCATCCAAATATTTCTGCCCTTGACTAAGTGCTCTCTGTTCCCCTGTGTCTCTTAGCAGTCCCTGCAGCCACCAAACAGAATAGCACTAGAAAGAATAAACAGCCAAAGCTGGAAAATAAAGCACGTCAGGTGATGAAGGGGGCTTCTCCTCTGGCTGGTTTGGCACAAACCAGGCTCCAGCTGCAGGCTCAGGCAGGGCTGGCCTCCTGCATTTGCTGAAACGCAACAAGGACCTGGCATTTGGGGGGGAGAGGCCACCAAGGAAACTTAGGGCATCCCACTCTGGAATTCCTCCCTTATGGCTTTCACGCCTCTGAGGGAACTCCTGCTCTGTCTGACTGCTGATATTCATTATTTATGGAGTGATGCAAACACGTCTAATGCAAGGATTTTTTTTTTCTTCCTAGCACCTTAGGGGTTGTCAGAAGCAGAAGCAACCAGAAACTAATCCCCCTTCTGATTTCCTTCCCTCCTCCTACACACTGGGCAGGCACAGGCACAGTTCCTTCACTTGCTGAGGCTCATATACTGCTTTTCCTAGTGCTGTTCAGTAGTTGCTTTCCTAAGCTTGGTGACAGGTCTTTCACTTCAACAGGATAAAATGTCCATAAAGACTGGTCTGTGCTCTTTCTAAATGTTTGTGTTTTAGAAATTTGACATTTATTTTAGATTGACCCCAAGGTTTAGTGCAAATCTTTGTAGCATGGTAGCTTTCAACTCTGTCCTCTTTGAGACAACTAGGACGGCTTTTGACACAGATTGGCTCATGGGTTAATCCTTGTGTAGATGGGGTAATTTGTACTGTAGCTAGCAGCAGCTGGACAAAGCAAACCCAGAGGGAAAGGCAAGGTTTACCTCAGATGGCTGATGTGTCTTAGTGACAGGGTTTGTCTTTTCCACACAGAGATAGACAAATCTGCTAATGATACCTTCCATCCCAGAGAAGACAGAGTTTATGTGGCCACCAGATTACTCCTGCAAACACCCTGGTGACCTGATGACCTGAGTTACAAATGACAATCAACGAATTACTGTCTACACACACGTGCGTGTGCACACTCTCAAGCTTGACAACCAATAACCATTTAGAAGAGGAAAAGGGAACATCTCAGCTCAGCCTTTTTCCACTGTGGGCCCACAGACATCATCAAATGCACAAAAGTGGAGGTAGTGCCCTCTAGGTAGCAGTGGGAATTATTTGTGGCATTATTTCCTCTACACTAAAATTAGTCCTGGGACTAATGATTTTCCCACAGCATGTAAGGCCCTCGCCATCCTCTGTCCCAAAAGACATGGCTCTGAATGCTGGCACTGGGTGTCTCTGAAGCCCATCCATGTCCCTTTCCAACAGTCATCCTTCTGCAATGCATCTAAGCACAGAGCTCGTGATGTGGGGGAGAGCTACGGGGAATGCCCAGCCATCCCTGCGTGCTGGGGCAGGATTAATACATCAGACCTGTCTCTGGCAGATATTGTGTTTGAGGAATATTATTACATTTCCCATGCCCACGGCTTTTCCACGCTAAGCAAAGAGTAACCAGAACCTTTTCTTATCTGTCAAGTTTCTGAAACTGTTAAACCAATATGACCTGCTTTCCTTTCCCATACCTAACAGGCTTGTCCTTCCCCACATTGTTTGTAAGTAAGTGAGCTGTAGTCTGAGCTATTTATTGGATTCCTCTAGCCTTGGAGCCAAGGAGAGGAAAGCTCACATCCATATTGGTCCTCTGGGGCAGTTCTCATCACAGTGAAAATGGAGCCCTTGCTGTCCCTGCTGGCTTCCTGAAGCCGTTCATCGCCTGGATTACGTTACTCCATTGTTTATGGCTCACAGTGTGCTCATCATTCTCACAGTGCAGTGTTTTGGTTTGTGGGTTTGGTTGTTTTTTTTTAAAAAAAGGGAATACAGGCTACTAAAAGGCATGGAGTATTCCCAGCTCATGTCTTGAGCCATGTCAAGACAGGTGATTTCTGCAAGCAGAAATCAGGATAGCAATAAAGCACCCAAGCAAAGAGGGACTGAGGGCTCTGAACTGCAAGGAGGGGAAGACGGGAATGTTTGCAGTAATAAACAAATAATAAATGGATTTCTCCTTCATATTCATACAACACGCCTAACATGGACAAAATCAGGCAAAATCTTTTCTGTCTGAGCCAATATTTCACACGGTGCACAGTCCATTGCATTCTATGCGTATAAAACCTGTTTACAGATGCATGAGTGCATGCACACAAATGTTCATGTGCATACACCCACATGTAAGAAATTACAACCTTCATGGCACTTCCTATTTAGTGGTGATACAGAAATCCTCTTGCTATAACCACGTTTGACTTGTTGTTCATCCAGTCACATTTGCACCCAATCAGGTGCATAAGGCTAAGATGCCTGCCTCCAGCTTGTTTCGTCATGGCAGGCTGGGAAATGTGCACCAGGAAGTGAAACATTGCACCTAGCTGCTTGCAAGAGAGCACTCACGCTGCAAGTTTCCAACCATTTTTCCTTCTTGCCTTTGCAATGTTTTCTTTCTTAGAAGAGCTGAGTATCAGGAGTTTCTTCCATGCTGTGGAAGGTCTTGAAGCTGAAAATAAGAGATTCAGCTTGTGTTCTTCCCTCTGCTACTGATAACCTAAATCACTTTGGGTCAGGCATTTAATGGATCTTTGCCCACTGGAAAGGATCTACACTGAGATCATCTGTAGAGCCCTTTGATACATTGATGAAATGCACGGCAAAGCCTAAAACAAGAAGATGAAAAGGTAGGCAATGTCTGACTGACCTGGAGCAATGCTCCATGCAGGAGTGCTCTGCCTCTTAGAGCCACAGCAGCAGGTGCTGCCTTAGTGAGAGCCAGCCAGCCTGGCCACCATCTGTGGCCCATTATGCCCATCCATCTCCAGCACCCACAGTCATCAGGGCAGAGGTGCTGGAGGGCACTCCTCTGCCTATTCCATTTAGTAACTGCTCATAGATATATTGCTCACAAATGCGCTGCTTTAACGGGGCACATTGACAGGAACCTCAGATGTGTTTCAGCCCATGTCCTTCTTCCTCACTGTGGTCTATACCTTGCTTTCCTCCTCCCCAGTAGAGGTAGGGGAAGGAAAAACCCTTGTCTGTGCTGAGGATAAGTGGAAATCTCAAAGACAGTCATGGGTTTTAGAAATCAAATAAGTAGTAATTAAAAATAAGTGGGCAGAGGTCGTACATTCCCTTGCCCCATCTGGAAATGCAGTGGTGGATTTAGTATGCCAATATTGACACTTTAATTAATCACTGCTTCTAAAATGCTCTGTTAGTGGAAGCCTAACACAGTCAAAATTATTAATAATCATACTTCTAGTATAATTTAGCTTTTTATTATTACATTATCATGCATTAATATTATATAAGAATATTAATAATTATGATAGTATGTCCTTTAATATGGAAAGAGTAAAAAGACCAGTACCACTTATTAAAGACTTTCCCTGTATTTTAGCCAAAAGTCACTTTATAATTTTATCATTGAAATTAACTGCAAAATCACAGCCTGGGCTAGTCATAATTAACAACAATAACAGGAAAAGAAAAAGAAATACAATGCACTCCAGTAAATAGAAGCAGCCCCCGTTTTCTCCCACCTCTCCCCCCCCCCCCCCCTGCCCAATAGTGCAAAATACATAGGGGACCCTGTTGTCATAGTAACTGGCATTACAGCTTGCTTTCGATAATTAATGGAGGGCTTTGCTATTACAGTATTCTTGAAATTTCACTTTCCCCTGTGCTGCACTGCAGAATGCAGTATCATTTCCCCATTCATAAATATTTCATTACCACAGTCTGCTGTGTTTCATCATCACTGATAACACTCAGACTAATCCACCCATTGCTGAATTCATGTCGCCCTGTCGGTAGAGCAACTTTCATTTCCTCCTTCCACTTCTGCAGTCTTCATTTTTCTTGTTCAGTGTTCTCCTGATGCAAAACTGTCATCCTAGGCTAAGTACAGAGACCTTTATTTTTCTTACTCTGAAAAATAAGTGAGCGGTAAAAGCTCTGCCTGAGTAAATCGCGTACAGACACGCAGGCGCAAAGCCTGCATCACAGATGTAATTTGTATGTTTCAGAAAAGGGAGATATTTAGGTCAGCAAGGGAGAGGAGAATTGTAAAAATGCTGCTGTAGCAGGAAGCTCCAAGTCTGATTCAGCAAATTCCAGGGGTACCTTCAGACACATGCGTTGTCCTTCTGATAACAGCAGTGAGGAACAGAAGTGATACTCCCATCCAGAGGACCTGTTGGAGTTTAATACTTTTGGTAACTAACATACTAGTAGAGAACATCCAAAGCCAGTGGGGCAAACAGCCTGGTAATACACATAGCAAGAAAGAAGTAATAGAGAAATGGTTTAATTTTTTTTTTTTTTTTGCTTAGTATCAATTGCCTCAAACAAATTAACTCTGACATGCTTACATACATAGCTTTTACTGATATCCATGCAGAAGGAACTGGATTTTCCTTATTGAGCCTCACTTGACTTATTTGTCTTCTCTTTTTACATGCTTTTCTCTTTTATGTTGCTATCCCTTTGAAACAGGCTGGTGGTAAAAGACTGAGAGACCTGAAAGAGTCAATTGCAATGTGTCTCTCCTGTAATTCTGTGATAGACTTGCCTTAGATTGCCTTTCCAGAGGAGACTAGGGAGGCCAAAGGGAAGACAAATGCCGTTTGTAACCTGTTAGACAGAACACTGCACATAATCTGGCTTGTTTTGTAATAGGTATCACAGATGGGATGTAGTTTTCCTCTGGGAGGGGTTAAATCCTGGATAAGGAATCATGGCACAAATGAGCATTAGTGGAGACCACGGCATGCAACTCTTGACAGGCACTATATAAATGTATAAATGTATATATAAATGTGCGAGGAAAATTTGTTTCATCTATTCTGCATGTGGCAGAAAGAGCTAGGTAAAAAATTGCACAGCCCATGCAATAAATAGCAGTTATTTGCCTATGCCATGCAATCTCCAAGACCTGCTAGGATGTCATTTATGTTGACACATTTAAAGAGAGAAGCTCTGCAAATCCATTTTCTTCCAAGCATCATAAAAAAGCCCTACATTTTTTTTTGCACATTTCCAATTCAGATTTGGCAGCTTCACGTAGTGAGAAGAGAATACTGGAAGTGGATTGAGGGATTCTTTGGTATTATTTACCCTTTGCAAAATAAAATAAAATAAAACAATGCAATTTAAAAAAAAACCCTTTAAAATATTTTAAAAATTAAATCTGCTGTTGCAAATTCCATTCCTTGCCAGGAGCCATAATAATCTTCTCTTCCATACTATAATTTCCCAGCCATCAACCAGGAACAGAATAGAGGAATCCACATGAGTCCAGGAAGTTTTTTTCTTCTTTGCATGGGACATAACTCTGATGAACAAACTTAATTTCTAAATGAGCTGGTAGAGTCTTTCACTCAGTGTGTGCTGGGATGGAGAGTCCCATGGAGTCAGACAAATCAAAGCCAATCAAAGCCAAGACGGCCTATGCCAATATTCAGAAGGGAAGTTCACAGTGTCAGTTAAATACAGGACAAAGATCCAAATTTCCTTCAGTCCTCTGTGTGAATCTCCAAGTGCCTCCTCTTTGTGAATCCCTGTTAAAAATCATTTCTGGAAAGGGAGAGTCCGAGCACGCTTAGGATGGGCTCAAGCTTTTGTTCCTGTGACCCAGGCAGGTGATGCTGACTTTGTCTGAGCACATGATGGCCCTGTCTACCCAGAGACACCCAGAGCTCAGCCCTTCTGAGCAGCCTAGAGAGGTGGAATGAGTTTAACCCCAGCTGGCAGCCACCTATCTTCATCCTGCTGTGTAAAACCCCTGTGCAGCCTGTGCAACCAAAAAGCTTCAACTTGAGGGGCATCTTATTCCCAAGCAAGAGCAGCCAGCTGGTGATTCTTCAGCAAAGCTGGACATGAGGGGGGGGAAACCACCCAGTTTGCCAAGCATTTTGGGAGTGAAAGCTCAGAGGAGCAATGCAGCCATGTTCCCTGACAACCCCGAATGCAAAGCCATTCCTGTGTGGAAAAGTGAGCCCTGGTTCCCTACACAGTCACCTGGCTGCGTCCTGTGGAATTACTGGCAATACTTGAGTTTGGCCTTCAGGCATCCAAGAGCTGCCAGCATGTAGCTCTTCAACTCCACAGTTCACAGGGGCTTTCTTCCTTGTTTTTTCCAGGCTTAGAAAGGAAAAAAAGCAGGCAGATGAATTTTGTGAAGTATCTATCTCCTTGTTCTGAGAATTTGTGGTTAGTGACATGTGAAGAGAAATTACTCCTGATAATAAAGGCTATGATATCTTTTCCCTACTATTTCGGACAGGAAGATGTGTGGGTGCAAGAGAAAGCAAGAGAGTAAGCGCCTGCGTGGGCTTATATGCAATTGCCATTTTATCTTGGTTTTAAGTTTCCCTATGGTTTCCCTGGCTTTTAAAGATGTTTCCTAGGCCCCTGTCTGCTTCCTCTCATCTTCAGAATCTCAGTTATATTTTCACCTGTAAGTGTGGCTCACAAGGCACTTTTCATGATTTCCTTTACAAAATTTATGATCCCTACCTACCCTGCAACCATGTCCATTTGCATGTTGCTTCATCAGCAGGAAAGGTTCTTGCCAGTTTTTCTTCCAAAGTCTAAAGTACTAGCAGCAGAGAGCAGGGAAGTTCACTTCACTTAACATGTCACCCTCTAACCCCTTGGTCTTTTCCCTATTTCCAAAATGACCTTTATGACACCTTCCAATTTCCCTTGAAGCAATTATTAGCATCTGCCTCCCACCAGCTCTCTCGCTGTCAGCAGACCATACAGTGCACTCAAGATGCCAGTCACACAGCCTGAATGATGGAGGGTATCCTTCCCTGCTCTTGCTCCAGGCTCTGAGGGTGACTGGTGCCTCTGGGGCTGGCTGGAGGAAAGTCCTTGTGCTAGGAATGTCGCTGACCCAGGGACTAAAGGAGTACCTGGCAGCAGCACATATGAGATGATGAGTAGAAAGCAGGCCAGCAGATGGTATTCACCAGCTTTCAACACCAATTCCTTGCAGAAGGGCTCCAGAGGTGCAGATTCCTCTCCCACCCACCCCATCACCAAAAAGCCAAGGGATAGCTACCCTAAAGCTCTCTTTCCACCATGGTTCTCCACATTTTGGCCCATATTGGTCATTGTAGGTGAGCTGGAGGAGGGGAAGCCCCAGAGCTCAGCAATGTCTCCTGCAAGCCCAGACCCAGAACACCAGAGATATTTCCAAGTGCAGCCTTGATGCTGTAAGTTATCCTCAACAGAATGTATCACTCTCCCCTTGCCTTGCTGTGCTAAGCGGTTCTGTCACCATGGCAACCAGCTGAAGTTCAGGGATGGTTTCGGAGTAGCCCTTCTCACCGTGCCACATCAAGTACTGTGGATGGTCCCTGCATGCCTGGGATGTGCCGTGATGTCAGCACAAACATTATCTCGTCAAATATCCACGCTAATGAAGTGAACTGTGCAGTGTTACCTCTGGAAGTCTCAAAACATGTGGCAAAAGAAAACTGGCGTTATCATTCCCACTTCACAGGCCAGAGAACTGAGGGGATGTGAATTCTTCATGGTCTCTCTGATCAGTGCCACTGCAGGAAATAAAAAGGAGATTCCCAACTCCTTTTTCAGTCAATCACACAATTTATTATGGTACTTATACCTTCCTGACCAGTCAACAACTGTCTTCTGTCCTGTGCCTGGGTTTTGGAATTACATCCCTTCCATACCTAATAGGAATTTAGCATTTAAGTAGGAAGCAATGTTATCTGATTCATGCATGCCATGGTTTTTCTGTGGGATCCCAGATGACGTCCCTTTCCATCCTTTTCCAGCCTCCTCATACCAGGAGCCAGCAAACAAACAGAGGGATGGGATCGACAGCCTCTTGCCAGAAGCCATCCTTTTCCTAAAGCAAGACAGTGTACTCAGACTGAGGGTTGCATCAGGTAACCGCCCACAGTTTGAGAGATTTTCTATGGCACTACTAAGAAAGGTAGGATTTCTAAGATGCCTAAACAAAAAAGGAATAGAACTCATTCTTTCATAAAACAAAGAAGAAGAGAAACAAACAGCCTACTGAAAGTCAAGTACTAATCTACAGTCTAAGACCAGGGACAAGTTGAAAGGTTTTAGACAGAAAAAATTTACATAAGAAAGTTCAGGGGAAAAAAAAAAAAAGAGCCACTTCAGAGGGATGTTCCAATTTTGGCAGCTCAAATGGTGGAAGCTGCTGGTGTAATCATTTTTTCTGCTGCCATAACACTAAGAACCTGCAAGCCCTGGGAAACCCAGATCATGAAGGTTTACAGTAGCTGTAAAGCTGAAGACTGTCACATCAGTTGTTTATAAATAAATATTTTTTTGGCTCTGATATTTTGGAAGCAGGAGAGTGGCAGGATTTTGTCTCAGGCCTGAATTTATGGGGTTTTTTTGATGAAACACTAAAATTCCTGATGGATAAAGGGAGAACTCTAGGTCCAAACAACCCCTATGAATAATATAAACATTAAAAAGAAAATTTTTACTGATTTTTGCATGACTAGCTAAGAGCCAAAAGAACTAAATCTGTAGTGACTATTGAATAAAATCTTAAATATTGGTAAATCTGTCTAAAATACAGAGGTAGCCAAACTGTTCATTACCTCAGCTACTCAATAGTCGATGGCATTTTATACAGGAATGTTTTCCACCCTCATTAACAAATGGATATAATTACATTAATTGTGCAGCTAACAAATATTACATTAAACACAGTCTTGCAGATCTTGTAAATGAGAACAAACAATTTTTAATGCCATGTGAGTCAGTTCCATGATGAGCATGTGGCTCCAGAAGGATGACATGTTCAACAGGCAAGTTCTTGCCTGGCTCATTTCCTTCCTCTTTCAACTGAGATGAATCCTCAAGGCTTTGTCTAAGAAAATCTAATCTCATGAATGAAAAACAATGCAGAACATCTGTATTTTGGCCACTTTCTTTCAGATCTGTGACTGCTTATTAAGAAAAAGAAAGGAAAAATAATTGTTCTCAATGTGAATGGCAACCAACATATTACAGTTTAAAAATACAATGTTAATACCAGTTAATAATATATATTCAGCTTTTCCAATCTGCCTGTTCTGGTTCCATACAAAAACTGTACTATTTTGCTTTTTGGTATTTTTCCAAAAGTGCTCCCTTCTTGTCTTTGCTAAAAGAAACTAGATTGCCCTTGTTCTTCAGGAATCCAGAGGCTGAAGTCAGGACTCTCAAGAGGGAGATAAAATCTACACAAGGAGGCAAGTCCAATGTGTCAGCTCAGGGTCATGCTAGTTCAGCAGACTTCTCCCTGCCCACACAAAAGGAACCAGGGAAGCCTGGTCAATATTGCCAGATCCTGCTGCTTTAAAAGCAAAGACTTGGGGAAAGGCAGTTGCAAAAGAAACTCCTGCCTAGATAATTCAGCAGTTAATGAAATTCTGCCAAACCAAGACAATTCTACAGTTTCAGTAACAGAAGTTATACTTTATATCCCATCTTAAACTGCTGCCATTAAAACAGGTTATTTCAGTGGAATGACTTCTGCACTTCAGCATCAGCTACAGCAATTTCCCATTACATGAATCACACGTGCACACCCCCAAATCTGAGATGTGCTCGTGGATGCTTGGGACTACCAGGGCTCTATAAAAATAGAGTCTTTACTATAATCATTACCTATGTAACAATTTTCGCTTTCCCATTTGCAATGCTATTTTTGAATAGTGCCATTGGCCTAAGGAACTCTCAATCTGGTACTTTCCGTGACTATTAGACAAACTCTACAGCAGTTTTTTTTGTTCTTATTGTTAATTTTTTTGCTCAGTTTTATCTCCCTGTTACCCCCTAAGCTTAAAACCAGTCAAAAATTCATTACAGAGAGCATTATATTATAGGAGCTAGAAATGGAAAGGATCTATTAGATCACCACTCTGTCCTCCAGCCAATTTACACTTGCTCCCTGACTTACCCTTCCAACTGCTTTGTCCAGTTTGCTTTAAAAAAGACAAAGCAGTTGCGCTTCTGCCCTTTCCCTTGGGAGGCTGTTTCACAGCAAAATACATCTCACTGTCAGGAAATTTTACCTTACTTTCAGTCTGACTGTCACACTATTAGCCCTTGTTACATCCCTGCGTGTCACACCAAGAATTCCGCTCTCACGCTCGGGAGAGTGGGAGGGTGTTCGTGCTCATCAGAGCGCTACATGTCTCACAAACCACACACTTGTTAGTCATTCCTGAGCTGGGCTCTGCATCAGTTTATATTTGAACTCATCTACCTGTGCTTCCACCTCTCCTGATCAACTCTGTCACTCTCCTCCAAAAACTTCCCAGATTTGTCAGTACCTATTTGGTTACCGGGGGCCTGGTGTTGACTGTGCTGGATATTCTGGGATGTGGGACACCAGGCAAACCTAGATGGCAAGTTCAAAGCATGCTTTCTTTTTAATACAGCTTAGCTAAACTCAGCTTCTTACCACAGAACATAATGACAAAGGTTCACATGGGCACAAGGGGAAACAAAATAAGTTAATGCAAGAAAAATATTGCATTGAGAGCTCCTGCATCTATAATCATGTATGTAAGAGCCTGGACTGCCAAGCTATGCTCATCATATGGAGACAAGAACAAAATGTTATTTGATAACTTGATGAAATGCTTTCACATACACTTGCCAGCCTTTCACAAGAGGAAATGTTTTTCAGACACTACCACGTGAATCTCAGCTCTTGTGGCACCCCGATGCCAGCACTGGGGATGTGCACTGGTCTTTGTGCAGGCAAGGACCAGAGGAAGCAGAGCACTGCTGCTCTCTGCACTCTCATGTCCAGAGAGATGCCCTGCAGGGCTAAGCCTTACCACTAAGCACTTCATCCCCTTCTTTACAGTAGATCCAAGGTGCCTAAGAGCTCTTGGTAGGGAAAATTAAATCTTCTGGCATGCTAAAGCCTCAGGCAGAAACTGTGTAGCTCCTGACAAAATTTCAGTGCACACACCAGACTGAGATCCTTGCACAAGCCACATACACAGAGGACCAAGGTGCTGTGAAGGTGCTGCCAATTGCTTCCTCAGCCTCACTCAACATGTGCTTTGAAAAGAAGAGTGGAAGTATTGGGAAAATTAGATGCCTGGTGACCCTCATTGCCTCACAGTTTCCTTCCTTCATCCTCTGTTTCTCAGTCACTGTGACACTTCTGGTTGGATTTTGGTCAAGAAAGCTTCCAGTGTAATGCATTAAATGCCACTGCAATGCAGAGAAGCAGAGGTGTGGGCCTATTCCTAATCCAGTGCTGAAAAGATGAGGTGGAAGCATCAAGGTCCTTCCTTCCCTCATTCCTTAGGGCACATGCTACCTACAGAATGGGACTCAGGCACTGTATCAGAAATCTGTGATGAATCCTTCAGTCTCTCCAGCCTTCAGTTCATGTGTCTGACAAAGGTGTTATTGTTTGATCTTCATTGGAAAAATGTTTCAAGATCCACAAGATCTTGTAGGAGAGCTCAGGGTTACAGTCACAATTAAGAATTGTGTCTGTAACAATTATGTCCCCCATTTACGGAGAGATTTGTCCCCCATTGTTAGGTTGGCCACTGAGTGGGAGGATTTAATAACAAGCCTACTCTACCCCATTTACAGGGTGCGCTTTTCCAGAGAGATTTCTGGACAGAGTCCCATACATGACGCTCTGGTTTCATGTACAAAATAACTCAATGGTCATGCAGGAAAGCTGCTGGGATCACCATGGCCTACCATGGTGATCCTGGTGTTTAGCTCAGTATCTGGACTGTGGAGGTAGTTTCCAGGTGGAGATAGCCATGTATGATGCCACCTGCATCCACACTGAAAAAATTACCTTTTCCCTGGAAGCATGGAACAGTTGTTGTCTGAATTCTAGCCCAACTGTCCCACATGGATCATCTCACATCTACTTCCCTCTGGGAAATGTCACTACTTTTCTTCCTGTTAACCATGTCTCCCCTGGAACATCAGTGCTTGGAGAAGCACTCTTCCAGCTGACTTCCTTCAAAACCCAGAGAAAGTGATAGCAATCAACAGACCCAGAAAGTTAAGAGCCCCTTTCCCCTCTTTGCCCCATCCTATGCAGAGACAGAGCACCAGACACAGAAGGTGTTAGGGAACAAGCAGAGAAGACAAGCCAATGACCCCAGATGTGTGACCAAACAGAAAGGAAGCCATAAAACTACCAAGCACTTTTCCAAACATGAATGAAAGAGACTTCAGTGGAAAAGCTGTCCTCTGCTGGAGCCTCAAAAGCTGCATTGATGTGGAAATGCTACCACACAAACCTGCTCTCTAGTAAAGACCAAAACTGACTTCTGTGCGTAATTTTTAAGAGGCTAGATTTTTTTTTTTTCGTCATTATGGCAGGACATTTAAGTAATTCAAGTATCTTTCTATAAACTTGGCCTTTCTATTATGTCACCTTTCTTCCCTGGAGGCAGAAAAAGACCTGCATTGTCACCAGCAGCAGGTGTTGCACAGGAGTCTAAAACAGATGCCAGAAAGTCTTTCAGGCTGGAAAAAAAAGTCTCAAGTGGGAAAAAGAGTTCTCTGCCCAAAAATTGATTGATCTTTGGAGGGAGAGTGCTCAGAAGAGTGTTGGCTCTCTGACAGCAGGAGGCACCAGAAAGTATTGAATTTTTCTAGGAAAAAGGTGATTTCTGTGTATAGGGACAAAGCATCAGAGAGTAAAATCTCTAATAAGGCAGAATATAGGGAACAACAACCCTGATCATGTGTCCATAGCACAGAAATGAGACTCACATAACCAATTCTGATTTCACATGTGTATGACATACAAATAACATAATTTGGTAAGGTACTGAAAATCTTCTTAGCAAAGCTGGGCTGACCTCTGCGTTCAAACATAAGAAGTAATGCAGCAAGACTGGGAACATCAGGAAATAATTTAATCAAATTCTTAATCAAATTAAAATTTTTCTGTTTCTAACAAGCAGAAAGTAAAATGATGCAGGCTATACAGTACAATAGCAGCAGCTTGTAAACACACAGAGAAGGCTGCTGTCATTATTTATCAAAATATATTTGTAATCATCTTCTGGAAGTACATGCAAAGGACCATTCTGGGCATCACATTCTTACTAATACACCTGAACTTTCAGTCAGGATACACTTAATTATGCCTTCCTTGCAGGCCTGATAGAGATTTCTCTGTCTCCTTGCTTAAGGAAGCAAGGCTGTGTGCAGTGGAGATGGGCGTCCAGACTTTCATTGCCAGTGAATTTCACTGACTTTTGAATCCAAACACATCCATGCTGGACTTCAAGTGAAGGTCTCTGAGGCATGATGTTCTGGCAAACTTTGGGGAAAGCAGCAGCTGAGAGGAGACACCCAAGCATTAACACACATACTGGGGGAGCATCAATGTTTTTCTTGGCCCCAGCGTGAAAACGTTCTGAGCAAACTTCTGGCAAGGCACTGACTGGGACATTGTGGTAGAAAGGGGAGAAGAGCTGAGGTCTGGAGTCATGGGAGGGAGATTAACTAGAATTTAGGAGATTGCCAAAGAAAGACAGGGCTTCAGGGCAGGGCCCAGGGAGGTAAGCATATGTGTACTATGAGCATAGGACAGGAGTTCTAAGGCAATCAGGCTCCCACTGTGTTGCAGGGCAGAGTGTGTGCTCAGAGTTGACAGTGTCCAGGCACGAGCTTTCTGTGGACACTGAGCAGACATCTCTGGAGAGCTTTCTGGTAATCCCAGATGGCCCTGTTCCTCCTGAAAGCACCACCAAGTATGTGAACACCCAGTGAGAGGGGCCTTGGTGTGGATACAAGTTAGACTTTTGACTTCAGCTTGTCAATCACTCCCCTCATGATCTAGAAGACACAAACAAACCTACGGATCTACACTTCCATTCCCACACATTTTATTCACTTCCTATACTGAGATCTGTCAATAATGACCCTGTGAATGATTATTAGTTTCTCTACCACCCATGAGAAAAGATTTGTCATAAGAATCAATAATTCCTTGAATTAATCATCAGTTACAGCAATAACTGATGACCAAAAGGCCTGGCTGTGCATGTTAATTATTTACAATGTGCCTATGCAAAGGCAGGCAGCCAAAATCACATCTGTATCTCCCTGGAGCATGGTGCTGGAGAGGATAGCTCAGCACTTTGAGCCCAGGACATGAGTACCTTGCTTCTCAGCTACCCTGTGATCACTCCCTAAACCTGCTCCCCTCCCCAGAATGACACCGGTGTCACCACAGCCACTGAGTGCTGGGTTACAAAATCCTTCAAGTGACTAAACTTTGGACAGATACCTCAAGCTTGGACTTTCCATCCTGTACAGACATGTTGAAATCCCACAAGCAGTTCATTATTCCTGTTGTGGTCTAATAAGATTTTAGTCCTGACCCCTGGCCTTCATGTGCTTCCCATCTGTGGACGGAGACGGGAACAACCATTAACATGCACGCAGGGATTCTGCTGGAAATTGGCTGCACAGGCAGCACATGGCGAGATGCAGCTAATTGATGCTTTGCTGCAGCAAACACCAACACAGCGTGTCTGGCCATGGCACACGGTGAAGCTGCAGGCACTAAAATCAAAAGAGAACAATCTACTGCCCATTTAAGTGGCAGCTGCTCTGGATGACTGCAGTGCTGCCCAGCAAATTACTGAGCAGGCAGAGGCGCAATTCCCTGGACCACGTGTTAATCATCTGCATCCACAGGGTGAGCACAGAGAGACCCTGCAGTAATGTGGTGCAGGAGCACAGGCTTTAGGCTGTGGCATAATAAATCTCCCTGCCTGCAGCCTGGCACTGTTTCTTCACCAAAGTTATACCAAATTTCAACAGCAAGAGCTGCATGAATAAGTAAGCAAAACTGAAATGAGAAAGCAAGGTCATGTCAGAAGTCCAAGCAAAAAAGGCAGACAAAACCAGACTCTACTTAGTTAACAGTGGGCATAAATAGAATAACAGAGGCCATCTGACAAAAGCACAAAAACTGCCAAACATTTGAATGCATCAGATGTTAATGATGATCAAACCTTATACAACACATTCTGGAGAAGTCAGTGCCTTCACCCAGCATATGTCCATGCTCTGTGTTGAAATGCAATTGTCTCCTCTGAGATATTCAGCTTAAAATTCTGATGTGATTGTACCAACATTTAAAAGCAGCTAGTAAGTACCAATGACTGGTTTCTTGTGCCCCCTTACAAATCTGTTCAAGGTCATCACAAGACTGCTTAAGTTTTGGTGGCCCTTCAGAGACAATACTCACATATCTTAAAATTTGATCAGGATGTGTGTAATTAGTCAATATGGCCTGTTCTACACAGAAAGCAAATCTGTTTTACAGAAACCGTCATCTCTGAGCAAAGACAGGCAGAAGAGAGTAGCTGAAGAGAGCTCTGAGCTTTAAAAATATGGCTACTTATTTGAGAGCTGAAGTACAAACCCATTTTCTCTCCCAGATGATAACAATTCAGATGGAGATAGTTCACCAACTAGCAAGCCTGAAATACCCAGCACAATCATTTTATATGCTCACACTGCATCTGACAGAATGTCCTTGTGTATAAAACTGCTTCTGTGTGTATTTGGGGTGGTGGTGGCAACACAGAGTGCTTTCTGACCCTGGCTTAACTAATGAGCACCAGTCAACCTTCAGTCAACCCACAATTAAGAAAAGGTTCTTTAGTTTTGCCCAAATATGAACTCAATGAGATGGATATAATTCTGCGTTTCAGGGCAAGACTCCCTGTGTTTACTTCAGTAAACCACCAAAGAATCCTGTCTTGACTGTTAATTTTCCTGGGACTGCAGATAAAAAACTACCAAACACATAAAAAAGCCCACAATTTTTTTTCCCATTTTTATTTTTTTTTAAAGCTAATCCCTACATGAAATTATTCAAGGGCTGAGACTAATATGTCAGTAGTTGAGAAACTCAATACAGGTGCAGAGTAAGAAGACAGTATACTCAGTGCTGCAGAACAGCCACCAGCTGCAGAAGGGACAGCAGTAATACTCTCAATGGAAGGGCAATAATGATCACCAGTAGTACACTAATATAGTTTGGATTCCTGGTAGAAAACTGATTCCACATTTGTGCAACTGTTCAATCGTGTCTGGCAATACCTCAGCAGAGGTGACTGCAGTCTGCAGGGTAAAAGCACAGAGCCATTTCCTGCCTATCTAGGTCACACCACCTTTCCATTGCAGCACCTTTAACTACAACATCAGAACCAGGTAAGACTTGGTGCACTGTAAATCTGCTGCCATTTACTGGGAAGATCCCAAACTGGGTGTTAAAATTAAATCTTTAGTCTTTCAGGAATCACAGTTAGTTTGAAAACCAAGGGCAACTAGGAACAAAACCAGCACCCAGAACATTCAAACAGTACATACTGTTCAGTCACACAGATCCCCAGCCAGTACTCTTGTAGCTTCTTTTGCTACAATTGACTTTTTCCTCTTTTATTAAAGGATGCTGATGTATAACCCAGAGGCTCACAAAAATATACACAAGGAGTTGATAAAAACAAGAAGCAGTGTTTTGTGCCTGTCACTAGTCACTCAGCATGCCCATTAATTACTCAAATGCTGTTCCCCTTAATATTTCCACTTCGATATTTAAGAACTCATGTCCTTTTGCTCGACTTGTAGCTCATCCAAGGCTGGGGGACATTCATGAGACAGATTATAGGGTAGCAGTGACTAGCAAGGGATCTTACCTTGGCAGCAACCTTGTTCTTGGTCTTCAAGTCAGTGCACCTACCTTTGTGCTAAATACGTCTTGAGAAAAGCCAAGTGACAGCAGAGGGCAGCCCTTTCTTGTACAGAGCTGGTCACTGACTGTCCCAAGGACCCTCCTCAGTCATACTCCCACCAGGATCAGTCCAGTCCTGTTGTCATCCTGTGTCTCTGACCAGCAGTAAAATAAATCATGGCTTTTAGAACCTTGGGATTCTTGTGGACTCTCTGTTGGCACCCACAAGGGATCACATGGTTTGAGGGTTTACTACTATCCATAGCAATTTCCCAGTAAAATTAAGGTCAAGCTTTGAAGGGAAAATCATATTTTCCAGAGGACAGGAACATAAAAGTGCAACATAGGACAGGAGCATAAAAGTGCCTTTTGAGCTGAGGTCTGCTTTGCTACTTGTGGTGAATCCTTACCAGAACAATAGGTCTTCAGAGTAGATTAATCCTAGAACATATATGACAAAGGCTTACCTGAGCTAAACATACCCAAGTATTTATATTATGCTCACAGCCAGGGATCATCTTCTGGAGTGCATGTTTTCATAGGAGCAACTTTCAGGCAAAGATGTGAACCATTACGATTAAAAAAACAGCCTCTTCAGGAGCAAGCATGATTCAATCATATGAAGGCCTGTAAAATCATATGGGCTGGCTGTGAGCATAATATAAATACTTGGGTATGTTTAGCTCAGGTAAGCCTTTGTCATATATGTTCTAGGATTAATCTACTCTGAAGACCTATTGTCCTATCAGCTTATGACATTAAACTTTCAGGTTTCAAGGGATAACACTACTCCACCAAGACCTGGCTGCTGCAGGAAACCTGTGCTCACTGGAGTGCAATCCAGACACAGAGAATCACAGAATTGTTTAGCTTGGAAAAGAACTCTAAAATCATTGAGTCAAACACAGCTGATATTAGTGACTGGATATGGGCTGATCCTGCAACACCCAAACTGCCTTGCAAAGCCAGACATGATGTCCTGTGGCTGAAGTGAAAAAGGCTCAATGTCCAATTTTTTCCTTGTTTTCTCTGGATTTCTATGCTCTCAAAACTGACTGATCAGAATCAAAGAAGAACTAAAAGATTTGGGGAGTAGAAAAGGGAAACCTCACTAATTAATAAATTAAAAGGGAAATCTTATGACCTACTTCACCACATATGTTGTCCTGTATTCCCAAGAGACTTAGTTCTTTCATACAGCACACAGGTCATGGCAATTTCATCAATTAAGATCCACATTATCTGCTGCCCTGTGTGACAGCATCAATCAGGCCCTGTCTTGGAAAAAGTACTGCTCAGTGCAGTTCAGGAAAGTCCT
Organism: Certhia americana; assembly: GCA_018697195.1. Taxonomy (NCBI): domain Eukaryota; kingdom Metazoa; phylum Chordata; class Aves; order Passeriformes; family Certhiidae; genus Certhia; species Certhia americana. The sequence continues at coordinate 67,847,548 of CM031858.1, forward strand.
CCTCCTCCTCCTCACATCATCACTGAGAATTCTGAAAAGGTGAAGGATGAAGGAGACTAAGAAACATCAAATGGGCGAGGCTGTATTTATGGATCTTAGTAGATGATGGTTTAAAAATAAGCATGTAGGCTTTTCTGGTGCTTAAATGGCACCCATTCTTTTTGCCTTGTAGAAAGTCTAGCATATTGTTTTCATAATCAAGTTATTTGGATAACACAACAGCAATTTAGATTAGGATTTGTTTACACAGCTAAACATGTTGAGTAATGAAATTAAAATGAGCTCTCTTCCTCTGTCACATCTGCAATAGTAACTGGCTTCTTATGGTTGAGTACAAGGCTGCTGCACAGATGTTTCTTGATAAGGTATAAATCAGTGTTAGGTGCTGTTTATTGCAGCATTTTTACCACCTTGTTCCCTGAAGGAGGGAATGTTGTCTGCACAGCAACCAGATGTGACCTGCAAGACTGTATGAAATATCATCACAAGCCAAAACAGGTCCCATATTCCATATCAGCATCTGCAATGGCTCATCAAGTATTTATCAGATCATTTGAACATTTCTACAAGCCCTAGCATCATATCACAGCCAGAATTTACTTATTACAACCTGCAGTGAAAAAGGCAAGCATCCTGTAAAGCAAATGGAGCCTCAAACAGCAGAAGATCCCATTTTAGTTTGGTTTCCTGCCTTAAAGGTCAAAATTTCTGAACAGATACTGCTTCTAGAAAGCCAGGTACTGTGAGAGATCAAGGCAGCTGCTTTTCAGGGAATTGTAGGGAAGAGTTTCTATTTACTGCTGTCCCACCATAGGTGATATCAATACTTTGATGGTGACAGGGGAGGAGTCTTATCTTGCACTGGTGTCTACACAAAGAGAAGTGACACAAGGGAGCTTCTCCCCTGGTGAAGGCGGCACAGCTTGGAGTACCTCACTAAGCTCTGCTCAGCTCTGTGGGAGCAAGAGGATTTAATGAGAGAAACTTGCCAATGACCCAGCATTTGTAGACAGCCAAGCCTGGCCCAAGCCATACTGGCTCTTTCTCTGTAACTGATGAAAGCAGCACCCATGGGCTTTGAAGGTAAGAGAGTACTTGGAAGATTCCTTAGGGCAAAATCTGACATCTCTTATTTAAAAAAAAAAAAAAAAAGCTGGGGATGGCATGGGGTGGGGTGGGGCAGGATGGGTTTTTCTTCCCTGAACTAATCTGTGTCTCTGATTTGCTTCACTTGTTACATGGACAGAAGATCCTGTCAACACAGAAATAATGCCAAGTATTTACAGTTTAATGGAACCCAGGGACCAATTAACAACACAGAAAACCACCAGGCAGTGTATTTCTTAGTGTAACAGGAGGGAAATCTTACATTACTGATGTTCCCCCATTTCTTAAAATAAAGCACCAGCGCTTTGTCAATGATTTCTCAGTAGTAATGTTTATTACCAGCCACTTTTACCATTGCCCGTTTATCAATCGCTTTCTGTGTTCAGTCACAAAACCCCTCTCTACTTGAGACCTAAAACCACCTAAAAAAAGAAGGAAAAAAAAAAAAAAGAAAAAAAAAAAAAGAAGAAAAAAGAAAGGTAGAAGAAAGCAGCTGCCCTTGGGGCTCGAGAGCAGTATTGCTAGAACCTGCCCTCCACTCCAAGCTCCCGAACTGCTGACTCCTCAATAGCTTGATGGATGCGATGCACCTCGTCCTGCGTTAGCGTCCTCTCCGGGTGCCGGTAAACGATACGGTAGCAGTGGCTGACCTTCTTTGTCCTACAAAACACAAACCAAAAGAGGAATCATAAATACATGTGCCTGCAAATGCAAATACATGAGGCCAAACACTTACCCTCTGGATCATTTTTATTTGCGGTCTAATTTTGCCCCTGTTGCTTGAAAATCACCTTAATGCTAAGATACACAGTTCGGAGAGGCAGGACTGAGCTGAATTTTAATTTTGGCAGAGAACTTTGCTGAAGTCCACTTTATGCCTCAACTTGTATTGAGGTGTGGTAGCTTCTTACCAGAGCAAACAACCCCAAGAGGAGGGCTTCTTACCCAGTGCTATGGAAAGTAAGAGATAAAGGAGATCAGGGAACAGGAATGAGAAAAGGGAATGATGCGGGGGAGAAAAGTATTTAAGAGTTGCTGGCTAGGCAAAGGTAAGTTAATGAAAAATCAGGACAAACCATTAAGTTGAGTAAGAGTGAAAAAAATCTTCTTGCTCTTCATCAAAAGCAGGCAGGAGCACCTAGTTTTGCAAGGGCATCTCTGTAATTGCAGTGCCTGTGTTACTGAATTTAAATGGCAGTTTTGGAATCCTTTTTAGTTTCAAATGGAGCCCACACAGCTTCTTCTTTCAAAGGTGAACACTCACCTCAATGAAAGAGAGAAAATCTAAGGGGAAAAATAATGGGAAACCAGACAGTACCAGGCAGAAGAAGCTTCCAGACTGGCAGAACTCTGCATTTAATGGCACACAAAAGCAGTCAGCAAGCTTTGGGTCATCTCTCTCCTGAAAATTGCTTCATGTTGGAACCACATTTATGCTTATGACTATTTGATTAAATCTAAGGTTAGATGTGTTCATCCACAAAGACAACTCTCAAGATACTCATTTCAACCTCAAATCCTACTGTAAACAGGCACAGGTAATTTTTACCTCAGAATTGTTGTTTGATACCAATTTTGTCCCACCCCACAAGGGTGGGAAGTTTGCCCTGCTCCCACTGGCAGTTTACAACAAAAAAACCGCTTCTAATTAAAACATTCCTTCATTTCTGTGTGCTCTGAAGATAAAGCAAGTTAAATCTGGCTAGCACCCGAAAGGGCAAACTGAATTTCATAAAGTGTTAAGCTGACTGCAGTTAACTGCTAAAAGCCAGCCAAGAGCTTTCCCTGTGTGCAGGTTAAATGCTGCAGAAAAGTAATCTTTGAGAAAAGAGGAGGAGGTGTAACTGTGAGGAAGGTGTTGCTCTGCTCTGCTCTACCTCTTCAAAGAAGCCAAGAGGACAAACCTGGGGGAAGCAAGCAAATGGAATAACAAAGATTTGGTCAGATGCTACACTGCCAGTGAGAAATTTGAGTAAGAGAGAGGGATAAACAGAAATTATTTGTAAAACCAGGCTGGCAACTATCCCTAGTGAAGGTAATATTTCAGTTTTTAAAGGTGCTATAGGAATACACCTGATCAAAAACATTTGCAAATTGCTTTGGCTGGAAATCTATTTAGAAGGTGTACAGTCATAGGTTTAATCATAAAGTTTTGCAAATATTGTGAATATACCCCATGACTGAAAATTCATTATCATTATTTAATGTGATTTAAACAGAAGTTTGCTTAATGGAAGCTGTGGTAGGCATAGCTACAGCACTGCTTCTTCACTGGTCTTGGTTAAATGAAAGTGACAATTACTCCTGACTTGGGTGTTTTTTGTGTCCTACTCCCTCCATGCTAGAGAGTGGTTCATTCCACAACAAATTATATATGGCAGATTAGGACACAATAGTTTCTTGTGGGTGTTGTGGAAAAACAGTAGCTTTAGGAGGTATTTAAATCAGGAAAGGGAAGAGGTTGTAGAGAACAGCACTGGGCTAGAGTTCTGTTAGCTGAATGCTGAAGTTAAGCATTGATGTGAGAGAAATAAAATGGGGATTGCATTAAATGTAATTAATCTAGATTTAAATATAGGCGAAAAATGATTTTGTAACTACTAATATACATAACTGCACATAACATGGATGCTACATTGTATGCTACATTTTTCTCCTACCTTTTAGGTAGCTGGTTTATTTGCATTTGTGTTACTAATAAGAAAGAAGGAGTATAAGGGTTCAAAGATATTTCAACAAAAGACACACTGCTAGTTTTAAAACCTTAAGCATTGTTTCCAGAGAACTATTACTAACTTTGCAAGGGAGATTTGGAAGAGCACTGCTCAGCTCTTCCCTCCCCTAACACTTCCCCTGCTCCCAAATAAAGTACTAAGACACTGTGATTAATCCCTGCCATCAGCTGCAACTGGAAACAATTATTGTCAGCAAACAATACCTTTGCTCATTCCGTTTCCCACTTCCCTTTTGTTCTGCAGAGCCACAGAGTGTTTGCCTACCTTAGAGATGGCTCTGCTTATGCATAATGAAGTCTCTGCTGCATGTCATGCTGCAGCCTGACATGATACAGAAGCAGTGGCTCTCTATCCTGAGGAGCAAAATTTTGAGGCCAAAACCTGCAACAGCAGCTTCATGGGGTTAAAAAAAAAAAAAAAAAAAAAGGAAAAAATGTAGAAGCTTAAGAGTGAGCTCTCTGGGCTTTATTTACCTAAAGTGCACCGCCAGACAAGTGTGTGTGGTTGCAGTCACGCGGGCCCCTCTCCATTAGGCTTCAGCTGATCTGAGTGTCACAAGTCTCCTCTGCACCAGCCTGCGGCTCTCAGGTAATGAAGCACAGTGAACACAGGGAAGCACAGCTCGAAGGGAGAAGGGAGGCAGGGATTTATTCTGATGCCACAGGAGGAAACAGGATATAGACTGTGGACAAACACTGGAGCAAAATAACGCCTAATGCTCTTTTATATGATTTTTTTGGAGGAAGGAGCATTGCCTCGTGGTTTTCGGGAATTGGTACTCAGCTGCCTTCATGTGCTAGGGAGCTAGTCCCTGCCAGGTCAAAGTCACTGTGTGGGGTCCACCTGAAGGTCAGGTATATGTTTGGATGTTTCAGCCTGATACCTAAGCAGAACAAGAAATTAAGGGGTCTTAACCTACCATTAGTGTAATAAAATCAACATGAAAGCAACCTCACCCTGGTACCTGAGCTAGAATGAAAGGGTGTGCTAGGCAACAAAAATGTATACACGTGTGTTAGCTTTCCCTGTGTGGAAAACCACTGAAGGATGCTTAAATGCAACTTGTCTGGAAAACTCATCCCAGAAGCTACAAACAGCAAAACACTTCAGTGTTCTAGGGAGCCTGTCTCAGGCATTACATCAGACTAACCACAGGGTCATTTGGTAATCAAAATGTTGCATAAAGAATAAATGCCCAGCATTGGCATTTATCTCTTCCACAGGCAATACCATAACAAGAATGAAAATTTCTTCATCCTGTACTGGAAAGGGAGATAAAAGGGGCAGCACTGAGTGGGAACCCCCTCACCTTTTAACTGTGTTCTACTTTCCATCTGCCTTAAATAAAGCACAGAAGCACAAAGAGTTCTCTATGGAGGTTACCCCTGCTCTTAAGGGGTGAGGACAACACAGAACCAGACATTTTTCTAGAGAGCTGGATTTACTTTGAGGAACAGAAAACTAGAGATGACAATCAGCCACAGCATGAAACACCAAAAAAGAGTACCATCCCTTTTGTATCCTGAGCAGTTCACTAAGCAGTAGTACTCACCATGATACCCATACTGCACCTTTTCCTACAGAATACTATCTAAAATGAAAGATCTACACACATAGTAGTGCAAGCATTTGAGATTTTTTTCTCTCTGTTAAGTATGTCATGTTAATGAGGTTCTTTGAGTGTATCCCTGCCATGGAAATGTGTATCCTATGTGCCCTCAAAAGACTGATCATGTAATTCCCTTACATAAACCTTCACACAGTACCCAGTGGCTCCTACACCCGTCACAGAGATCACGTGCATGGAATGACCTCAGGGAAAGAGAAAGAAAGGCTTGTTTTGTTTGCAACAATGTCCCAAAAGCAGTAATGATGGGAAGAAATTAATAAAATATTTCATGTTACCAGCATCCTGATTGACAAAGCCATGCAGAGAGCACACCTTTGGTTTTGCTTTGTGACTCCAGCAATTCCAAAATGCTTCACATTTTAAGTGGAAATGGAGAAGAATATTAAACTGAAAGAAGAAGAAGAAGAAGATGTAATTGCCTATTCCTTTTTGTTTTATGTTTTCAAACCACATCCATCTCTGTGATAGTAGGCACAACTGCTAAATATTCTGCCACAAATTTGAAATTGACAAATAGCACTCTTTGGTAGAAACCACATCATGGAAAATGGCAAAAGGCTTGTGCTGTATACCTTCTCATCAGTGGCAAATAGTTCAATTAACATGATGATATGCGCATAGAATACAGCAGTAATTCTCTGAACAGAGGTCTTTCCAAAATATGCATTCTCATCTGTCCTTTTAAATGCTAATACTTCATCTCTCTGGAAGAGCACATTGTACACACAGCATATTCTCAAAAAGGGACGTACTTTTGTTTAAGGTGATTCTGATGCCAGTGAAAGACATTAGATCACTTCCAGATGAAGGAATTGTTTTAAACCCACAGAATACAGGAAATGGTCATTTCTCTTGTATACCTTCTCCAGCTGACACCTGGCAGAAGGGTGGTTCAGCTTCAAAAATAGTTCAGGTCAAGATACACATGTTGAGAGCGTCAGCTTCGTTGGATTTTTTAGGTGGCCACTTCAGAAGAGATGCATGTTCACTGACTGATGATTGGACTTAAATATTGTTGTTCTATTTCACAAAACTGAGACAGTAATGGACTTTTTGCTCTTTCCTAATTGGACTTGGTGAAATCTATATCTGAATACCAAACCCAAAACCTTGACCTTTTCATTCTTTCTTTAGTATTAATTCCATTTTAAGCTTCTCTCTTCATGTAGAAAAAAAAAAAAAAAAGTAAAAATTCTGTTAATAGCCAGATTATTGAGAAATAAAGATCACAGTATGGGATACAATGGCAAAGGACATAAATAACACCTTCTAGTTAAGGTAGTGAAAAGTGGACAAAAAATGAAAGCATTTTCAGCTTCTCAGTCACTGGACACTGTTAGATAGCCATAAGCACAATCTAAGTTATTGTCCAGTATTCAAAAACTTTGGATTAATTAAAAAGTTTTGATCATTATTTTCCTTTTCTGTGTAAATCTATCAATTAATTTCTTGCATGCAGAAACAGATACAAATAGATAAATACTGAAAAAAATCTTTCACAGGCTCCACTTGAAAGTTTCCCAGCTGTTAAGAAAACTTCCTTATGTTTCATTCACTAAATGTTTAATGGAAGAGTTCAAGCAATTAGTTGTGCTTTGGCCGAGCACTTTGGCCCATAAAGACCTTTTCTTACTTTAACAGGTCACCTTGGTTTGTTGACAGAGACCAACAAAAGAACTACCATAAGCAGAGCAGGGCTCATTTCTGCCAGCTCCCAAACAGAGAGAACTCTTGTAAACAGACTGAGTTATACAAGAAACTGAGAGAGTATTTCCCATGTGCACTGTTACAGCCCTCTCAGTAACCAGCCAGGGATACAGATAACCCATCTCAGATCCAAGCACTTCCTATTAAAAAGCTCTTAAGTCTCACAGCATCAGAAGTAATGGAATCCATTACTTGAAGGCAGCAATGAAATATCACTAGGGTGAAGAAGAAAAGTACTATTCTCCATCATTAAAAAAAAAAAAAAAATCTAGAGTACCCACAGGATCAAAAGCTAACTGTGACACAGACTTTTGCTGCCACCAAAGGGCAGAAAAAACCTACAAAGCCTTGGGATTTTGGATTGTGTTTATTCTTTTCATTTTAAAGACAGTGACTAATTGATTCCTTGAAGAAGGCAATGATCAATGGTTGTAAAAGCAGTTATGAAACCGTTTCTCAAAGGGATGGATTCCAGCATTGGTGATGACTGCTCATCCTCCAATCTCCATCTCTTTGGAAAAATCATCTATCAAACTCAGAGGACAGAATTCCTATCATATTTGATCAATGCCAATACTGACAAATCCAGTTCATGTGGATTTGCAGCTGGATGGGACTGAGAATTGTCCCTCTCGCAAGGTAACTTTGTGCATTCCCTTCACTGGGCCTCTTCTGTTTTTAGGGACTCACAGTCCATCGATTGATCCAGTTCAAAATCCTGCTCTAAATCCAGGAAGATTCAAGAACAGGCTTGAGGCTGAATATCTTCAAGACTTGCCTAACTTTGAGCAGAGTAATTGCAGAGCACTCACCATGCCACACAAATTTAACAGTATGCATGGAATGAGCCTCTCAACTTCCCAAGGCTGAGCCTTTGAGCAAAGAATGAAAGCCATGCACACAAAGATCAGAGTATGTGCAAACCTGTGAGACTCAGAATAGGGTACAAACCTCTATTTTTTCTTCAGGGTTATCACCAGGACAGGATACAAGGACTGCACAGGTGAAACAAAGATGGGAGAAAGAAAACTTTCTAATACATACATACAAAATCCAGTGAAATAGCTTCTACCCTTTGCAGTGGCAAATAAGAGAAAAGTTGATTGGTAAAGTACTTGAGACTTATTTTTTTTTTTTTTTTTTGTACTGAACATAGAAAAATAGTTGGATGCTGAAAGTATGAGAGAAAAAACAATAGTCTCAGTATGAGGCAGGACAGATTACCTGTTCTTGTGAACAGCACAGGGTTTTATTTTGCTTCACTTTCCCTAGGTTTGACTGAAAAAGGTTCATGTCAAAGGCTTCTAAAGGTCTAATCTTGTTTGCACCAAAATAAAATGCAAGGAGTAATACTTTTCATTATTTGTTTAAAAATTGACCACTGGAGACCTAAACACTCTCTAACTGAGCAAACAAAAGAACAAAATAACTCGATTTGGATATTGTGTCTCGGGGGAATTGCCATCTAAGCTTCTTGACTTTCTCATTCCCTGTTAAGTTCAGAAACCATGGCAGGACTGCATTTCCCAGGAGAGGCCAAGGCAAAAATTTCCTATGACAGATCACCCCACTCTCTCTGGAAAAGAAACTTGGCTGGCATAGCTGATACTGACATACTGAGGAGAACTGAAGCACACATTACCTGGAAGTCCAGGTAGTGCTGGCAGCTGAAGCATTTTGGCTACCAACCAGGAAATTCTTAGAAAAAAATCACATTTTCAATGAATAAACCCATAATAAATCAACATATTTTCTGCCATTGCTGGCTCTCCTGCTTTCTCCACATTTTTCTGGACCTCCTAAATCCCTGGTAATTTAGTGGTGGAAGAAGGTATCTATCTCTGACAGCAACAGGCTCTGTGGTTCTGGCACTTTGTGACTTGGGTATCTCATTCACAACCCTGTTGTGCCCTTCCAGGATAACTGGCTGTACTGGAGAGGGTGAGGGACACAACCTGTTTGCAAAGAGCAGCTCTGGGAGACACACTTTGTAGAGTTGTGCTTCTTGTGCAAAGACATTGTATTCATCTCCCTCTGAGCCACAGTGTGTGAGTAAGAGGATGCAAGAAATTTTGGTCCTCCTCCCACCAAACCGTGATGTTAATAATTCCCCTCCTGGTCCTTAGCCAAAGCAGGATCACTCTAAACTTTCCAACCTGTACTTGAGAGTGACAACCCATCCCAACATTCTGAACAAATCCAACATGAGAGGTGAAGTTGGACTCTTTAAAATGCTTTCTAAAATATTTATAATAAAAATGTTAAGCGTGATACCTTTTCAGTTCTTCTGAGTGAAAGATCAAAGACGAGAAGTATAAATATTTAGCAGTTTTTTCTGCCAACTAGATGTTAATACTAAAGGCTACAAAAAGTACTACTAAAAATAACACTGCTGTCAAATTAAAACATATTTCATAATCAAGTAAAAAGGGAATTTATATGAGAATTTAAAACAATTCATTCTCCTAAGAAATGAAGATGGACGGTAGTGACAGCTGGTTTGGATGTATCTCCACTAAGCACTAGCAGAAATCAGGGTCTAGATGACAGACGTGCATGGGAACGCATGAATGCTGTTTTAGACTCTTGTATAGATTTCATCACTGAGATTAGTGGTTTTGTCCTCACCAGACCCAGGAGATAGGTGTTTAAGGTCCTTTTACACTTGTTGTGAGTTAAAGTAAAGATGGACATGGCTCTGGACTCAGAAAGGAACCTAAATGACTTGTCCAAGGTCCCACAGAAAACTGATGAGAGAGAGGGGGTTTGGACAAGTGCAGGCACAGATCCTTTGAGTTACCCTTCTTTCAAGTTACCCTTCCCATTCACTCACACTTCCAGTCTGCCTTCTTTACTGCAAATCATACAGCAGTCCTGGAAACCAAAACAGGGTATGGCAGGAAAAAGCAACTCATTTAATACAGAGTGGACTGGGCAGGGAAGAGTGGAGAGACAACATCAGGATAACCAAATATGCTGTTTCTTAACTGATAAACTAAGCCCAAACCAGGAGAAAACAGGATGGGGAAAAGAAGTCAGCAGGAACAGCTGAGTTAATCTGAGACGAAAAGACAAGAGGGACTTTAAAACAGAAAGCAGAGGTTAAAAGAAATCACTTTCCCCTTTTTTTTGAGGAAAAGCAATACATTAATGGCACCTGCCCCACTGGCCAGCCTGCAGCACCGGAAAACAACTTCAAAACATTCGTAGCTGTGTGTGTGCAAATAGAGGTGTTGCTTACAGCATCTGTCAAAGCTGGTGGAAACCCTGCAGCCACTTGCACAATTAAGTGATACTTGCTATGTCCTTCCACTTCATAAGTTATTTTTCCTCTCAGAATTGTCAGGTTTTATGAGCCGTAATCTGGCTAACTGGATTTGTTTTGGAGATGCAGAAATCCACCACCTTCCCTCCCTGAGGATAGAGTGGTTCCACACAGGCAGCCACAAGAAAACTGTTCTCATCGTTTTTCTGACAGCTGCTGCCTTGGAAAGACAACTCAGAGAAAGTCCTCAGAGTAAGAAGAACTACTGGCCAGCAGATTAAACTACTGTTAACACACTGGAAAACTGTCAGGCTCTTAAACTTTTCTTTTGCCAGATATCATTTGTACAGGTAATACATTTGGACCATGATGAGAGACAAAGAATCTGGATCTTGTAGGTGAGGTTTTCTTGGTTATTTTGAATGGAACAATGGGGGAAATATTGCAGCACTACTGAAACTAGCCAAAAGATGACAGCACATGCCAATGAGGTGCACTTTCATGCAATGAGGCCAGAACTTTTACAGCTGTCAAAATGAGCATTCGTTTAGAAAACTCTAGCTACCATGTTTGGCATGTTGCCCTCTTAATATTATGGTTGCTCTTTATGAAAATAAAAAATGTGTATATGATAGGAAGTATGCACAGTGTACACCTCCTACAGTGAGATAACATGAGCATCATGCAATAGAACACCCCGTGGGCAAGAAGATTAAAGGTCAGGGCACAAAATGAAATGCATCATTCTGTGAGTAAAACAAAATTATTGGTCTGCCACTCAAGAAAAAAAAGCAAGCCATTAAGGCATTACACTAGGAATTTTTGCTGTGACTTTACTAAAAAAGGCCAAGCAATCCTCCCACTTGCAGGAATTAGTATCAACAAAGAAGGAATAAGATCTGAGCCTAGAATAGGGAATTCACAGGGAGCATCAGAATAAAGCAAATGTTCTCAAATTGTCCAAGACATGAACTTTGCCCTAAAGCACTTCAGGAATGAGCAGAAGAAATCTCAAGGCTGTTATCTGTTGTCTTTGAGAGTTCAACGAGGACAAGTAAGGTACCAAATGTTTCAAAAAGGTTGGAGTGCTTATTTTTGGAAATGGAGTAAAAACCCCAAAGCTAGGAAGCCATAGAAACTATGAACCATTTGCTTTTACTTTAATTTCCCAAAACTCTGATGCAGCTAATTAGCTCACTTAGTTGGAGCATGGTGTTCATAATGCCAAGGTTGTAGGTTTGATCTCTGTATGGGCCATTCACTTAAGAGATGAGCTTGATGCTCCTTGTGGGTCCCTTCCAACTCAGATTATTCTGTGAATCTGTGAAAAGATTTGTAAGCAGACAATAGGAAATAAAATATATATATATATATACACAAAACATGGATGCATTGATTAAGTCCAGTCAAAACAACCCAATTTCCATCTATAAAAGAAAGATTAATAAATCAATAATCAATAAGTGAAATGATACATTGCAGGAAGTAGTATGGAGAGTAGGAGAGTAGGTGCAAGTGTAGGTATGAGCATCTTCACAGTGAGTTAAATCAGGTAAGGAAAAATCGTCTAAGATCAACGTGTCACAAAACACAGTTCCACTGGCAGCTGCAAGTACTTTCAGGCTAGGAAATTTTAGGAAAATTTAGGAAACAATTTTAAGGATTATAATGAAAACTGAAAATAACAAGAAAAATACTAAATCCAGTTCATTAAATTAGGTATTAAAAATCTGTCTTCCTGAACATTTTGCCATAGAGGGAACTGCATGTAGATGAATGAGAAAACTGGTGATCAATACTGATGATTACTACAAAAAGGTGATCTTGCAAGTATCTGTAGTACTTGTCAATAATTCGTTGTTTCTGGGAGCAGCTATCCCCAGTTAAACCAAATCTGAGGGATTATTCTTGTAGGGTTCTTCAACCTGGCTCCTGGATGATAGAGTAGTTTCACTAATGGAAGAGGTGATGCACCAAAAGTGTTTGTTAACTGGCAAAATAACCAACATTAAAATAGGTAAAATACTCAGTATAACTGAAGACAAGGTTAGAATAATCCTGACAAACTGGAAAAGATGGAGGATACAGTTCAACCAGACCAAGAGAAAGCAGGGTGAAAAGCAGCATTGCACAAAGCATCTAAGGACCACACAGAAGCATGAGCTGAAGGTGAACCTGTGACATTGCTGGACAACATAAGTTACAAGGCAAGACAGAGAATATAGGTGGCTCAGCCTCAAGAACAGAAAGCATGAAGACATGCTTTAAATATCTAAAATGCTGCTGCACAGAGTTAGGTACTAATCTTTTACCAACATTCACAAGCAGCTGGAGACAAAAGTAATGAGCTCATATTGCAGAAATGTTCAGCTTGAAAATTCACTTGGAAAGGCGGATGGAGTCCCTTTTGCTGGAAGTCTTAAAGGACTGGTTATACAAGTGTCTGTCAGGAATGCTATAAGTAGAGCTGATCCTGTTTTGGAGTAGGAGGATGAACTAGGTGGCAGTACTCTTCAACTCTTTAGCATAACATAACGTAACAGTCTTTAAAATGCAGAAAGTTACTTGAGTAGCAAAGATAGCTCCCTATAACTCCAGCTTAACACATGTCCTGTATTTGTTTATCCCCTGAAAGTGATGTAACCTCTTTAGACCAGTAACCCTATCATTAGCCTTGTTATAGGCAATGTTGAAAAAGAGCACACAGGAAAGCAAAGTGCTGCTCAGTTACCTTTCACTGCCTAAGTCAACAAAACAAATAAAAAGGCAGCAAATGACCCACTGTATAAGACAGCATCCCAAAGGGAGAATGTCACTCAATTGCTTGTCTCACTTGCTTCAGGGATGAGAGATGCCTTAGGAAAGATCTAAGAAACAGCCACAGAAGATGCTGCGTATCTTTGGTAGACCAAACTGCATTCTTTCTTTTAAACATTTCTGAGTTTATCTCAAGAGGTTAGCCCTTGCTCTCAGCTTTCCAAGTTCACATTTAAACCCTAGACAATCTTAAAATAAGGGCAAAGTCTTTCTTCTAACAAAATGTCGCAAATGAGCCCATTGAGATTCTTCAACCCAAAGCAATTTTGGGAAGTTCAGGGACTAGAAGACATCTGAGACACCAATCCTTAAATCAAGATTGCCTGGTTGGCTCCACTCTAGGGTCTGTGGCCTTCTGACATAGAAGCTGATCAACTTTATGCCCTGTTATGGGTAGTGAGGCTGAAAAAATACAGAGGAAATGGTATGTCGTAGGATATACTGCAGATCAGCTACTCTCATAATAAAAACACATAGAAATCTCAACTCGTGGAGGCCCCAAACAATGCTCGGAATAAGCAGCCATGTTTCCCTCATATTCCTACATGCTATCCTGGCCTCCACACACTCACTCACTCACTCACTCACTCACTCACTCACTCACTCACTCACCATTATGAATTCACTTCGTTTTGTAGACAATAGCTGTAAAGGAAGGAGCTGCCTCTCATTTTACCTACCTACGCTGCCTTCCACAGCACAGAATGAGAAGCCACCATAATAACACCATTTACTTGTATATGTGTATATAAGTGTGTATTTCCCACTCAGAATATTTTGGGGGTTTTGTGATCCATTCCTAGCCATTGCTAGAAAGGCCAGGTTTTTTTATTAACCTTCACATTTGCTTGGACTGATAAAACCGCTAGTTTTTTGGAATCCTTGATGTTTACTAAATCATTTTCAGGGATTAAATGTTGATCTTAAAAGTGCCATTGCATATGTGTTCTTCTATTCTTACATGAAATATGAAGTTGCCAAGGAAGAAATAAACTATTTATGACTTATCCTGTACAGTAACAAAGAATGGCTTAATGGGGGCACATACTACTTTTGAATATACTGCAGTCTCTTAACTAAGTTTAAGATGTACACTCTCCCCTCAAAAAGAGATCACATTCTTGACATGACTGTCTGAATCACAGCAGAAAGACTCACATGCCACAGGCTCCTGCACCACAGTCCCACAAACCTGCCTCACTTGTAGGTAATTCAGTGTAGGTCACACAGAGCAGCCATTAACTCAGACTGCTAACTGAAATGAACTCAAGTTATTCTTACATTACTGACTTTAGAACTATAGAAGACATGACTGGTATTATACATTAGATACAACAATTTGGTGGCATGACCTTAAACACCATCATTTCTGCATGCAGACCTTCTCCATTTGAACTACAGTAACATACAAGGAGGGAAACATTTCTCCTGAGGTTATAGGGATTATTATTACACCTGAACAGCTGCCTTGCCAAGTGTCCCCAGGAGGTTCCCTCCATTAAGATCAGCAGAGTTTGTTCTCTACTTCACCTGATTTGACACACCTAGCCAGGACGGCTGGTGTTCTAACATTATGTTTGAAAACATACTCAGTGTCAAAGAATATGAAAATTACTGGACATTCAGTGCTGAGAGGATTGCAGAGCTATTCATGCTCCCTTCTGCATCCACTGTGTCTCTCCACTGCACTCACATGGACAAACTCCCATTCTCTCTGAAGAGATGGCTGAACCAACACAGGTGCCATGTGTGTCCATGCAGTGAGAGAATATACTTCTCCAAAATGGAAGAGACGTCAGAAATTACGCCCTTATTGAGAAGAAGATGGAGACTAGAATAACCCTGTGACATTTTGCACTGTAGTCTCTACCAAAAGGTGAAGACACACAGACAGTTTGGACAACTCAGTAAAATCAGATTGCTGAGCAGCATGAAGTAGAGAAAGAGAGAGAGAGACATCTGCAGAACTTGTTCCTGAAACCCACGCACTGTTCATCCATAGTATATCATGACACTATTGTGATTTTTCTTTAGCATCCATTTGGGAAAAGGCTAAAAGTATCTGTCCCCTGACTGCAATAAACCCATCACAGACATTGAAGCACCAGTCCAAAGCACAGGTTGAATGGGCTTGAACAGTCAGCACATTTATAAGCACTTCTAAGCTGGATGAAAGCTTTCTTACATTAATGGCACATCTGCACTGGTAGGGACAAACTTAGTCTCCTGTATCTCAACAGATCTCAGTTCTGATTCTGTATATCTCACAACATATCACAGAAACTCTACAGGGAAGCATGAAATGAATCTGGATGAGGCTCAGCATCCACCTACAAAGCCCATGGTTAGATCCATACTGTGCTGGATCAATCTTTCAGTTCTGTTGTTTTTGTTTTTTAAAGGTTGAGTCTGTATCTACTTTATTTTCCACAAACTGGGTAAGCAGTAGCACCTGGGTGAGGCAATAAAACTGAGCAGCAGTGCTGTTTGCACAAACCCTTCTCCAATCCTGTCTCCAGGTGCTTCTCAGATTTGCCCTACTACACCTAAACCAGCACATCTGCCTGAGTGGCTGCACACGTGACAAACCACAATATCAAGCTGATGGGGTTGAAAAATGACCAAATTCCCAATCTGAGTCACTGAATGGCCGCCCTAGACACTCTGCCAGCACAGTGCAGGGGTGAGAACAGTACAAAGCAAGACTTAGGCTGCCAGGAAATTTTAGCCCAGGAAATAGGGGCTAAAATCACAAGCTGGTAATTCCCTGAATCCACATAAACAGTAATGCATGCCCTCCTTTTTTTCCCCAAACTCATGTAAAACCGTGCTATACATCAAAATGAGACTCAGATATAAGGGACAGGAAAAAAAACCCTACCTGTCTGGCTGTCCCCAAAAGTTGCTGAGTCAAAGCTCCTGACCTATTCCCACTGAAGGCAATGGGATGACATCTCTTTCTGCCAACTGAGGATTCAGCTGATGTTTCACAAAACAAGAGGGACAGGTCCCTCGGTAGCAATGTTTTTAAAACTGATGAGCAGAAGCAGCCAGTCAGATCCTCTTCTTAAAAATGATGATACACCAGTTTAGTTAGGAAATGAATGAATGTGTTCAGGACAGCATGAGAAGAGGTAAGCAAAAACTGCTAAGACAGCTGAACTTTGCAATACTGATAAGTCTTTTGCCATCAGATGACCCTGAGGTCAGTGGTCTGAGCCAATCTTAGGTACGTGGGGTCCTTCACAGGGCCTCTGTTCTAGCACAGATTCATTCTGTGCTAGTGAAATTGCCCCTTCTGACAAACATAATGCACATCCTCAGAAAGAACTGTGTTTGTAAGCTCATTCTCAATATTTCATCAAATATAGCAAAAATGCTTAAGAAGTTACTGCCATTAAAGACTAATCTGTTCACAATCATTGCCTTTAACTATTCCTCTGCATGGTGGGATGTCGTCCCAAGCTGACTGGTGGCTTTTGGACACTGAAAAACAAGGTTGGAAAAAAGTAGGGTGTGGGACTCAAGACTTAGAAACATTAATGGTGAATCACTCCTTTGCTGAGAGAAGGCATGACTGCCTTTAATGAACAGTTACATGGAGGATGTGAGATAATCTAAGTGGTACTGTTACGAAATTTAACTATGAGATACTTTGAGTCATGATCTATAAAGCTGCTAACTGGGTTCAGTAAGTTGTTGAGTCATTACCATATAAGACTGGGATGCTCTGAAATCCATCTGGCTAAAGGCATTGAGTGGTTTGCTTTTGGTTAGAGAAGATGGAAATGAGGACACTTGAACATGAATTTTCAAGAATAAAAAATTAATAATAAAAAAACATTAACCACAATTACACACCATCCACACTAAGAATATTGTGTCATTTATATTTTAATTAAAGCTGTCCTTAGACTGAGAATTAGCAGGAATGAAATTAGCATGGTTTTTTAATGTTCTGAGAAAAAAAACACAGTACATTCTCTGCACTTAAGTATCTCTTATGACATCAACTCAACCTAAAATGAGGACTGGGCAGAAGGGTACTACATACACTGATCTTCCACCTTTTGGAATATTTTTACACTCAAACTGAGATACTAAATCAGCTTAGAACTTAACAAAAAGAAAAGAAAAAGAAAAGAATATCAAAAAACCACCACTATAGATCTAATTCATTCTGGAGTAACTATTCGAGCAAAGACTGAGGGCTGAGTTAGTCAGACAACTCTATTATCTTTCATCTGAAAAGAGTGTGATTAGTAAAGGAAATGTCACATTTACACTTAAAAATTGTTTCAAAGGCAACTTGTATCTTTTGGCACAACTCAGCCATTTAAAAATACTGCAAGAGAAAGATGCAGATATAGCAAAGTATCATAAAACTCCTTTTTATCATTTCTCACTCTTGTATTAAGCCACGGGTTCAGCCTGAATATTCAGTGTCTCAGCAGTTGCCATTTCCCAGGAAGCAGGGCAGAACTGCTCTGTTGGACCTCAGGGATGCAGTGCCATGGCTCTCAGAGCTGAAGGTTCCCTGCACAGAGCCTGCCCCATGGAGCACCAGTCTGAGGTACAGCACAGAGCAGCAGGACATGGAATCAATGGGGAAACTGCACCTTCTTCACCCCCTCTGCTGTGAAAGGGGAGAGCTGATCTCTGCAGCTGCTCTACAACATGTGGGAAGGGGACAAACGTGGGCAACTGGATGGAGGAGGAACATTTGCTAACAAATACATGTCTTCAGAGATTTTCCTCAAACATCACATTGACAGTATTACATATAAATTGAGTTGCTTCTGAAGATGTCTGTGCACGCTCACCATCAAAAGATCCATAGCATTACTCCCCAACTGCAGTGCTGTCTTGGGCAGTGCAACATTCATGACCATTACACATGGACACTCCACAGCCCTTATGGGTTTTGTAATTGGGTTTAGTCTGGTTTTTTTCCTTTAAATGGCAACTACTCTCAGTCTTTTTCTGGCTTTTCACTTCTTTTTCCCTCTACTTTCATTTTGGCTTGGCATTTGCTGGCATTTAGCTGCGAAGCCTGTACATGGAGCCAACAAAAGTTTAGTGGGAAATTCAAAGGAAATGAGATGTAAAACTAACCAAGATGTACTTTCAGCACAGAGGTACCAACTTCATGGTCACCCTCACTTGCAACCCCCTCGAAACATTACACAAACCAAGAAGGACAGAAGCTTGGAGAGGATTCACAACTCCATGTCTTTTGAAGAGTTTGTATTTGGCACCTCTGTTTCAGTTTCATGTTACTAGGACTTTTGATGTCCCGTTTTTTTTTTTTACTTTTCAACCCATTTAACGACCACTGATAAATGAAGGACTCTCCACCATTACATATTTCAAACAGAATACTACAAAAGATAGAGTTGATCTAGATGAATTTGATCCATCCATACTGAAATTCTGATTATAAATGACCACAGCAGCTAAATTTGGCTTATGGCATGAAGCCCCCCGTGCCTTCCATTCACTGGGCTGCAGACATTCCAGCTGAGGCATTGTGTGGCTTGCAATGGTGTAAGAGTGAATGGACTGGAATGAAACTGTAGAGACTTGTTTCCATCAGGAAATGAACCAAACCAGTACTTTGCTGGAAATTTACCCTCTCTCGTGTCACAAGCATACCAAAGCACACACAGTAATCATGATGTTCACTAGGTTTGCCATTCCATTCAGGACAAGCTTACCTGCTTTCTCTCTGCCTTCTCAAGTGGGCAGAAACTAGGCACACTTGGTTTCAAAAGACAGAAAGCAGCACTGAGAGAAGGTTCCAGGAAGCAAAGGACCAAAAGAAGGAACCAGCTGGTCTTTAGCTAGAAACCAAGAAGAGTACCTCAAGAACTGGAGACAAAGCAAAAATACGAAATTTAAGTGTATTCACATACTGTGATGCTTGCGCTACAGAGAATTATTGAGTTACCATTCATCAACTGAATGCTGAAAACAACTACGTTCATATTTCTATCCATTCCCCCAGTACAATAAAATACATTAACATTAAATGGATCCTGTAAAAAATATTTAAGAATGTGAAATGTTACAGGCTATGCAGATGAGCTGAGAAGTGGCAATTCGTTCAGCTACAAAAATAGGATCAATTCCAATTACAACTTCATACCTTATTTATAGCAGCATCGCCTGCCTAAACTAACATATTCATCTCTGATAAATATCAGACATCTCTGATCATGGCAGGATATCAGAAGGGAAAGTGGAGCTGAGCAGGACAGCGAGTGACAAGGACTTACTGAATGTCATTCATTGAATCATTTAACCTCTTTGCAAGTGAAGAGAAATGCAGGCACCTCATTCAGTCTTCCTAAAAAGCTAATTCAATAGAAACTCCCATTTAAATAAAGGGTTCTGAAACCCCTGAAGAATGAAATACTAGTATTTGACATACCTGGATTCCCTGTGCAGGACCATCTCTGCCAATACCTGTAATCCTACTACAGGACTGCTCAACTCTTTTATCTTAGACAACATGGCTTCTCAAAGGTAATTCCGAAAAGCAGTCTGGCAACACAGCCTGAGACAAAACTCTGACTGTGAACCTCAGAAAATAGAGGGTAAAACATTGTGCATAAATGCTTTTCAATATATTTATTGAAGTAATATATCATGTGTTTAAATTTCCTCTTCATCAGATATTTCAATACAGAAAAAAAAAGCAGTCTATTGTGAAACAACAGGACAGACTGGATGCGTGGTTTATCAGACTTGAGAGCAGTGACTAGCAGTTGATCTGTCACCCTCAAGCTTAACAGGCAAAAAACCATCTGTCTCCCCTCATCCATCACGGTGTAAAGAGGGATAGGTCTAAACACAGATATGATTAATCTAAACTGTGATCTTTGATATCGCAATGCCTGCAAAGGTTACCTGCAAAACTGAAAGGCAGAAGCCAATTGTTTTTGCACTAAAAGAACAATCTTCAAGAGAAGATAAAGGGTATCTGTGACTTTCCTGCTAGACATCCTCCAAAGCCACAGACTATTCTTCTTCCCACAGCAAATACCACAGCCTTTTCACCTGGAAATAACAGGTAGCAAGCTCTGCAGGAGCAGCAGCCCTTGCCCTGCTCACTCCTGTGGCAGCACCACGTCTGCTTTGTGGCCACACAGCTGGTTGTGCAGGCAAACGATACCCACTCAGCTGAAGCACAACCCTCCCACCCCACTGTTTTTTCAGAGGATAGGTTCTCAGCTAAATCAGTCCCCTGACTGGGATGCCATAACACAGAGGATGGCATGAGTGAAGGAGTGGACACTGGGGATAGTTAATCAAAACACAAGTTTTTGGCACGGTCTAAGATCATGGTTCCAGGGCCAAGCCCAGAAAATCTGCCAGGTCAGTTCCTACCTGCCTTGGGCTCTCCAAAGCAACTGCTAACACAAGATGTTATGTCTTTGGTGGGTACCACTTGGGACTGATGCTTGAACATCTCAACCTGACCTTTCTTAAGTTTGACTAAAAACTTCTGTATGAGTTACTGCAATGTGAATGATACTGCTAGCCTGTAACCCATAAGAGAACCAAGAGAACTCTGAGCTGGATTCATTTTGCAATACATTTACTTTGTAAGCAATTCTTTTTCTGTTCCTCATAGTTACAGAGACTCATGGGAGATCAAGTAGAAGTTTGTGGGATTTGGGATGTTTGTCTGTCTGGAAGCATAAGAGAACCTGATTCATTTGTGTTTTCTTTCCAAAATGCAACAGCCATCAAGCAATCACAAAATAGTGTCATGATTAAACAACTGATCACAGGCAAGCGTGGGGATGCCCACACACAGTAGATCTGTCCTGCTGCTTCCTGGGAAAGTTTGCAGCCTGTGCCAGGTTCTGTACTGCTGTGTTAGACTGCTCCCTGTTCTCAAACTAGCTCATGCACAGGCTTTCTAAAAGCAAGGCAAACCCTTTATTTAGATCTTCCATTTGCATTTACATTTTTAAAGAGACAATTTGTGATTTTCCAAATAAATAACAGAGCCCAAAGAACATATACCAATATTGAAACTGAATTTGGTGAAAACAACAATGTATCTTGGTTTAACCATTCACATTGGTAGAATTCAGAAAGCAAAAAACCCCAAGTACTTCCAATACTTTTGTTTTTGTTGAAAACTGCCAATAATTTTTGTTGCAAAAACATTTTCCTTCCACTTTCAACATTCCTCTGAGACAAGAGTAAAAATAGTTTAACTGTGAAAATGATCCATTTTACAGGCATCAAACTATTTTTAAATCCTACTCCTCAGTCTGCTCCTCAGTGGCTAGATCATCAGTAATTTATTTATGAAATTCCCTGAGGAAAGGAGTGTGCAAAGGAAAGGTAGGTGGGAAACAAAAAAAGCCCTACATATACATAAACATAATAAACATATATATATATATATATATATATATATATATATTTTCATTCCCTAGAGGGGAAGTTCTAGGTGCCAAATTTTGACCTCTGACACAACACAAGCATCACCTCACTACTAGCATGGTTTTGTTGAAGTCAATGAGATGCCCAGTACCACCATGACAAGCAGAACCCAACCCTAATGCCGAACATGCAGAATTATGGAGGAAGCCGCAGACCTAAGTGTCACATCATCTATTCTAAGACATAAACCATTGTAAGGTCACAGGAAACTCAGACAGGGGGTAGGAGGGCACACTCACTGACTACACTCGAGAGGAAAAGGAGTAACAGCACAGGGTTTGCAGGTGGAAGTAGGTAAACTGAAGGTAAACTGATAAGGGAGATGTGTGATGGCATTTAGTACCACTTGAAGCACTCCCTTGTCACACTACAACACAAATGAACACACACACCCACTACAACTCTCTTTGCAGAGAAAGGAAGATAAAAGAAAGTTTACTGTATGAACCTGATATACATACTATTCCAAAGGTGATCAGGGAGCGGAGGGTGAAGTTGCCACCTCTCCAACCACACTGGTCAAACCAAGAGTCCATCAATTCTCGCTTCCTCTAGACAGGAATGCAAAACAATCACTGTTTACCTGAAAGTGCGTGAGAAACTCCATTACAAAAATGCAAAACATCAGAAGGCTAAGAAAAACAGTCAAAGATCAGGGTGACACTCCCTGAAGCTGGTAACTGTAACCAATGTGCACTTAAGTCTTAAAATCCAAGAAGAATATGATTGGAGGACTGGACTGGGCTCCTCCTCTGTTCAACAGAAGAAAATCAGGTGATATTGAGATTAGCTCACCACCAGGCTTTGGTCCTTCCCTGAGCCTCTCTTTCTTTCTGGTGCACTAAAAGTGTGGGTGGCCGTATGGCTTTGCTCCTGCTCCTCTGAAGAAGTATTCTTTGTGAGGGGGAATTACTCATGTACTCCTTCAAAAGGCACAAAACTACTACAGGATCAGCAGCTTAAAGAGAGCTAATAAATCTTTAACTTCAGTACTTTCCTTTAGTGGAAACCTTGTGAAGCTATGATCCTATATCCAGGTGCAAAAGAAGCAAACTTCGGTTCTGAACATCTGAATGACTCCAGGCACACTTGTCACATGTGGGTGTTGCAGGACTTGTTAAGAATTCTTGCCTGCATAAGGTTTTTCCTGAAACCCAGAATGAAAATATTCTGTTAGTGGAGTACAAGTCCAAGCTCATGTTTAAAGCAAGAACTGTTGATCCCAAATCAACGAAGCATAAGATTTTCATTACATGGAACACAGAAGGAGATGCCTGTCAGATGTGTCTCTGGAAAATTTCCTTACAGGAACTTGCCTGTGTGCACAGAGAGGAAGGACCTGTTTTGGGGAAAAGAGCCTGAAGATTTCATACATTTGTTTTGATGAATTGCCCTGGGAGATTTTCTGCATTAGTTTTCCAGAGGAGGAGGTTGTACAAAGAACTGTTCTACAAAGGGTGCTACCTCTACTAGAAAAAGATGAGCTCTGAATGCACATTTTAATGTCACACAGGACACAGTTTAGACTATGGCAGCAAGAAAGGCAGAGAGAGAGGCATTTCAGAGCTTGTGCACCCCTTTACAAAGGCAAAAACCAGACAAAACTGAATTGAAATTCCTGCAATGTGAATTTTGTCTCTACTCTTGGTTCTAACAGAATGAGGCGTGAAAGCACAAAATCAAAGCAAATAGATCTGTTGAGAAAAGACAGGGAGAAAAGCATAGTGATTTAGCCAGCTCTCCAACTCCAAAGAGAGACATAAATCATCTCCCTTCCACCTGTGAAATTCTAAAAGTCCCAGTCCAGGGTTTAAAGTCTGGCCTTTGGGGAAGACCAAGCCCAGAGTCCTGCACTCACATGGTATCTAGAGACCCCTAATCTCAAAATGTGAGAAAAAACAACCTCCAGTCATTCCCTCTTCACATGAAATTCACTCAGGCAATAGCCACCCCCATTACAGTGCTGGCAGTAAGAGCCCTTTCACAAGTGTTTCCTTCCCTCCTGCAAGCAGCTCTCTAACAGGCTCCTGACTTAAAATGCTCTCTTTGTCAAGACAGCATCTTTTTTCTTTTAGAAGACCACCAGAAAGACTTTTCCACAGTTTATTGTGGAGACAGAGGAAAAAGGGACAGTTCATGTGGGAATATCATCTGCTGTTTGGATGAGTTTAGTGTGTGTGCATTGGGATAAAAAGTCTAAACACAAACTTGTGGAGGCTGCTTCCTGCACTTCAGCCCCTAGATAAAAGAATATATTTTACATGGATGTTCAACACACTTTTCTGCTGCCTGCCATCTATCCCAAAGCTGTTTTATTGGCTCTAATGACATAACCTTCTTACTTAGCTATGTGAGGAAGCACATGGGCCATGAAATAGACTTCCACTGCTGGTCTGGATTCTTCTGCTAATTCATATGGGTTTTAATTCCATGCCCTTTAGGGCTTATAATAAATATCACCCTTGATAAGCCAGAGCAAGAATTAAGCTAATATTGAAAGAATATGTCAGACCACTTATTTATTGTTTTAATTTTATGACTGTCTTGATGTAAATTGTAACAGACATTGGCCAGGTCCAAACAGAAATCACTAAATCACCCAACATACTAATTCAATGGAAAGCAGAAAAAGTCATATATTAAGTACGTTACAAATGAAGTTGTTAAATGATTCATTACTGGGTTTGAAATGTATTTTGTTGAGTTACAAATAAAACTAAAAACCTACCAAAAGCAGTATCTATTTTTCAGGACACTCACTATGTCAAATGTTGGACTTACTTTCTGTACAATGGAGGCATTCCTTTATCAGCACTAAGACAAAGTTTATCTAACGTATTCTACGTTGATAAAAATTGTCTTTGTTAAATACTTAGGTGAAGAAATATAATTTTACTCCTATTCATATTCAGGAAGAATTTACTTTGTGTGAATGTGGAATTTACTTTCATTGTGCACATTCTGCATATGAATCTGATTGCAACTTGCCATCACCTTCCTCTCCCTCCCTCTAGGGTCACTAAGAGTTCAATGCATGTATCAGCTCACAGGATCAGACCCAGAGCTGGACATGAAAAACTGTTAATTAATTGTTAATATTTTCTTTGTAAAACAAAAATACCATTCACCCAGGGGAGAATTTAGTTTGCAGTGGTGCAAATTCAAGTGGATTTGTTGAACTCAATTACAGATTACCTCTGAGTAGCCAGTTTGCTTTTATATGAGCCCAACAAGGAGCTAATGGCTAAGAAAGGAAAATAGATCAGGATTCAGGCTGCATTTTAAATGCTCAGCTGTTCTAGTTACTGATATTAAGAATGTCCTTTTAATGAGGTCGACATTTATGAAAACTCTGTAGTCACATTTACACGCTAGTCAAAGCTAAACTGCATTAGTAACATCTACTCTCTGGGATAAGAGTCTTTTCAACACTTCCATGGTAGTGCAGAAAAAAACCCACAAACATTAATGAACAAAGGAAAGAAAGAGAATTGAAAACAAACAAACAAACAAACAAACAAATAAATACATGCAAGAAAATAAAGGAATGAAGAAACAGCCTTCCAAATGCCAGAGCTATTTTCATAAGTCTCTCTTTGTCACCAAAACCAGAAAAAATGGACAATCCTTCTCCGTTTCCTAGTCCAAGGGAACTCCCTAATAGGAGACTTACTTTTCATCTTTAAAGAAAAATAAAAAGAGAGAAAAAAGTCACCTAGAAACTTTATCTTTGCAATCAGATGAGGAAAACTATTCTGTGATCTTTTAATGTCTCTGTGTTCCTGAAGTGAGGATAAAAAGTTGGATAAGATGTTTAAAAACTTCTTTTGCTGTTGCACTGGGCATCACGTGCTCCAACTTCACTGGCAGTCCGTTCAAGGAAAAAAGGAAAACTCATCCTATCATGTCCCTGATGGCATACTGTTCTCTGAGGGAAGGGACAGCACAGGATTTTCTGTGCTAAAGTCTAAAAATACACATCCAGATTTTCTCCTTTAGACAAAATACCTGGACACATGCTTTCATAAATGGACCTAATTGTGGAGCATCCTTTCACTGGGAAGCACCCTGCAGTCAAGGTATTTTTTAGAACTCTGGGACAGAACATGCCAGGGGTTAAAAGGCACAGGCAATCTCTGCTGTATTAATGGCCTTCACAGAGCCCAGTGATGGCTGGAGCAAACAGCATTTCTGGATGCAGCTGTCTTTGTTGGCCTCTCTAACCCCACAGCAATGCCAGAGGAGTGGAGGCAGCACTGGAGCAGCTACCTATCCAGTTGCAGCAGTGATGCTGAGAACTCCCCCTTTAAAACACTCTCGAGGACATTCTGATTTATGTCAGCTCTCTTCCTCTGCCTGAACCCCCCCCAGCTGCTGATGAGTGGTTTGCTTGAGACCCCTGACCACCTCAGCAGCCTTTTGTGGGACCTGCTTTGTTAATGTCTTCCTTGTACTGCTAAAAATCAAAGTATTTGATTGAGTCAACCTTTCTGTGAAAAGGTATTTTTGTGCTAGAAACCCCAAATTCTATTAATTTCCATACAGCAGACACTTTGGTATTTAAAAGGCCTATTTGCCCTTTCTGAGGGATTCCATTCTTTTCTTCTGCAGTGAGATGCCTTTAGGCTCTGGCTCTAAATTCAGAATAATATGGAAGCTGCCACAATGTTTCCTTCAGTTTGTATCCTTGCACTGTCCAGTATTTTCACATTACATTAATCTTTGGTTCCATATCACCTTAACTACACAACAAAATGCCAACACTTTAATTTGCTACTTCAGCAACTGCCATTTAACCAACAGATTTTAATTTATTACAAAAATAGCTTCTTCCTGAACATCCTCATCCTAGCTAGTGACTCTAGTAATGGTATTGATTACTGAAAAGTTACCCTCAGAAATTATCTAGCTCTCTGAGTTGAATTTCAAAGAAGAACTGTGTATGTCTTTAATGGTGAAGTAGTCATCTGCAGGTGAGTTTAAAAATTAGTGTTTTGCTAGGGCACAGAAAAAACCCCTCAAATAGCAGGAGGTGAAATATGGGGACTAAGCTTTAAACAACTTACAGCAACAGAGGGCTTAGTGCTGTAAAATGGATCAAGAGCCCTCTGGTCCTTTCAAGCATCAAATATTGGTTCATTGAGAAAGTTGTTCCAAGCCCAATAAAGAATATTTCCCTGACAGCAAGCCAATGGTAGGAGATTTTTCCTATCCATTAATGACTGGGCTTACGAACCAAAGCAGAAAGATTTCATTCATATATTAGTCTAAACTGCTTACAAACCCACTGGAACTCTTCTGTTCAAGAGATTCTTGAGTCAGTGATTATTTATGCACTTCTGTCATAAAGGATTTCCTTTTAAATGTTTTGAATGTGGTGCCTTCTAATTGCATTGGATACGTTATATGTGCAAATCGGTAAGTACAAGAATGCAACAAGCCTTCTCTGCACTATTCATTATTTTTACATTCTGCTATCATGTCACCTGTTGTCTGTTTTCTCCCCTACCTGAGCAGTTCCAAAACAATTAATTCATCCTCATGTCTCATGCATTTTCACATCTCTGACAACTGCTGCTATGTGTGGATGTGGATGATTTTTTCCTGATGTCCACTAAAATGCAAGGACTAGCTATGAACTTAGGAGCTTCTCGTAAGGGGGACATGACCACAATTTATAAAATAGAACCGTAATAGTCACAGGCACATGTAACCATGAAGGAACAACAAAACAGATTGGAAATTAAATCAAAGTGCAGGACATGTGACTTCATCTTCAGCAGAGAAATAGCTCTCCTTAAGGACTGACAGTGAGTCGAAAAGACAACTCCTACACCAGCAGAACTACCTACACATACAAGCACTTACTGTGTTATGTAGCATCCTTCTTCATGTCAAAGTCATAAATTACAGCAATCCTACCTTCTAGGCCATCAACAACAATTTGTTCCTAAAGTATATTTAAAATTCATTGACATCTACAAAATATTCCTCTTCTGCTAGGCATTTATCCCTCTTAAGCCATGTTCCCCAATAGATTTTATTGCTGTCATTGCTCTTCTTTCCCGCAACAAGTTTAGCTTGTTCTAAAATAAGGTTTAAGGGCTTGTAGGTTGCACAGGAGCTGAATTTCACAAGACATTATATATTTTCGTTACCAGCACAGTCACTTCATTCAGTCTGAGATTTCTTCAAAAATCCTGGCATCCTGCTGCAATTTACAGGTTTGTATTGCTCCAACCTTCTTCCTTCTCCAATATGTTTAAGCTTTATTACCCCTCCCAGAGCTGCTGTTTGCAGGTATCTTTCTGATAGATGGCACATCCACAGCACAGAGAGCAGAACAGTACAGAGATGCCTAAGATTGCCATATCAGACCTAGGTTTGGAGCAGACTAATCCAGCTGCAACAGGACAGTTCCTAACACGGCAATTCACACTACTTCTTCACAGGTAGATGAACTACACATGCACAGTCTTCCATGGCCAGTGACAGGATGACAAATCTGGCTGAGGTGCTCTAGGGACTCAGAAGCCAATTGAAACAGATGTCCCATGAGCAAATCAGTTAGGTGTTCTGAAATATCCCAGGCATCCTTACTGTCTCCCTACTTTCATAGCTTACAGAATTTCAGTGGCATTTCACATTTTCATCAGTCTTACTTACACTGCATGTACATATTCAGATGCTCCCCCTTCAAAGGCCCACGCTCTCTCTGCTGTCAGCAGACATCACAGGTGAAACGTCAATCTTGGTAAAGTCAAGAGTGAAATCCTGCTGACTTCTCTGGGGCCCACATTTCATCCCATAAGGTCAGGGAATGTTCATGTCTGAATCATATTCAGACTCATGATTGTACCAGCTCTCACAGCTCTCTCCCCAGAGACTAATTGGGGAAATGAAGACACAAGGCTGAAGGAGGTTTGAAAATTAAGGCGTCCAAGAGGCCTCCAACTCCTTGTGACAGGCTGACACCACAGGTGAAACTGGAAACAAACAGTGATGCTTCTGCAGCCCCGTGCTCTCAGCAGCATGGCTGCAGCTGCAGCTGGGTTGCCTTGGAGGAACAAGACAGCTCTAGAGACCCTTGCTCAGCATTCTCACAGTCAATAACATACAAGAGAGTCATAGGACTGATGCTCTTAAATGCAGATGCCTTGGTTTCCATTGGCCCTGCAGAAATTTATCCAGGAAACATTTATTGCTAGTTGTGGTAGCCAGCTTGGTTCTGCCTATTCTGTAAGAGCAAGACAGACGGTGCTTTTGAAGACAGGACATGCTGCCTCTTCTTAAGTGTCCTTTTCAGGTAAATTCTAAAAATAGACCAAGATGGCACCTAGAGGTCAAACTATGCAGTTCCTTCAAAATCCAGAAAAACTAAAGCATGCCTCACAGACAGCTACTGTAATTCCCCAGGCTGGTACTTAGTCATCAGTCAAAGCTATTCTCACAGCACAGAAGTAGATTTCTTTCCTCTCCGTTGCTCTCTAATGTTATTGAAATAAAAATAGGTGGAACTGTGATTTTTTCCCATCTTGTATAAGCACTAAACTTTGGTTTCTTTCAGAGAAGGTGTCTTTTATAAAAATACACTGCTTTTGTGATGGGGCTTTCTTCGTAATTCAAGCGAAAGTTAGCAGCTGTTACAGTCTGCTGCACACGAAGTGACCTACTTCGTGCCACTTACCACAATGAGAGACTCAGTCACACTTTGTATTTCCTTTATGCAATAACCTCAAATTCTTTTGCCAACAGCAACAATAGATTTCAACAAGTCAGTATTTCTTCCACAGTCAGACGTTTTAGGTTGAGTGCCCACACTTCAAAACTAACAGTGCAGGGGAGAGACCAGTGAACACAGAGAGCTGCAACCTCTCTGATCCTTTTGGCATTACCTGTTCTGGAAGGCATCCAAGTTTCATTATATACAACATGGAACATGACAAGTTAGATGGGAAATATATAATAGGGCTTGACTCTAGGCTCTATACTGAAAATGTGTATATTTTCAGAAGGCCTTTTGAGAGCATAGGAACATTGGTTCTGCTTCCTAGGAGTCTGAGGTACAGATGCACAAGAATATACAAACGCATACATCCAGATGACTTCAGAAGCAGGAATAACATTGCTGACCTAAGCTGATAGTAAAGTAACTTCGGAAACTTCTACTCACTATCTCAAACATAATTATTCCTTCACAACAACACTTGCGCCCTAGTGAACAAAATACACAATTCAGCTACCCGCATCAAAATTGTTCAAAACCAACACATCAAACAGAAAAATCCCTTTGCTTAGATGCTATTACTAATGCAACAGCTTCATGTACTCTGCAGTGAAAAAAAAAAGTTTTTTGCAACTTTTTCATAAATTTAAATAACTTTATGAGGAAATGTGGTGTTATAATCATATGGGAATCATAAAACCCGAAAGATAAATAAAGATTTGACGTAAATTACTTAATACTTAAATCAACAAATAATATTTAAGGACCATAAATAAATAGATAAATAAATAAAACCCTAATGCTGAAGTTTCAGTTGAAATTTGCTCTAAGCTTTTTTGGGTTTCTTTCTCTTTGCACAAGACCCAGGAGATGTAGACCCATGTGAATGGGAATAAGCTTTACCTGACTCTCTATGATCTGAAAACATCATATTTTATTCAGTGTAATAAATACTGGTAATATTAATGTTTGGCCTAGCAGACATATTTACAATACTACAAGGATTTTATGAAATCATATAACTTTTCCCTAACTGATGACACTTAACATTCCATCTCAAAAATGCATTATTTTATATTCTTTGAGTTTCCCTCATAGCCAATGAGTTTTCCTCTTCATTGTTGCCAGTTCCATCTGTGAATTTAATTTGCACTAGCTACTATGCCAACATACTTCATTTTAATTTTACAGGTATGTGTAAAGAGTTATTGGTTGAAGGCAGTTTATCACACAAGCATATGAAAGAAACCATTCAGTGGAAAGCTGTAGGCATTCAGGAGGGAAACACAGCCAAATACAACAGCTTTTCCTCTGCATGACCTGAAGGAACACAATTCAGTCAGCATCTATGAGAAGGACACTTTGAAAGATTTTGTTGAAAATAGACAGACCGATATTCTGACACAGCAGCTCCCATAGTTAGATAAAGCAGCAGCTCTGTATGTTGTAGAAAACCAAACCACTCCTGCCTTGTACACTATTAATTTTTTAAATTAATTTTAACATCTGCTGTCTGTTCCTTTTCTCAGGGATGCACCAAGCTAGTCTGGGTTTGTCCTTGTGAGTACATCCATGACCTCCTCGTTATTAGGTTCCTGTTTCTCATACTGTAGACTTTACACCTCAGTTTTTATCTGAACCCGCTGCCTACATCTGCACAGCCGATTTTTGCATCAGAAGGCTGCCATGGCAGTCACTTGTACAGGTGGTGACACTGACTTGCCAAATAAAATCTTACACCCAGTAATTTCAAGTGCACCTCTTTGGCTCAACCTTTGCTCATTTGCTCATTAACAGAAGCATTTTAATTAACATGTGAGGAAAAAAAATGAGCAAGACCAAAGCTGTGTGCATTGAAAGTACTAACTACAGTTTCCAGGCTGGGAAATCTGAAAATTTCCAAGGCTTCTGATACCATATGTTGCAAATGTGAAAGAACCAAAGATCATTAATTATGCTGACCCCCTGGTAGCCAGGGCCTTAATACTCCATAGGTCCACAATTATCCACCCTTGTATTTTTCTCTCACTGACAGGATTGCTGATGCTACAGCTCATTCTGGAGGCTATCTCAAGGTATGTCAAAGACAAGAGGGTGAGCAAGAGTAGTCAGCATCGATTTGAAAAAGGGAAATCATGCTTAACCAACCTGATTGCGTTCTATGATGGGACAGCTGGGTGGATAGATGAGGAAAGAGCAAAGAATGTTGTCTACCTGTATTTCAGCAAGGCTTTAGAAACTGTCTCCCACAGTGCCCTCATAGGCAAACCTGGGGAGTGTGGGCTGGATGAGTGGATGGTGAGATGACTCTGAGAACTGGGTGAATGGCCACTGTCAGAGGGTTGTGATCAGTGGCACAGAGCTAGCTGGAGACCTATAATTAGTGGTGTCCCTCCAAGGATCAATACTGGGCCCATTTTGTTTAACTTATTAATCATTGACTTGGATGAAGGAATGGAGTGCCCCCTCAGCAGGTTCACTGCTGAACAAAACTGGGTTCCTTCCAACCTTATTATTCTGTGATTTCGTGGTTCTGTGACCGCATTAAGTCCAGTATGTCTACCCTCTGTATATTATTACCTAAACCCAGAATTTCCTCATCTTTCTTCTTCTCTACCTCTTTTTGTCCATGTGACATCTGTACATTTATTTGTACAGTTTATCTCCCAATGAAGACCTGCTCTCCAACACTATCTGTGGAAGTTATACAACACTGGTTTATCTACACAGCCTGGACAAGAGAAACAAAATCTCCCTCCGTGGAGTTCTTGATGTAGGGAGGGATCACCCTTCAACTCAGCTGCCATCCTAAGACTGATCAAAGCCTTCCTCACAGAAGGGCAAATGCTCTGTTAAAGCTGTGCAGAATCAATATGTGACAGCGGATGGTGCGATATCAAGTCTGAGTCCAC
This sequence comes from Certhia americana, assembly GCA_018697195.1. NCBI lineage: Eukaryota > Metazoa > Chordata > Aves > Passeriformes > Certhiidae > Certhia > Certhia americana. The sequence goes on from CM031858.1 coordinate 67,879,913, forward strand.
GTGGGGTTGGTACACAGAGACTGAGTCTGGTGTTTTCCCACAGGAACACAGGGAGAACATTCAAATCCCTGAGAATGAATAGCTCAACAAATGAGTTATTAAGAATTTAACAACACAAGTCCCAAGAGAAAACCATTGAAGCCTAATAAAATGAATTTGAAATTGCTTCTTCATATGGAAAATACACTAAGTGCCAATGTTGCAGGACCTCCCTGGATTAGGAGAACGTGTTTATGGGCCATGGGAAAATTTCTACTACAGGAATTCTGAGACACCACTACTGAAAGAATCCACTCTGCCTTGAAGGGGAAGTGCCAGACTTGGAGCAACACCCCTTGAAGTAAACCACTGATTACTTCAGAAAAGTTCTTCTAGATTTAAACTGAGCTTACTAACATCAAAATCTGGTCCTTAATAAAGTTAAGTAGCTCAGGAGCCAGATCAACTTCTCTGATTTGGGAATAATTTCCTCCTTGGCCAGGCCAATCCCCTTGTGGTTACTGCTGCATGTCAGCCCTGGGAGACACCAAACTTTTTTGGGCTGAACAAGTTGATGATGCCAAGCGCATCGTGTACTGTCTGGTCCCTGGCATGCTGCTTGGTATGTAGGCAATGGCAGATGTACACAGAAGTCAAGCCCACGCCTTCAAAGACAGGTTTTCTGTAGGAATATAATGAAAACACCTACACTTACATGGCGCGTTTCTCCAGCTACTGTTTTCAGGGAGAATGTGTAATTTACATCTAGACACTCTACTTACTTCTTCAACCTCTACTTTTTCGTTCACCTAAAGACAGTTCTGCTTGAAAATGGTCTGATTACAGGAACACTTAATTTCACTCTGCCACTACAGTGAAGTACAAGACAAGCTCTCTGTATAGCAGACTTCATGCCATCCGTGTCACTCTAATCCTTTCTCTCTTGAAAAACCTGCCTCTAGGATTCAAGGATAATCTGGGGGTTTGCTTTCCCTTTGGAGTGGCTCAGGCTGTGATGGACTTCTCTGCCTTACAACAGCTTCCAGAACAAGACACATAGGTCCCCTGGCAAAGTTTTTTGTACATTTTAAAGAATGCAAATTGAAGAGTGCAGAGTCCTGAAACATATTTTTCAGGAACATTGTGCAGACATTTCCAGCAAGTGCTTTTAATGGAAGCTTCTTTGCCAAGAATTGCCTCCTTTCCTAGCTGTGGTTTTGAAAAAGCACATTTATACACAACAGGAAAAGGCAGAGCAAAACTTTCAGTACAGTACACTCAATCACTCTATCCTCTGGTAGATGAACTAGAAGGGCTTCTTCTTTTCCCCTTAGGATTTACACATGCAAGCATTTAGTACTGAGCTTGTACCTACCAGGATGGTAAGACGCAGTGAAATTCAAATCAAAATCAATGAAAGTGATATCAGACCCAGCAATTCAGAATCAAGGGTCAAAGAGATTTAAGGGCAGCAGAATCACTTTTAAAAAAGCATAGGAAAAACAGGACAGAGAAGCTAAAATTGTGAGATGATCAGAATACAGAAAGCAGAAAAGAGGAAAGCTCCCAGCCATATTCCAGAGCACACTTTGAAATGGCCTGTGCTGCTAAACAAAAGACAGGCCATTTATTTACCCAACTCATATTGATTTGGAAAACTAGTAAGAGTACTGAAAAATAAAAACAGCATTAGAACAGCCTACATTTTGATTAGCTTGTGCTGCCATAATTTGCAGAAGCTCATTGACATTATGTGTGATGGGACTCAATAAACAAAATTAATATAACATGGCTACCACTCAACATTTCCATAACATTTTATGCCTTCACACCACTTTGCAATATAAACTTAATAAATTAATCTCCATAAGGTAGGCAAAACTGATTATCCTGATTTTACAGATAAGTTAAATGAAGCTTAGCAGAAGTGATATCACCCAAAGTAGCACAGAGAGGTGAGGGGAAAGAGTAGCAATTAGCAGCCAGTTTGGGGCTACAGAGATTCTGCCATTCCTTCTGGCCAATTATTATGCAGGACTCCCTCACTGCTACTGCAGCGTAAAATTTAGAGATCTGTGCATCTGTCTGTTAGCATTTCCATGTTCCCTCAAAGGATTATTAATAAACACACATGGAGTCTGACTGAGGGACCTGTTTCTGCTGCACAAACCCAAGCCACACCCTGTAGCCCTTAGCTTAGTCTGCAAAATTAACCCAAGCAGAAGAGGTCTCCTGACCTCCTCCAGCCAGTAGAAATCTAGGCAGTCACAAAGATAAGTAAAAAGGGATTATTCCCAGAGAAGATGCAATCCACCTCCTTCCTATCTTCCTCTCATCAGACATCACTGTGGGCCATGCCTGCCTTCACTTGATGCACTTAAACACGTTCCCCTCTTGCTGTTTGGCTCTCCCACTGAAAACCCTCTTTGAAACAATGACAGCTGCTCTGCCAGTCTTCCACCAACCACCATGGAGTCACGGCTTTCCGGATTCATGAAGGTGCTTCAGTTTTCCCTGAAAGATTTATTTTGCCATTGGCATTTATTTTGACTGAATATCATGTCACATCAATTCTGTGAAAAGGAGAAGAGAGGACTCTTCTTAGCAATGATATTTTCTATTATGCTAGAACAGATGCCGAGGGGGAAATACATCCAAAGGGAAAAAGGGGGTCTTTCTAACAGGCATACAAAACACTTAAATCAGGGGTGATGTAGAATGACTTACTCCCACCTAAATATACATTTCCAGATTTGCAACTTTTCCTACAGGTACTAAAATTTTCTGCAGGCCTTCAGGATATAAAAATGTCAACCACTATTATACTAGTCCAAAAATGTGACAGAAGTGTCACTCAGGAAGCAGAAGTAAAAAATCTGCAAAGGATAGGGCTTGGGAACAAGCACAACACAGACAAATACAACCTACATATTTGCACTTCACAAAATGGTCTTGCCTGCTGGCTGTACCATAGGTGAGTAATCAAGTAAGTACAGTACCATCATTCAGAAGAGCAAACAAGAAATAGAAAATATGGTACTTAATTTTGCTTTTCTTTCTATTTTCCTCTCTTAAAATTTACTGCTTCGTGTTACAGCAATACTTCTTCCAATTGTTGTATTAGAGGCAGGGAAAATGCGTGTTGTACACTAGAGCATCAAAGGTGATTTTAAGAGCACAAAACATTAAAAAAGTCGGTTTGCTTAAATTTTCCTCTATTCATTTCCCAGGTCAACTGGTTTTCAGACATTTTAATGGTAGTAACATCAGACTGGGGCTTTACTTATGCCCCATGGGAAAAAATGGTAAAAAGTAGATCCAAAATCTTCTTTGATTTGACATACCTCTGCTTTAGGCAGAGAAGGTGATTTACTGGAGAGTTGAAAGAACTTGTCGAGAGAGGAATGGAGTTTTTGCACCATCAACAGGGAAAAAAATACTACTGTAAATAAAACCTAAGCTTACTTTTATCTCATCTCTCCTCTCTTTAGATTTTGCTACTGACATGGATACAGAACAGTATCTATTTGACAAGGACCACGTATTTGTAATGGACTCTCACTGGAATGATTCAAAACAGAGAAAAACATTACATATATGCCAGTGTAATGTTATAACTGTTGATACACTTCATGCATACACCCAGACTTACATACATTAGCCTAAAGCAGACACCACTGTTACTTTCTGAGCATCTTAAAATCTAAAGTAGGAGCTTAGGTGTAGCCCAAAATCTTCATTTACTTTATGTATTAAGAAATGCCCTTCCAGTATCTTCAATATGAAAAAGACAGAATGGAAAAGTTGTCTCATGCATAGAGGGGAAGATGATCAGGCTGGGCTGTTTCCTGCACACTTGAAGCAAAGGTCACTGCACAGAGAATTTACTTCATCAGTGCCCAAAGTGAACAAGTATAGACGGCTGGGACTAGCCAAGGGATAGAAAAAAGAACAGATTGGATCAACTCCCCCCATGGGAAAGAGCTTACCTCAAAATATCTCATTTACTGGAAGCTCTCTGATCTGGAAAAAAAAATGCTTCACTCAAACCTAGGGGACCAGACTACCACTCACAAGACTGACTGCTGGAAAGAACTTATCCATTGACCTTAGGTCAATTGTCTCAGTAAAGAAACAAAGTCCCTCAGTGTAGTGCTGGTATTCAGCTACATCAGTTACTGTCAGCAAGGTTTAGGAAGACACTTTGCTTACCCAATGTGGGTTTTCATAATTTCACAAAGAGATTGGGCCAATTCAGAAGAGCAGGAGCTGATCAATAAATGGCAGGCCAGTCCAGTAATTCTTTTACCCTTCTGCAAACTTCGGAATCTGCATTCCTTTTTTTTTTTCCCATAGCCCCCATAACATTCAGGGGCCTTGCTTAGCTATTTGCTTTGATTCTTATCTGTCCGTGGAAGTCAACAACAGCTCCCACATAATCAGCTGAGAGGCACGACTGCCCCTCAAAATGCTGTGAGAATAGTTGTTTTTTTCTACCAAATGATGAAATGCAAAAAAAGTATAAAGGTTTGAAGTTTGCATGTTAAGATAACCCAAGATAACGCTTGAGGAGTTTATGGCATTAAGGACACAGTCACTCAAAGAGCATTTCAAATGTCTATTCACAAACTTCACCAATTTTTAACATACTCTAAATCAATTTATGACTTAAAGCTATGGGAAACTAAAATGGCTTGAGTGAGCTGAAAACATCTCAAAGCAGCCTTCTCTTCCTTTCAGCCTAAAATAAACTTACCTTGTTAGACATTGGTAGATTTTAAAGGTGCTGCCACACATCTTAAAAAGAAAACAAACTCAAACTGGAGCTTAGAGCTTTCTTGAACCATTTAATGCAGACCTTATGTGACATGAGATGTGCTTTATGTCTTCAAACCGGCAGCACAAACTAAGTAATTAATTCTCACAAGACGGGGCAGGTCAGTAATATCATACTGAGACAGACAGGCTGACATTAAAACTCAGGTCTACCTCAGGGCCTCAAATGGCATCCTGGGCCCTTCTGGCTATGTCTTAAAGGCTTCAAAATCAAATGCTCTCATTTTGCATGCAATAAAATTATTTGGTATTTTGCTTCAAAAGCAGCTCTAAATATTTTTGAGTGGGCTTTCAGAGATGGAGGACTGTGTTCCTTTTGCACATTCATGCTTGCGACATCTGTCCTGATACTTTGTTTCAGATTATATTCTCAACACAACTTGACCCACACGATTTTGGTACTTAGCAGACTCGAACACTGGACAACTTATGTCTGAAGGCTATTTACAGTTTACTGGAAATAAGAAGTTTACACCAGGCAATTATGACCTGAACATTTTCTCATTTAACTCACGACGGGCTTTTTTTCACTCGCTTCAGGCAAAGTGTTAAAGTGCTGCTCTGATCCTGCCACCAACTCCAAAGTTACACTGCAGGATTCCAGTTTTGATTCCATCATTTATTAATTTGTCAGTCTTCAAAGAAAGACATTTAGCTAAATGCCAGTCTCCTTCTGGAGCCTCTTCAACATTTGTGTTATCTTTTTAGATATCTTTCCCAACAATTCTGATACTAGAGGATCATACCACTGACTGCACAACAAAGACTACAGCTCACCTTCCCACAGCTGTACCACCTCTACAGCACTCATCACATTCAAACTAAATTCACTGCAACTGGCAGCCAGGAGGGCCAACCCTGTCCTGGGGGGCATCAGGCACAGCATGGCCAGCCAGGCGAGGGAGGGGATTGTCCTGCTCTGCTCTGAGCTGGGGCAGCCTCACCTCGAGTGCTGGGGACAGTGTTGGGTGCCACAATATATGAAAGTCATTAAGCTTTTAGAGATCATCCAAAAGAAGACTACAAGGATGGTGAAGGGCCTTGAGGAGAAGCTGTCAACTCATCACAGTCTGCAACTTTCTCATGAGAGGAAGGGCAGGCACTGATCTCTCCTCTGTGGTGACAAGACCCAAGGGAGTGGTTTGGAGTTGTCTCAGGGAAGTTTTAGGTTGGAAGTTTTAGTTTTAACAGGAAAAGGTTTTTCACCCAGAGAGTGATCACTGGAATGGACTTCCCAAGGAAGTGGTGACAGTACCAAGCCTGACAGAGCTCAAGAAGTATTTGGACAATACCCTTGGGCAGATGGTGTAACTCTTGGGGTGTCCTGAGCAGGGCTGGGAGTTGGACTCAATCCTGATGGGTCCCTTTGAAATCAGAATACTCTGTTTTACTGTGATTCTATTTCTGGGCCAATCCACTGATGAGAAAAGTGCTGCTGTTTTCAGGCAGCTCAGTATCAAGCTGGGCCAGGGGAAGTGAGTGCATACTGCACTGTAAGAGGCAGTATGAAATCCTATAGCAGTAAATTCTGCAGAAAGCTAAGATTGATATGATGTATCCAGATTTGCTGCAGGGAAAGGAGAATAGAGCCAAGGACTGGATCCAAGAGATACTGCTGCAGAAAATCCTAAACCAAGGCCCTTGGGGAAGTCAGAAAATTTCCTACAGTTCCGCCTTGACTGTCTTTCCTTGAACTTGCTGGCTCCTGACTCTTCACTCTGCTTGCTTCACCTCAGCTTCATTCTGTCTCAGAGTGTTTTAAATAAGGAGCATCCTGGAATGAGTCTCCTTGGAAAAGCAGCGTTCAATCACTGTCTGTCTGTCTGCTGGGAAGAACTGCCCAGCCATTTTGGTAGGCCTCCTCATCACGGGGGACAGCATCCTATTTATTGCTTTAAGTTAATGATTGTTAGCTAATGTTCCAGGCAACTGCTCACTCTACTGTAGAGTGAGGGAAAGGGTAATGCCAAATACCCTAAATTCACTTTTTTAAAGCATTGATCATACTACAGAAATAAAAAAAGATATGTCAGTCAAGAGCTTGACAATGGGCCTATGACTTTTTTTTGTTCATTCGTGTAGTGATGCAGCCTGCAGCAAGAGTGCTGAACCAGCTTGGTTACTCATGGTTCCCCAGGCCAGCAGAACTGCTTCCAAACTGAGTTCTGGATGGAGCTTGTGAGGCAGGGGGAAATTAGCACTGGCTGTGCTTAATATGGCATTCTGACTGCCTCATGAACTGTCTGGCCTGAGAGAGGCTGATTCCCAAGAAATCCTTCACATTCTACTATACTGGCCCACTGATGATCTTCAGTGTATCACAGAGCCTCTTTCATAGCTACAGCTACCTGTCTGTTTTGATGTGGTTCATCAAATCTTTGAGCCTATTGATTCAGACCTGCTGATGTGCTCAGTTTATTTATTCTCTGTTCAGCCCATTTATTGGCCTAAAAAGACACCTCTTTTAAAAAATAATACAAATTAGAATGTCCTTATTAATGTTGTGCATTAAAAAGCTTAAATTTTCAGCTAAATTACAGGTGGTCATTTTATTTCAGGAGGAATTTTTCACATGATACAAAACTGAGCTGAATGGTTCACTATAGACAGTGATTATTAAAAAATGGCAACCACATTAATTTTTATATAGAATCATAGAAAATAATAGAATTGTTTAGGCTGGAAAAAATCACTAAGATCACTTAGTCCAACTCCTAAGCTAGCTGTCAAGTCTACCACTAAACCATATCTCTTAGTGCAATATCTACATGTCTTTTGAACACTTCCAGGGATGATGACTCCAGCACTTTCCTGCACAGTCTGTTCCACTGCTTTACAAATCTGTCTATGAAAAATATTTCCTAATATCCAATGTAAACCCTAGTGCAATTTGAGGCCATTTCTTGTCATCCTGTCACTTGTTACCTAGGAGAAGAGCCTGACACACAACTCATTCTAACCTCCTTTCAAGTAATTGTAGGCAGCAAGGTCTCCCCTCAGGCTCCTTTTCTCCAGACTAAACACACACAGCTCCCTCAGCTGCTCCTCACAGGACTTGTGCTCCAAACCCTTCACCAGCTCCACTGCCCTTCTCTGAATATGCTCTGGCACCTCAATGTCCTTCTTGTAGTGAGGGACGGCCAGGATGCCATTGGCCTTCTTGGCCACCTGGGCACACCCTGGCTCATGTTCAGGCAGCTGTCGATGAATACCCTCAGGTCCTTTTCCACTGGGCAGTCTTCCAGACACTCCACCTCAAGCCTCTGGGCTTGCACAGGGTTGTTGTGACACAAGTGCAGGACACTGCACTTGGCCTTGTTGAACTTCATACTGTAGGCCTTGGCCCATCAATTCAGCCTATCCAGGTCCCTCTGCAGAGCCTTCTTACCCTCCAGAAGATCAATACTCCTGCCCAACTTGGTGTCATAAAAGCAACCAGCAAGATTTATGTGGATCCACGTATGTAGATGAATGTGCATTATTATCTTTGGCTACTGTCTTCTCTATTTACTCTGGAATTTAATGAATCTCTGCTTTCTATACCTTGGTGAAAACAGAGCTATAATTTTTAACCTCTGATATAGATCTTAGTGAAGCTATTCCCAAGGTAACATTCACCATTTTCACACTATAGCTGTGCAGTGATTTTCATTAACTGATTAGACAAACATGTTCATTTGCTTAGTGCTTGTCATTGCCATTTAAATATCTGTTCTTAGGACACATTACCCTTCAAACAATGCTACCAACTCACCTTGCAGATTGATTCAACTCTGTTTTAAATTCCTGTTACAGGAATACATTTCTGCAAACTGGTACCGATAGCCACTCAACTGTTCTTATGTAATCAGTCTCCTCAAACCACTGGCCTCTCTGACACCACCAGTAAGACACCAGGCAATGTAAACTCCTAATAAGAATGAAGAAACGGGTGAAAGAAAAGTAAAGCTACTGATAGCTCTCTGTGGAGATCCTTGTACATATTAGGTACAGCACTACATCGTAAATATTAATGCGATATAAATTGTTTTATATATAAATGCTAAAAAATAAAAAGTGGGTTTGAAAAACCACAAAACATCAGAGAATTCATTCTGAATGTGAATAATTTTATGCTCCACAGAAATCTGAAGTTATAAACTCTATACATAGACTGAAACTGTGACTTCAAAGAATTGCTACATTCTGTTTCTGACAGCACACTTGGTTTCCAAATCTGGGTAATGCCAGTGTGTGGTTCATTCTTCAACAGATAATGAAAGAGTGGGTTTCTATCAGCAAAAGCTGCATCATCCTGCAGTGCTGGAGCTAGACACATGCTGCTAACCCAAGACAGGGTATTGACAGGAAACTGCTGTGACAGATTTGTTTCCCCAAGCAAATGTGACAACAAGTTGATGATCCCAAGCACAGCCTGATGCTGGGGAGTAAGGAAAACAAAAGAAGGAAAAAACCCACCAACCTAAGAACAAGTCCAAAAAATTGGGAAGTGTTCATAGGCTCCACTACCTTTTCTATTTAAGGCATAATTGCATTTGTTTTGGGGTTTTTTTGATCACATCTAAGTTTTACATCTAAGATTCTAAGAACTCATTAAATTACATCTTTTTTCATACGATTATGAAAAACTCTGCAGGAAATGTATTGAAGGATTTAACTTTAATGCAGATTCTCCCATTACTGCTTCAAACTGTTCTGAAATGCTGGCTTGTAGTTTTTGCTGATGGTAATCTCAACTATAGATCAGAGGAATTGTCCCTACCAGCTTCCAGTTTCTGATGCTGGAGAAGGTTTTTGCCTTTGCAGTCAGTCATGTCCTCATCCTTACCCTACTTAACAGGTGTCAGCTTGAGGGTTGAGTGCCTAGAAATGGAGGAATGCTGCTGTTTTTCCACAGAAAATAAAACCCATCTCTACTAAATGTGCCAAATAAGTCAGAACCAAAAGGCACAAAAAATACTGGACATTTGTGCATTAAACTAGATCATGATCCATGAGATCAGCTAATCTGGGCTGCTGATTGAACGTCTGAGATGTTCAATCCGGGTGTCAGAAGCAGACACAGCCATTATCAATTTGCTCAGTCCCAAAACTGAGGAGGCAGATGGCACAGTTGAAATCAAGGGATCCCAAGAAGAAGTGGGGCTGTAAGAAACTGTGCCACAGATGGAGAGACATCAGAGCTGGCCCCACGTCAGCTTTTCAGGCCCAGATGGATTTATTCACTCAGAAACAACACTGCTGAATGCAACTTCCCTGCTTCCAGGGCCAACTCGTCTGTCCCAGGTGGTGCTGGGTGTTAATAAGCCCTTGGAGACCTGAATTGTCACTGCTTTGCACAGCATTCCCTGGCAAGTGTTGGCATTAGCCCCAGTCACCCACAGGGTGATCAGAAATTGTCCACTGTTTGGGGTGCTTCTGTCTCCATAGCCACAAGTGACAGAGGTGATTGTATACTCAGTTCATTGCATTGCTCCCACTCCTAAACTGCCTGACTGGGGAACAGAAATGCTGCTAGCCACAGGGAAGGTTACTGTTCCTCTAATAACCCTTTCTTCAAGGTTCTTTCAATATTTCTAAAAGACCATTTTAAAATTAAATATCTACATAGCAATATAACAGACAAACAGTCAAGACATGATGACAAGCCCATTTACTCTTTGCTTTGAAAACACCAGAAAGATAAACATACTTGCACTGCGTCTTCAGCAAACTAGCAACTGGGAGGAGTGCACTTATTCAACAGCAGAGTCCAAACCCTACAGCTATTAGCGCTTTTTGAAGGCCTCCTTTAGAAAAGGTCCAAGGGTGAAATCAGCCCAGCTGTCTGGGCAGATGAAAAGCCATCTGTGCCATGAAACTGAGCCTTTTGTGCCCAGGGCTAATAACTTGAATAGTAAGTAATGGTTCTGCAGAGCAGGAGAGATTCCTGACTAGAAATTTTTGGGCTTATCATAACATGGCCTTCTCTCATTGCCCACGTGATTTACAATGCACCTTGGAGAAGGGAGGTCTTGTTCCATCCTGAGAAATAACTACACCTTTCTACACCTTTGACAGACTTACATTAATCAGGCAGCATAGGGTTTTCTGATGGTAACATGAAACTTAATTACATGTTCACACACCAGGTGAAAATAAAAGGAATTAATAGGTATCATTTGCCCCTTAGGCTGTGTATTTACTTTCACATCTCTGACCAAACAAAACACTGAATCTCTCAGATTAATGCATGTGAAAGCTAAGCAACTTTTTTTTTTCAAAAAACCAAAAATGTGCCAGTACTGAAATGTAGAAAACATTAAACATACACTAATTACCTATTTGTTCTAATTTGATCATTTAGGGTTTCTTAATGACCTGACTTCCAAGTTCAACTTCACTATGGTTTAACCGCAAAGATTTCAAGTGCAGAAGCACTTGACAGGCCTCATACTGGAAATGCTTGGGTTAACTGAAAACAAAGCTTGCCATCCTCTGGATAAAATATATCACTTTTTTTTCTGTGTCTTCAGACCTAGAGGCCTAGATTAAAGCCTGTGTTTCCTTGCTCAAAATACTAGAATACATGTTAGTAAATGAAAAGAAAAACATTTTGAAAATGAAAGTAAATTAAAACTACCGAGGGAGAGATCTATTTTACATTCTGGCAATTTTCCTGAGGTTTTACTTTTAATGTTTATTGTTTAACTTCATAAAATTGAGTAACTAGCATAATAGCACCTCAAATGCCTGTGAGAAACATCCCATTAAAATATGAAGCATCTTGTTAATAAAATACACTCATCAGAACACATCACAATTCCCTATAAGCTCATGCAGTTTTAAGGCTAGTAAACATTTCTAAAGATCATCAGCAAACCCAGGTTTTCTTCAATGGTTTGTTACATCACTTCTTTCAAAAGAAGTCTTGACAACAAATATAGTCAAACTGTTTCCTAATCTTCTAGGGGTATGTTGAGTAGAGATGCAAGAAAATCCTGGCTGTAACAATACAGTTTTCCTCCACTCACTTGCCTTCTGCTATGCCAGCCTGGGAAGGAGAGAAAAGAGAGAAAAAGAGAAAAAATAGAAAAGAGAAAAAGGAGAAAAGAGAAAAAGGAGAAAAGAGA